>CP025648.1:3326969-3450474 GCA_003576665.1 Ipomoea trifida
CTAAGACTTTCTTATAGAAATTAATGGGTAAGTTAAAAGTTAACGGATATTAACAGAGAAGAGAATATTTAACGGAAAACTTAACGGAAAATCATAAAAGTAAGGTTAAATTGGGTAATCTCTATCAATAATATTAATCTAAATTATCTTAACCATCTATTTGATTAAATAATTCATCTGAACCATCCATTTGATTACCGCCATTTTTTCTACCCATTTTAGGCCTAACTCTCTTTGGCTCTTATTAGTATAGTAGATATCAATTGGAAAGATTAAGCCCAATTAAATCAAATAAATTGCCCAGTGGAAATAATTACCGGTCTCAAGGCTTGAACGAAATTACGGGGCACTACAGGATCCACCACATCATGGAATGCTGCATATGACAAGGGTTCATCTGCTACAACAGAAACTGTTGGCGACAAGAGTTTTACGAGTCCTACTCTCTCAAATGGTACCAGCAGTAAGAGTCTTGCGAGTCCTACTCATTCAAATGGAACTCTTAGCAGCGGAAGCTCATCTTCTATGTCCCAGTCATCATCTCTATGGAAAACAGCTTCAGAATGGACTCACGTCTGCAAACTCATGCCCGCTAAGGTAACAAACGCAACTTTGGTGGAGGAGCAATTAGTGAGCATCACCAAATCTCTCGAGGGAATGATAGTGCTTCTTCAAAACCAAGAAAGGAAGATCAATGATCTTAGTGAGAAAGTTGAAAGCGGAAGAAACGGCAAAACAAGTTGAGCTTCTACGAAACGGCCTCAAACCCAAGAAGAAGCGATTGACGTTGAATCTCCACATCATTGCAGTAGGCCCATGGCAGGAATGAAAGAGATAATCTCTTGCCCACCTCTCGCTGAAAAGAGTGTTCAAATTTCTCGGGGCCATGATACCTGTCGAGCAGTTGAATGATTACATCATGGGAGCAATCAAAGGAAAGCTCGAGGGAGGATACACTCAGAAGATTGAAGAGCTGAAGATGCCACTTGGCTACATCCCAAGTTCCAACAGTTTGGTGGAAAAGGTAATCCAAGGCAACATATTGCCCACTTCGTGGAAACCTGCAACGATGCTGAAACATAGGGTGATATCCTCGTTAAGCAGTTCGTCCGCTCTTTAAAGGGGACTGCCTTTGATTGGTACATTGACTTGGAGCCTAATTGTATTGATATTTGGAATGATATGGAGCACGAGTTCTTGACCCGCTTCTACAGCGCAAGAAAGACTGTCAACTTCTTGGAACTCACCACCACCCACCAATGGAAGGGTCAGCGTATAGGCACTTACATCGAGAGATGGAGGGAGTTGTGCCTCAATTGTAAAGAGAGGATATCACAAAGCTCTGCAACTGAAATGTGTATTCAAGGCATGCACTTCAAGCTCTCATACATTCTCAAGTAATCAAGCCCAAAACATTTTAAGAACTATCTAGTTGTGTTCACGACATTGAGTTGAGTATTGAAGCCAACAGGGGGGCTTAACATGTCAAGTATGCCTAGCTGATTCATCCAAGGCACCTGCAAAGCAAGAATTCAAGAAAGGGGGCAAGCCCTTCCTAAAGCAAGAAAAGAAGGAGGCCATGAACGTGAAAATAGGACCAGTGCAAGTTTTCACCAAAGTGACTAAAAAGCAAAGGTCATTCCTGTGATACCCAGTGTTTCTTTTCTCTTCTTAATTTCCGACTCAAATACTTTTCCTTCCTTACTCTTTTAAATCCATTGGTTCCTAAACTCACTTGATTTCTTTATAGCCTAATTATTATTATTATTATTATTATTATTATTATTATTATTATTATTATTATTATTATTATTATTATATACTACTTTGAACAGAATATATAAATAAGTAATAATAAATCTTGAGAATTATTTTAGTACAACAATTAGGTATATACTTGTACCATTTATTTTAATATGGTGATTGATAAGATGTATATTCTTACATTAAGTGTTGTACCCAAGAATATTATTTTTAATCACTTAGAAGTGCATATATGTGGCTATACGTATATATTTATGTGTTATTGTATACATACATATTTTGTATCCTATTATGTATACTATTAGATGAGTTTTTATGTAATACGTATTTAATATATAAGTATATATTTAATTTTTGGTACATGATAATATATAGCTATGCGTTTGTACATCTTTGGATTATATATCTAATTATAATTATATCATATTAGTGTGTGTGTGTAATATATATATATATATATATATATATATATATATATATATATATATATATATATAGAGGCCCTTATTCACATGAGTACTATATACTATAGAGGACTATGAAGACTAATCTTGCCCATCAAATAAAAAAACATAAACGGCCTAGATTAGAAGATGATTAATATGGTAATGACGCATGCAATTAGTAATTAAGGGCAAAGATGATATTTTACATGAATTATTATTATGGAAGACTTTTGATTAACTAAGATAGAATCACTATTGAATTATAATTAATGTTAGATAATCACTACTGCATTTCATATTTTCATCCGGACGAAACAAAAAAACAAAAACAAAAAAAAAATCAAAGACTGACGTAGAAAAAGAAATGGCCACCAGCATCCTAGAAAATTTTGATGACTCAATGACAGACGACGTTCAAGGGGACTACGAGCAAACGAACACCGATGTGTGCCTATTTACTGAGTATTGTGTGCCTGTGACGTATGAGTTGTGTGCCTAACGTGAATAATAATAGAAGTAGTTAATGAAAATTTTTTTTAAAAAAAAAAGGTTATGAACATTGGTGTGTGCCTACGTCGTATTCAAATACTTTGTTTTTTATTATTTTTTTTGAAGATTTTTTTTGCATATATTGTACTTATATTCCATATGCGCAAGTAAAGATACAATGTGTGCCATTTACAAATATAATGTATGTGTATATATTGAATATTGTGTGCCTATTTACTGAATATTGTGTGTCTGTGACATATGCGTTGTGTGCTGACAGTAAATATGCTACAGGACTATATTTGAGTATTATTGAAGTATGATAGTTTTGGTACAAGTGTTTCAGTACAATAGACAAGTGAGTAACAATGCCACAATGTGGATCTGTGTACTTAGTGAGAGT
This sequence comes from Ipomoea trifida, assembly GCA_003576665.1. NCBI lineage: Eukaryota > Viridiplantae > Streptophyta > Magnoliopsida > Solanales > Convolvulaceae > Ipomoea > Ipomoea trifida. The sequence goes on from CP025648.1 coordinate 3,330,072, forward strand.
GAGTGATTTTGAGTACAGTATAGTAGTGTTGTGTATCATCAACAAAGTCCCCCATCCTCTATCACAAGTCTGCTACTTATACTATGGCTACAACGGCTCTGATCTTCCTCTAGTGAGTGTTACGAAGTGCTAGTAATGGTGAGCTGCATTGAGTGCTGGTAATGGTGAGCTACATTGAGTGCTGCTAATGGTGAGTCGTTGGAGTAATTATCACCATCAATGTGTCGTCTTTGTGTAACGGGTGACAGTTTGTTGCCTTCGGGTCAGTGCTAATGATTCGGGCCAGGTGCTGATGCCCAATTATCCTGTCACTAGTCCTCCACTCCCTAGCCAACGAGAGTGGTTGAGGTGGTTTGGGAGTAATAACGTGTGTAAAAAATGTTTTTTTTTTCAAATGGTAAGAGAATTGTGGTCGAGGCCGACTCCGTGCCTCGGTCACTGTGGCCGAGGTGTGGGACCTCGGTCCCTGTGGCTGAGGTGCGGGACCTCGGCCATGGCCTCGGTCAATTTTTGGCCGAGGTCAGGCCTCGACCAATTTTTTGGCCGAGGCATGACCTCTGCCAAGTGTTATTTTTTTTTTGTTTTTGTTTTTGTTTTTTGTTTGTTTGTTGGTTTTTTTTTTTGTTTTTTTGTTTTTTTGTTTTTTTTGTTTTTTTGTTTTTTTGTTTTGTTTTTTTTTTTTTAATTTTGGGCGTTCTGTGTGCGAGCTCACTTCGACCAGCCGTAGGCTCGGTCAAAGGTCAGCTCTCCGTATCCTCGGTCAAAGGTTAGCACTCCCGTTAGGTAACTAGCGAGATCGGATCTCGTGCCGGCCCTAAGGGACTAGAGTGTGGTGTTTTTGAAATCAAGCCTCTGACTTGACCCAGAAAAACACTCTCCCGCCAGATAGCTAGTGAGATCGGATCTCGTGCCGGCCCTAAGAGAATAGAGTGTGGTGTTTTCGTAGTAAAGCCTTAATTAAGATTTACTCAGAAAACACCCCTCCCGTCAAGTAGCTAGCGAGATCGGATCTCGTGCCGGCCCTAAGGGAATAAAATTTTATTTTATTTTATTTTCACGGAATTTTAGAGGTGGCGCTGCTTGAGTAGGTGACATCACTTGAGGAGGTGTGACTGCTTGAGGAGGTGACGCCACTTGAGGAGGTGACACTGCTTGAGGAGGTGACGCCACTTGAGGAGGTGACGCCACTGGATAAAGAAGATGTAAACGCCGCTGATGAGGAGGCGGACGCCCTGCCTAGCCTTGCATCCTTGCTACTAGCTGGGCCATCGTCGCCATCGCCTGTTAAATGGCCTGCGCCGCCGCTTGGAAGTCCGTGGCTTGGATGGGAGCAGCATTCACTGGGAGGGGAGCGCAACCCCCATTGTGGTTATTGTTGAATTGGCTACGGGGATCACCCTCTCGACGATGATTGTTATTGATCTAGTTGCGAAGATCACCCTCGCGGCGATCTCCCACACGATTACTATTGAGCTGCTCACGAAGATCACCCGAGGCGTGACCATTGTTCACTTGACGAGAACTATGAGAGCTACTGGATCCAGATTGCGCCATTGATAGCAATGAGATGAGCTTGGTGTTTGTGATGTGTGAAGTTTTCCTGAAATCTGATCTCGACTCTCAATGAAAGCACCAATGATGGTAAAAATGTTACTGGACTATATTTGAGTATTATTGAAGTATGATAATTTGGGTGCAAGTGTTTCGGTACAATAGACAAGTGAGTAACAAACCCACAATATAGATCTGTGCACTTAGTGAGAGTGAGTGATTTTGAGTAAAGTATAGTAGTGTTGTGTATCATCAACAAAGTCCCCCATCCTCTACCACAAGTCTGCTATTTATACTATGGCTGCAACGACTCTTCCTCTAGTGAGTGTAACGGAGTGCTAGTAATGGTGAGCTGCATTGAGTGCTGGTAATGGCGAGCTGCATTGAGTGCTGGTAATGGTGAGTCGGTGGAGTAATTATCACCATCAATGTGTCGTCTTTGTGTAACGGGTGACAGTTTGTTGCCTTCGGGTCAGTGCTGATGATTCGGGTCAGGTGCTGACGCCCAATTATCATGTCATGTGCATAGCGTGAATAATAATAGAAGTTGGGCGCTGCAACTGGCACCGCTGCCGAAGGTATGACTGGTTGGTCATTATTAGCCACCGATCGCTCTGCCGAATTACGGTGGCTGAGCTGCTGACGCAAATCGGGTGGTGGATGACCTAACTATTGCGTAAATCCCCACTGAGGCGGGTCGACGTCCTGAGGAGCAATAACAAATATATTGCCATTAGCGTTCACATTCGCGTTCCCATTTGCATTTCCATTCGGATTAGCCTAGCCTGAGCGCCGGCTACGTCGAGTCTATGACATGTAGACAGCACTGTTGCAAAAATCCCCGCCTAGGCGCTAGGCGCTCCTAGACCGTGGCGAATTGATCCCTAGGCGTCCGCCTAGGTGGCCGGCCGCCTAGGAGGCCGCCTAGGCCGAATTTGGCCGAGTTAACTTGCCCAACTCGACAGAGTTAGCCGAGTTAACTCGAGCGAGTCAGCATTGTTAATTTTATTATTATATTTATATGTATTTAAATTTATTTATGAGTTTATTACCGAAATGGTCCCTCGACTATTGCGAAATTACCAATTTGGTCCTCGACAATTTTTCGTACCTAATTAAGTCCTCGACTTTGAAAACTTTAACCATTTTAGTCCTCCGTTTGTTTATGTGTTAGAATTCTGTTAATTTGGAGGGCATTGATGGAATTTCATTTGAGAATACCCATTTCTGGCGATGGAGTTGCCGTTGTGGTAGCAAAACCCTGGAATGTCAGCGCTGGAGATCTCGCAGGTCTGGAGAACTGTCATCCCCTTGGCGATTTTGACTGGGTACCATCAACGAACACCTTAATGGCGTCATCTGGGTTGGGGAAGTGGACGCGGGCGTCTCCGACGGGAGTTCGCTTGGGGAGATCCGTCGCAGACTCTTGAGCAGCTGAAGCCTTGGCGTTGCAGAGCTCCACCGTGGAGCCGATTAACCGAAGGAAAAAATTGCGGCCCGCTGAGGAGAAAACCCTAGAAGATCTAAGGGTTCGAGAAGCGAGTAACCCCAATCCCATTCTTCTTTGTTGTGTTGTCTCTCTTCTCTCTTGGCTTGGTTACAATGTTGAGAGAGATGGCTATGAATTGAGGAGCGTGGCAGCCAGATTATCCATTTCCGGCTATGGGTTAGGGACTTAGGGGCTTGGTCCACACTCGGTAATTTGCTTTCTGCTAATTTTTCTTTTCAAGTTCTTTTATTTACTGATTATTTTCTTGTCACTTGATGAATTTATGATCTGTTTAACTTGTATATTGTTCTTTTTCTACAGATAAGAAAAATGAAAGGTCTTAAGTAGAAGAAGGCACACTTGATGGAGATTATTCAAGTAAATGGTGGAACAGTAGCTCAGAAAGTTGATTGTGCATATGGGTTCTTTGAAAAGTAGGTTCCGTGGATGCTCTTTTCCAAAAAGATGAGAGATGATATGGGTTCTCAAGCAAAATTACATCAATGCCCTCCAAATTAATGACTTCTAACGCCTAAATGAACGGAGGACCAAAATGGTTAAAATTTTCAAAGTCGAGGACTTAATTGGGCACGAAAAATTGTCTAGGACCAAATTGGTAATTTCGCAATAGTCGAGGGACCATTTCGGTAATAAACTCTTTATTTATTTATATAAGTAATAGAAGTAAGAGATATATATATATGTAATATATATACTATAATATATGACATACACCCACACACATGAATTAATTTTTTGTTTTTATAGGTCGCCGCCTAGAACCGCCTAGGTACCGCGTAGGCGCCGTCTAGACCGCTTAGGCGCTAGGCGCTAGTCTACCGCCCGACTAGCGCCTAGCGCCTACTGCAACCATGGTAGACAGCATAAAGACGGGACTTTTTTGTATTGGGTCCCCATGGACAGCGCCAATGCTGGTTATACGGTTGCGCGACAACCATTTTGGTTGGTCAACACTACCATAGAACTTAGAGAAAATACAAAGAAGTAAATAGAAACATATTAAAAGAACAATTATACTTGCATTCCCCTCCAGAACCCCTAACAATGTGACCCCAAGGGGATATTTATACAGGAATAATGAGTCTACACAAAGAACTAAGAGGAATTCTTAACAAATATAAATTTAGTAAGTTAATTTGGAGTTGTCTAATTGACATAGAAGTTACCAAATTCGAGAGCCCCTAGATTTCGCTCAAGATACCAAATTTTGCACGGTAGCCGCCTTTTAGGGCGCACCCGGTCGGGTACCACCTCTCGACTGCCTTCATGAACTGAGCCACACGAGTCATGCAACACGAGCTATATATCCATTTGACTGGTCATTCGGCAAGCTCTAGATACCGGTCTTCTCGGGTTGGGTACCCCAGTCGGCCTATCATCAGATGGCAAGATGGAAATCGCAGAGGAGGCTGTGGTTGATCGATTGAAATCACAAAGAAAGGAAACAATGGCCGAATTGCTGAGAAAGGAAACAATCACAGAGAAGGAAGGAAATAACTGCCTAACGCACGACTAACGACGATAGTCCTAAAGCTGCGAATTTATTTTTTTAAGGTTAAAAATCGTAGTTTTGGACCATGGTCCACATACTTGTATGGACCATGGTCCATGCAATAATTTTCACTTTGAGGTGGCTTGGGCTCAAGAAATACTTAAGAATGGGCCTAATTTATGGAAAATAAAGTAGCCTAATTTGTGGAGAGTAGAGTCTAAATGAAATTTCATAAGGACGATCTTTAACTGAGTTTGAGCTTAGTTTCGAGACTTCGAAGTTCCAAGAACATCAAGAAGTATGTACTGGCAAGTCTCGAGGGGACAATTTGTAGACATACAAAATTTGAACTACGTCTCGAGGGGGCAATTTGTTTATAGACGGATGCCTATAGTGCAAGGAAGTTTCGATAATGCAGTTGAAGATATAAGGTCGTTCCAACTCGTGCCAAGGAGTATTTTGAAGGATATGAGGTCGTTTCAACTCGTGCCAAAGAGCCTTAAGAGATATGAGGTTGTTTCTACTCGTGCCAAGGAGCCTTTAAAGATATGAGATCGTTTTAACTCATGCCAAGGAGTATCATTTAGCTTCCTCCATTTCAAATTTCATACGGGGTTTGCCCCCATATCGGTTGAAAAATATGTGCCTATGAAGAGATGAGAGGTAGGGTTGTCCCACCGGGCGTGCCAATTTGTGAACAAATAAAATTGAATTATATCGATATTGAAATTCAAAATTCTGGTTACAAGTAGTAAGTAGTAACAATGCGGTATGAGTACAAGATCTCTGTATAGTCCTCTGATTATTCTTCACTTGAATGCCTTGAACACTCCATTGAAGGGCCTCTGGAATTCAAATGGCTTGATCTTCAAATAAGAGCTTATATGTTTGTTCTTCGTTGGAGGGCCTCCGGGTTCAAATGGCTTAATCTTCAATAGAGGCTTGGATCAACATGATTGGCATGATTTTCAAGATCGTTTTATTATGATCTCCTGAATAATGTTTTCAAGATGTTTACATGACTTTTCCTAGGGTGTTACAAAGAAATGAGAGCTTCTATTTATAGCTGTAGGATAGAAGGGTTTGAATACGTTCAAACCCTTTTAATATTATCTAATTAAACAAATTAGATAATATCAATATTATCCAAAATCTATTCAAATATACTAATATTAAAAAATAATCATATTTATCAAATTTTTATGTCAACAATCTTGGTCAGAAGTTATAGAACATCCTGAATATAAATTAAACAATTCGACATTAAATATAAGTTTTGAATTTGCAACATTCATTTTTAACATATGACATTAATGCAACACGTTTTATGAGTAAATTAGGCAACTTTTAGAAGTTAATAATTAGAGAAGACACAAACTTGGCAAATTATAACATGGACTAGGGTTTACCTTGCATTGTGAAAAATGATTCAAAATGATATTCAAATTATATGTAGGTAGTTAGTTAACATATTATATGCCTGTAAATAAATTGAAATTACATAATATGTTACAATTAATTTCATTTTTGATCCTAGATTTATAGGTGACAATCCATTTGTAATTATTTTTTGTCAGAAAATCCCCTTCAGTCCTAATATTATTGTGACATGACCATTTTTTGTCTTCCGTCAACAAAATTATTGCAATTTTATAAAATACAAGAGCATTAGGTCTTCAATTATAAATCTTTTTCAAGAAAATAAAAAATAAAAATAAAACGGGCAATAGGTCTTAATTTGTAATGACCATGTATTGTATTTACAAATTCTTAAAACTTAGAAACACAATTTATATTCTAAAAGTTCATAATTCTAATACTAAAAAATAGACAATTTAAGACCAGTGACCACACTATTTAATAACATTATTACCTGTGAATTTTATTTATGCCAGAAAGCCTTTAGCTTGCGTGTGCTAGTTTGAGATCCAAAAAACAGGGATCAGGAAACGAAACAGTCAAAATAAATTGCGTATTCTATAGTGGTTTAGGATCATTGTTGAACTAAGAATTCGGATGTTTGTAGTTCCGGGACAGCTTACACAAATGAATTAGTTACAAAATGCTTTTTTTTTTTTTTTTGAAAGCAAAGCAAATAATGCATTAATTAAAGAATGAACGAATACACAATCTGGGGGGCAAATGAATTAGTTACAAAATGCTAATATGCCTGTTTTTTCACAATTATTAATTAACAAATAACATGCCTTTTAAGATTGACCAAACATGGCTCCTGGGCATCCTGACAGTCGGCTTCATCGGCGGCGCAGTTTGCATTATGGCGTTCATCCAAACGGCGACGGCTCCGATCCTTTGCAAGACGGCTGGCATGCTAGCCGCCGCGGGAAACTCGAGCTCGAGCTCGAGCCGGGCCCACCTCGTGGACGTCATCCTCCACTACGCCAATTCACGCCTCACCCCGCAACAAAGCGTCCAGGAGATTAGAATGAGCATGGAGGTGGTCCGGAAAGTGGGGCCCGCCAATTTCCTAGTTTTCGGGCTGGGCTACGACTCCCTAATGTGGGCGGCCCTCAACCTGGGCGGCACCACCTTATTCCTGGAAGACGACCCGAAATTCTACGACGCGATTACGGGCCCGAACCCGAACATAACCGCCCACCTGATAAAGTACACGACGAAGATGTCGGAGGCGGGGGAGCTGGTCCAGCATTTTAGGAACGAGCCGGAATGCTCCGCCACGAGGTCGTTCCTGCGCGGCAACCGCCGGTGCCGGCTGGCTCTACACATGCTTCCCGACGAGGTTTACGACGTGGAGTGGGACCTGATCTTGATCGACGGCCCCAAAGACTCGTACTCGGGGGCGCCGGGGCGGATGGCGCCCATTTACTCCGCCGCCGTCATGGCGCGTAACCGGAAGCGGTCGGGGGTCACGCATGTGTTCTTGCACGATGTGCACCGCAAAGTAGAGAAAGTGTACGCCGAGCTCTTCTTGTGTAGGAAATATTTAGTGGATGCGGTGGGGAACCTTTGGCATTTCCAAATCCCACCCACTTCCAATACTCATTTTTGCTAGGGTTTTTTTTTTTTTTCTATTTATTATTTTTGGTACATAAAAGAAATTAAGTGACAAAAATTATTCCATTTCCAAGTTAAATTTAACTTTACAATGCCATTAGTAAAAATTTAAATAAAAAAAAATTGAAGAAATAATAGAGCGAAACCCCAACATAAAATAAATATTAAACTTGATCGCAAAACTCCTTTATGCGAAAACCAATGCTTATTAGGCGAATCATAGTTCACACATCTATGTAAACAATGTATATGGTACATTATTATTATTTCTATGCGTTTATTTTTATAAGTAATGTTCATTATTTGAATGTGTACAAGATAGTATGAAAACAACTTCATAGTTCATTATTTAAATGCACGAGATCCATTATTTGACTTAGGCATGTATGTTTTAAGCTCATTTCTGCTGTATATGAGATTCATTATTTGTTTCAGTAAATCTAGATTCACTATTTGTATAAATAAGGTTCGCTATTTGTATGCATAAAATTTACTATTTGTGTGAATGTATTTTGATGCATAGTGCACGGTAAAATTTGCCTATAAAAACAATTCGACCAACTCAATTGATTGGTTATACCGCTCATCTCACTAAAATGACAAATTTGGTTGACTATACAAACCTCAACTTTACTGATTCTGGTTAGGAAATGAAAAATGAAGCAATGATTTCATTAGCTTTTAATTGAATTACCTACATCTATTTATACGGAGAACAAAGCTGAAGCACAAAAGAAGTCGCTTACAACCTAGCCGCTATATGATAATGAAATGCCCAATTAAGCCTTAATATATTCTCCAACAAAACTAAGTACAAGAAGCAAGTACCAAATCCTGCGGCAATGCCCGGCCCTTCGCTTTGAACTAACACCCCAGCATAATACAAGGCTGGCCAGAACCAACATTAGCTAGCATAGATCTATAGCTCTATGTGTATGCGCCGCATTTCGGCTAGGAAGGTTGTGCTTGAACCCAAAGTCCGCCGTGCAAGAGCCCTTATGTCATCCCTGGTGCATTCACGCGATATCCGGCATAGCTCCCAAAGGGCTCCACCACTAATCATGTCTCTTGCATTTTCCTCTGAGAAAAGGGATTAAAAATAAAAACAAAAAGTTTTGCATCTCTGCACCAATGAGGAGGTAAAAAATAAAAACCTCTACTACTGTTTGCCTATTCTGATCTTCCTCATATAACGGAGTCCTTACCGTGTTGTGCCAGGTGGCAGAGTGCAAGCTCAACGTGACGTCTAATAGGTGAGGCTTCATTGTTGGCATTCTTTATGATCCATGGTAGTGCCCCGTCTTCTATCAGAAGGGATCGTCCAGTTTTGGTGCCTACAAGGGTGTCAGCATTATGATAGAGATACACACGAACAAATCATAATGTCATATCATTGTTAATTGTAAAATTTAGTAAACAAAAAGATATTCTGCAGACTCCCATGTCATTTGTTGCACAATGTTGAGTTGGGCACTCACCCTGAGCAGAAGATCTGGACTCACACTTGGCAAAATTGGCAAGTCCCCGTGCGACTTGGGAAAGAACACCTGGATGCCTAGATCTCACCATTCCTAACAATGCCCTAATGCCACCTTCAGACCTTAGCCCAATCTGCAGTTTATCTGGGGAAAAAATAGTGTTATATTCTAAGATTGGGCCAATGTCACTCAATTGGGTTATAATGCACATGGGCCAAACCACACTAAAAAATTTAATTCAATTAATTAGCTAGCCTAACCTATGACCTTATAAACTCATATGTTCTCTCTTATATTTTCAATGTGGACTCTTAACAAATAGATAAGTTCAGCACATTTATTAAGCAATAGAATTGACAGGAAATGAATACACTCAAAAACATAAGTCGGGAAGGTTTCTATGAAATAAGAATGCACCACAATATTGGTATTTCCAACTCAAGAGTGTATATAAATGCCATCCTTTTTACTCTATTGAAAATTCATTTTCAAATTGTCTAACCAGAAAAGTTGACCTTTTTAATGCAAATAAGCTTACCATTGCCACATAGATTTGCAATAGCTCCAGCAACCATTCGTAGAGTCTGAGGATCCTCAGCATCAGATGCAGTCATTGCCAGTAGACCAACCCCCCCTTGAGCCATAATAAGCTCCTGGTTTGCTTCTACACAGACAAGAAAGAAATCTCTTAGATGACAAGCACTAAAGTCAAAATAGAAAGTACAAACACGAAACTGAAAGACAGCCAACCATGAAAAAAAATCCAAAAACAGTGAAAGTGAAAGAGAAACGCATTCTCACCATTCATTGCAAGATTTGCAATTGCACCAGCTGCTATTCTGCGAATAGTTTCATCCTCAGAACTTCTAAGAAGAATCAGTAATGAAGACAAGCCACCAGCTTCAACTATTTTCTCCTGATTTGCTTCTGCAGAATGCAGGAAAAGCAGGACAGAATAATACATTCAGAAAAAACTAAATATTCCAATGTCAAATTACACAAAAAAAAAAAACATTTTATCTACCTAAATATATCTGTCAACAGATAGTAATAAATTTAACTAAAAATAGATTATCATTGTCCATGATGTATAAGTTCACCTCTGCAATTAAAAAATTGTAAGTACAACAATTAGAACAGAAATCAGCTTGTTTTATTTTTTTTTATTAATTTAGAAGAAAACAACCTTCTCCTAGGATTTAGACAACCAATTTGCATCACCAGAAGTCAAGAGATGACTGAATAAATGAATAAAATAATAGTTAAACAAACTCTCCTCCTTGTCCCTGTTATTTTATTCTCACTCACTCACTCACTCTCTCTCTCTGTTCACTTCTGAAACAAGAAAATAAAATATTTCATGTAGCTTAGCTAAATGAAAAGATATCCAGATCTTATTTTTGAATGGATGAGGTCATGAGGTGGAGTAAGATCACCTTCTGCTGCTAGGTTGGCAATTACTTTTACAGCATGAATCTGCACACAAGCATCTTCAGACTCAAGTAGTGACAAAATCTTGTGTAGTCCAACTGCACTTTGATTGGATAAAAATAGTTAAATGCACGAATATTTTGAACACCTGTTTCAAATGGCATACAGTATAAAATTAAGTGAAACCTTGTCCATGGAGATAGGTGAATAAGGTGGTTGCCCCTCTCTCCCCATTATTGCTATCTTTATATGGCAGATGTCTAAGTGGAGACGGAGAATCTAGACCAGAAAGCAAACTGCCATTTCCATCTCTATCAGGACTGTTTCTAATCTATGAACATGATGACAAAGTTAGCTAGCTTCATTTAAGTGGATTCAACAAAAATAAGAACCCAGCCCCTTCTATTTTGTGAAGTCAAGGATGGTACTGAAACCCAAATGCATTAGGAAGTAGAGAACCAATCTGATATTGAGAGTTGTAAAAGACCATACTAGACCAGCGTGCAAAGTCAGATGAGACAATTGGCTTTTCAAGATGTTCACTTCTTCTTCCAGCCTCTTTTTCTGACGAGTCTCTTCTTCCAGCACTTTTTGGAGGTTTACAATGTCAGAATTTCCACCTTTTAGCTACACAAGTAATAAATCACATTTATAATTGCGATCCTACAATCAAGGAATTGCAACACATGCAATCATTTGATAAATTGGATCCTTTCATAAATTACTTCTGGTTCTGAAAACTTCATAATCTGATCTTTGAGCTTGTTGGTTTCCTCTTCTGCTGCTTTTCTTATTTTAATTTCATTATGTAGCAACTTCTTCAGCTCAGTCACTTCCTCAGTACAAAACCCCTTTTGGCCCTGCATGAAAACAATTAAGACATCTCAAACCAAATAGAGAAGAAAAGCAAATAAAGTTGTTCTGTTCAGAAAAGTGAAACTGGTGGTGGAAGGAAATAGACACCCTAGAGCTCATCTTCATTTTATCCAGAAGTTCTCATAACAATTCAACCAAAAAAATTTAGACTAAGTTGAAAGAGAAATTTAGTCTACCAAAGAAATTTTATAATTATGATTAGAGTACGTTGAAAGAGGAGATCAGTGAACACCAACTTCCAATGGATATATTAATGAGTTGGACACAAGCTCTTTGCCTAATAGAAGCACAAGAGAGCATTACGAACACCAATGTAAATGAAAAATACACAGCAACCCTTCCAGTATTTGTTTATGAAAGATAATAATACAATGTTTTTAGGCTCTTGCATAATTCCTTTAGCTTCCTTTATAAAAATAAACTTAAGTAACCAACATGAAAAACCTATATGCACCTTATGATAAACAGCATGTGAGATGCTCAAATATTCCCAATTCCTATCTACCCTACTCCAACTTTCTAACATTTTTTGTTCTTCAATCAGGCAAAACGGGGGATATAATAGTAAAAGTACACCATGTTAGTAAGTTATAAAAGCAGACCACCTCTCCTAAATATGTTCCATCAGTGATACCATTGCTTGGATGCTGTTGTTGATTAAGCATCTTTTCTTCCAGCTTCTTAATTGATTCCATATATTCCATCTGGCATTTCAATTTCTCCTCCTGCAAGTCCAACATTAAATGTAAAATTAACCAAAGCAAATAAAAATGATATTGGAAAGAGTTTAAATAAAATCCAACCAATGCAAGGCACTAGCTTAAATAAAATAAGCAAATAAATAAACAACTATTATAGATACATCAATAAATAGATGGATGGATTTACAGTTGAAGTTAATGCACAGAATTGTCATTTTATATGGAAATATATTTACACATTTGACTTTTAAAGTAATTTTAAACTAGGATTCTGATTTCTCAGGGATAAATTATGATAACATGTTAGTTATTACATGTATAATAAGGTCTTTGAACATGTCAAATGAGAATAGTGGAAATGACCTTTAACTCTTCTGCATAATTCCCTTCAGCCTCAGAGATGTGCTTTTGTGCTTCTAACCTGATTTTCTTAACCTCATCCTCGAAAGACTTTTGCTGTCTTTCATTTTCAGCAATAAGTTTGTCAACTTGTACCTGAAGCCCTTTGCACAAACTTTTGTAATCACATTCCTCCTTAATTTTCAACACATTCTCCACCTTCATAGCCTGTATAAAATGGGAACCCAAAATTAGCAACAATTATCACCATTGCTTCAATGTCATAATATGCTGGTTAAAATATGCTGGTTAAAATAAAGAAATCAATCATAACTAGCAACAAGATATGAAAAATGTTTGACTACAACATTCTGTTCCAAGGCAATACTCATAGTCTTGCAACTTACAAATAAACAACTAAAATCCAATAGCTCACCCTTTGTCCAAACAAAATAGTACTTGCTGTCTCAGCTCGATGGCATGATGATGGCCCAATGGTCACAACTAGTGATGTTCTTGATGTACCTGGAACAGAACATGAACAAGTACAATTTCTAAGGTAAGTTGGTGCTCCTGCCTCATTATTTTAGAGGAATGAATTAGGGTTTTCTTTTTGGGGAAAAGGAGAGTAAGTCACTAGCCCATTCAGTACAAATACAAGCTCACCTCCAAATGAATCTTTTAGTAATCGTGTAAGTTTTGAATCTCGGAATGGTACATGAGCACTATTTTCTGCCAAAGCATTTATGCACTTCCCTAATGCACTTAGTGAAAGATTGATAGATTTGGCTTCTTCTAACACAAGCCCTTCACTTCCTGGAAGATATCATAATGAAAATTATCCCCCATTGTAAAGATTTTCAAATTGAGTAGCATGGACATCTAGACATTAGCATCAGATAATAAGCAAAATATAAAGGCATTGTAGTTTCTAATTAAATCTAGACAATTCAGAGGCATACCTGATTTGAGCACTCGCTCAGAACCAGCAAGATCCACTAGAACTAGTTTGCCTTTCCTGAGCATGGGTGGCTTAAAATTCAGGGCCGGATGTGAAGAGATGTCGTATTCACCAGTCAAATCAGATTCTATTTCAGACACAGACTTCTTAATGTGCACCTATCCAATTCATGCATATTCAGTAACTAGCAAATTTACATACATAAGAATGATTAATGCATTTGAATACCCAAAAAAAAGTCATTTACCATGAGAATAGCATGACTACGAGAAGATTCTGTATTCATCCTTGTGTTAGCAGCATATCTATGACCTTCCCCCAACTGTAACAGTTCTAAAAAACTTTGATGGTCTCGGACCTCAACTACTGTTGCCCCTGGTAGGGAAATGTCACCACTTATTTGGTCTTCAATTATAGCAATATTATCATTTGCAGGATTAAGAAGGTCTTGGATTGTTTCCATATAAAGCTGCATAGACATGAAGAAAGAAATACTTTTATTACTAAAGAAAATTGAATTGACAGCAAACTTATCCAAAGATTTTGAAAGTACTCCGTATGTGTAAACCTGCAAGTATGACACTGAAACTGAATCAGTCTCTAGGCATGTATTAGCAAGAATTTCTTCCATTGAGCGAACCATAATACCACGGGCAGAGGGGTCTTCTTCTCCAAGTTGTCCAAGAGTATAGGTTTTCCCAGTGCCAGTTTGACCATAAGCCATCACTGTCCCATTGTAACCCTCCAAGACACTCTATAAATGACCAGGAGATTAAATAGAAAAGGGAAAATATCAGTAAGAATTAATTTCTAAACAAATTTAAACCTGCATTTAAAAATAACAAACTAAAAACCTTTAATAAGCAAAGCCTTCAATTTTTTAAAATATCATAAGAGACTTTATCCCTATAAATTACACTTCCTTCTTGTCCTTCTCTTTAGATCTTGGAAAATATTTTCAAAAGAGAAAAAAAAATATTTTGATTTTTCTAACCCTGCAAGTTTGAGGGCTTTAAAGGCAGCAAATTAAAGAATAAAGAATACAGACCTGCACAACAGGTTTTGCAACCACTTCATAGACACGCTTTTGTGATGCAGATTCAGTTAATATCTCATCAAACTCGTAGACATCTGTATCCCAGTTGTTCTTCCGAAGTTTCAATCTTTTCAGCTAGCCCATCAAAACAATGAAAGGCATCAATACCAAGCAATTTTCACAAATTAATTATTCATACAGTAAATGCAAAATTTAAATAGTTTTAACCAAATCAATCAAATATATGTTAGAACCTCTGGTTGCAGTTCCACACAATCAGCAAAATCTGCATCTGCTGCCAACTCCTCAGCATTTCGAGGTCTCAATCTTACAGCAACTCTAACTCTTCCAGAAACTATAAGGGACAACAAAAATACATTTCATATTGAAAGTAACAAAATGACCATAATACTAATTTGATATCAGACATCATTGCATCTTCAAATTAGTCAAACCCTCAAGAGATTCACACAAGTTGACAAAGTAACAAAGCGAATTAAGAGAAAGACAAAGAGAGGACTAAAAAAAAATGCAAAAGAATTTATTCGTAGAAATTAATTATTAATTGAAAAATATGAGATTTCAGAAACCAAAACACATTGATTGTACAAGCAATAATGATAAAACTATTAAACTAATCAAAATACTCTTTACATTAGTCAAGTGTACATAGGAGTGTAAGTGAAGAAATACACTGGTTTTTAGATGAAAAGTATTCGGGTAGGATGACTTCATCACTCTTTAATAACAAACTAGTTTAGAATTTCAAAAGACAAAAATCCAATAAAATAAAGACTTGAAAGTGTATTTAAAGTGTATTTTGCAATGTCATTGAATTATTGTGTAGGTACACAAAATCATTGAAAGATCTAAGGTAGATGCTAACAATAATTAGCCATTAACTTGAATGAGTTTATGGAAAACATTGATTATGGTTATTTTTTACTGTTAAATTTGCATAATTCAAAGCTAAAGAGCTAATAATTTCAAAATTAGTCATGTGTAATAACACTAATAAGCAGGGACAAAATGGCAGGATCCTTTGCTATAATCCATCACCAGCTACGGACCTCTCAACTAAAGTCGTTCAGTTTCACTAAGAATTCAAGGTACAATGGTTTAGTCTTAAACGGATTTGTTGAATAGTTAAACCTACTACTTGCAAAAGGCTAAAGCCAGTTATATATACGAATCAGTATAGCTTTTTATGCATTGGAATTTCAAAATAACTAAGATCGGAAAGAATTCCAGTTCCTTGATTTACATAGATATGAAATTCGAAATACGCATTTGATAGCTAAAATTTCACAGTGCTACATTTCAAAAATAGATTACTCGTATGCTCAAATAAAGAAGTCCACTCATCACATTGTTGAATTACTAACGCAAGACATTTGCGCAGATGAATCACTGAAAAACGAGTGATAAGAATCATAAGATCACGTAGCAAAAAAAAAACTATAATAATGATAAAAGAAGCTGGTGTTAAAAGTGAACATATTTTCACATTGAAAAGTAGAGCACGATTTTGAGTTGATCTCAAGCACATTGTTCAAACAAAATGAAATGGAGTTGTAAAAGTACCGGCATCAGCGACACCGAGAGTGGAGACGTTGCTACTGCGGCGGACATTAGAAGTTGACGGTGAAAGCTTCGATTTGGAAGTTCTTAGATTAGGTGACTTGTGATTGCCATTCCTGTAACCACCGCCAGAAGCCATCACCTCCACCTCTAAACAAAGGGAAGGAGCTGAGTATGTTTACAGTTTTCACGCACGAAATCGTGTATGTTATATATGGGGCCAGGAGTGAATGAGTTCAAACAATTAGGGGGCAAGGAAGAGAGGGAGAGTGGGGTCCAGCCACAGTGAAAAGGCAGATGCGGTCGGGGTTAGTGAGCGTCAAAATACTATAAACCAATAACCTGGAATTATTATACCCTTTTTTAATTTAAAAGGAAATATGATATATTAATCAACTAAATCACATCTCAATCAGTCCAAAATGATCAAAGGCAAAATAGAAATCCAAGAGATACATTCAGACATATAACACGTTACTCTAACTAATTGAAGAGCAACCTCTATTTGAATATGGTGAAACTAAACTTCTTTTATCCCGTTGAGTGCTTCCCTTGCTCCCACGGCTTCCACTTCTTTGGCTAGGTAGACTCCCCACGAAGGAATGCATACATTTTGCGGTTACAAACTCATCATTCTCATCCCTAAGGCCATCTCTAACCATCTGCACCAAATTATGCACCAAAAGGAATATTCCCAGCATATTCTTACACTAAATTTTTTTCATCTTCAACCCATTACAGCAAATTTTATTTATTCAATAAAATAATTTGTTTTCTCATAAATTAAGACTTTTTATTATCAATAAATATTTTAATATAAAATATAATTATAATGCAAATATTATTTTATTCCAAAATAATAAATCATAAAACATCCATTACATTTAATTTTCATAATTACCATATCGTTCCCACATATGCTCAATTAATGCATCACGAAGCGCATAATGCGCTTCTTTATCTTTCATTTGCCTATGTCGAGCAAGAAACTCTTGAAAGATAGTACTCTCATCCCTACTTATATCAACTTCAAGAGTCGGTGCTTCTCTCCAACTTTGTATATCTGCTTGCTCATCACGTTCATCCTCAATGATCATATTGTGCATTATGATGCATGATGACATTATATCGTGCAATACATGTTTATCCCAAAAACGTACGGGTCCCTTGACTATTGCAAATCGTGATTGGAGGACTCCAAATGCACGTTCTACGTCTTTTCTACATGCTTCTTGCATCATTGCAAATAACTTTTTCTTTGGTCCCCGAGGTTGATGAATAGTTTGTACCAGGGTTGACCATTTCGGATATATACCATCAGCTAGATAATATCCTGTATTGTACTCTTTCCCTTGAATAACATAATGAGCATGAGGTGTTGTACCATTTGCAATGTTTGTAAACAAATGAGATGCCTCCAACACATTAATATCATTATTCGACCCTGGCAAACCAAAAAGTGCATGTCAAACCCACAAATCATAATCAGCTACGGCCTCGAGAATAATAGTTGGTTCTCGACTACGCCTAGCATATTGTCCGGCCCAAGCTGTTGGACAATTTTTCCAAGTTCAATGCATGCAATCTAAACTCCCATGCATCCCTGGAAATCCAAGCCTCTCCCCAATTTCAAGCAACCTTGCAACGTCATTAGCATCAGGCGCTCTTAAATAGCGTTGTCCAAAGACCTCCACTACCGCTCGACAAAATCTCTTCAAACTTTCAATTGCTGTTGATTCCCCAATTTGAATATATTCATCTGGTGCATCTGCTGCTACTCCATAAGCCAAAATTCGAAATGCTGCTGTTACTTTTTGTAAAGTAGACAAGCCTAGTCTACCGATTTTATCTCTCTGTTGCGCAAAGTAGTTGTCGTGCTCTGCAACAGCGTTAGCAATTCGTAAGAACAAATTTCGACTGATTCGAAATCGTCTACGAAATATTGCCTCATTATATTTTGGATTTTCTGAAAAATAATCCGCATGTAATCTTCGATCACCATCTACACGCTCACGGTGAATCACTCTATGGCCAGGAATCGAACCTCCATGAATTGGGTTGATAGCTTGAGTAGCCATAATCTCCAAACAGTAAGCCATGGCAGCGTTGTTTTGAGCATACGTACGTAGTAGTACTTGTTGTTGTGATTGTATTGTAGCAATGATATCAACTTCATCCCTTTGTGAGGATGAAGATGGGTGTTCGGGAGAAGATGAAAAGGGGTGTGAGGGATTCATATCTCAGGATTGCTTTGGTGAAAGGATGAAAGATAAGTTTGCATGTCATGTATTTATATATATGATATGATATCTTCTCCAAATCCCAAAGACAGTTGTTTTCAACCGTTGGATTAGATCACATGCATCTTAGCCCTTAATTGGTATGCATATCCTTCCAACACACAATCCAATACCTGACATGATATCTTCTCCAAATCCCAAAGACAGTTGTTTTCAACCGTTAGATTAGATCACATGCATCTTAGCCCTTAATTGGTATGTATATCCTTCCAACACACAATCCAATACCTGACATGATATCTTCTCCAAATCCCAAAGACAGTTGCTTTCAACCGATTAGATCACATGCATCTTAGCCCTTAATTGGTATGCATATCCTTCCAACACACAATCCAATACCTGACATGATATCTTCTCCAAATCCCAAAGACAGTTGCTTTCAACCGTTGGATTAGATCACATGCATCTTAGCCCTTAATTGGTATGCATATCCTTCCAACACACAATCCAATACCTGACATGTTATCTTTCCCAAATCCCAAAAGAAATTGCTTTCAACCGTTGGATTAGATCACATGCATCTTAGCCCTTAATTAGTATTTGCTTTCACTCTATATAATAGTGTTTTACCTCTTAATCAGAAACAACAACTCTTTGAATTCTCTTTGAAATCTCTATTCTATATTCCTCTCCATTCTCTTTGAAAAAATGTCCAAGGCACGCACAGCTCGAACTGCTTCATACTCTATTGAAGAAGATCAACTCCTTTGTCATGTGTATGTTGATATTTGCCAAGATAAAGTTACGGGTCATTATCAAGCCGGGGACGTATTTTGGACTCGTGTTATGAATGCTTATCATGAAGCACTACCAGCACATGTTGGAAACACTTGACCATTGAGGTCAATTCAGACCAGGATGCAAACTATAATGACAACTGTCGCAAAATTAAGAGGATGTATTGTTCAGGTTGAGAACTTGAACCCGAGTGGTGCTTCAGAACAAGACATTGTGAGTATTTTGTCTTTATATATAAATTGTGAATACTTTGAACATTTGTGTTATTTACTTACTTTAATTGTGGTTTATAACAGCTTGATAGGGCAAAAGAACTAATGGCACAAGATGCCAAATTAAAAAAAGGTTTTAAATTTGGTCATGTATGGCCTATTGTTAAAGACTTGGAGAAATTCAAAGTTCCCTCAAGCAGAGAAGCAAGTATTGCAAGTCGAAAGCGAAGTTCTGACATTGAAGGATCAGAGTCACAAGGTGATAAGTCAATAGAGTTTGATATGGTTTAAATACTCCATGTATTCGAGTATATAGCAATGTATGTAGAAGGTAGGATCAAGGCAATAATTTAGCTCCAAGTTCATCTCTTTATTCATTGTTCTATAATAAATGTAGAGAGAAGGGAGAGAGCTAGCTAGTGTGAATCATAGAGAGAGGAAGAGCCAGTACCAAAAGCCAAAAGTCCTTTCATTGAAGGGTTATTGCCCTATATATAGGCCGAATACCCGTACAGCACGCCGAACATACGTATAGAGTATTAAGGGCCGTATACCCGGGGTATATTCCCTATCAGAGTTAATTACCGATTTGGTCCCTCGACTATTGGGATTTCACCACTTTGGTCCTCGACAATTTTTCTTGCCCAATTAAGTCCTCGACTTTGATAAAAATTAACCAATTTGGTCCTCCCGTTTATGTTACCATTTGATATCCGTTAAATCGAGACCAAATTGGTAATTTCACTATAGTCAAGGGACCATTTCAATCAAAATTAATTACCGAAATGGTCTCTTGACTATTTAGATTTCACCAATTTAGTCCTGATTTAACGGTTATTTAACACCAAAATAAACGGAGGACCAAATTGGTTAATTTTTTCAAAGTCGAGGACTTAATTGGGCAAGAAAAATTGTCGAGGACCAAAGTGGTGAAATCCCAATAGCCGAGGGACCAAATAGGTAATTAACTTTAAGTCAATAGGTTCATCCTCTTTTTGCCTTAATTTAGACGATGATTTTGAAACCCAGGGCTTGAACAAGGAACGTCCTACTGGGCGTAACAAGGAAAAAAAGAAGAAGAAAACATTTGCAGAATGTGATGAATATTTTGCAAAAGTCACAGAACATAATGAAAAGATCGAACAAATGTTCGAACATAGTCAAACTCAACTCCAAAAGAATTATGAGCTTGAAATGTTAAAAGCTCAAAATGAAGCAAGGCAATTAGAGTTGACGGAACTCCAAGAAGAGAACAAAATCATGAGTATAGATGCGAATTCTATCACAGATCCAATAAGGCGTGAGTGGGTCAGAAATACACAACTACGAATTCACGTAAAGAGACTTCGTCAACCATTTGGAGGAGTAGAATCAAGTAGTCAGTTGAACCAATATTTTGATAATTTGGGAGGAAATGGTGCTGACCTTTGGAGATTATTAAATTTAAGTATGTTTAAAGTAATTTTAGATGTAATTTGCTTTAATTTTGTTAAAATTATGCTTTATGTACTTTCATTTTTATTTAATCTATATTCAATATTAGTCTTGTTTTAATCGTATTGTTGAGATCTTTCAAATAATATAATTTATTTTTAATAATATAAAATTTATATTTAACAATTTAACAAAATAAAGAAACACATTAAAATTAATGAAGGACATAAAAGGAATACTAAATAAATGTAAAAGGACATTTTTGGAAAAAAAATATCACCACAATGGCGGATGATGAACAGTAGATTTGGTGATCTACTGTTCACCATCCACCAAAATTTTAATGGGATGTCGTGCCCGTTGGAGAGGAATTACACCAAATTTTTTGTCGATTTGATGATTTACCGTCCCCCTTGGAGATAGTAGGCCATCTCCAATGGGCACTCCAAAACACCAAAACGCTAAAAAAATTGGCGTAGAAGTGCTCCAACGGGCACTCCATCCCACCAAATATTTGGTGCTAGATGAACAGTGCAGCACCAAATTTGGTGCTGCACTGTTCATCTAACACCAAATTGGTGTAGTTTGTTTATTCCCAAACTGCCCTTATTTTTTATATATACATTTTATATTATTAAAAATAAATTATATCATTTGAAAGATCTCATCAAGACGATTAAAACAAGACTAATATTGAACATAAAATAATTAAAAATAAAATTATATAAAATATAAATTTAACAAAATTAAAAGAAAATTAAATCTAAAATTACTTTATATTATTTGCATTATAATTATATTTTATATTAAAATATTTAAAGATAATACAAAGTCTTAATTTATGAGAAAACAAATTATTTTAGTGAAGAAATAAAATTTGGTGTAAAATTTGTTGTAATGGGTTGGAGATGAAAAAAATTTGGTGTAAGAATATGCTGGGAGTATTCCTTTTGGTGTAAAATTTGGTGCAGAATTTGGTGTTGAGGGTTGGAGATGGTCAATGCCTAGGATATTCTAGTAGTTTTGATCAATGGGTGCATCTTCATTATATTAATTTTAACCTAAACAATTGGGGGTTTCCTCAACTTCATTTTGTGGATATGGTGCATATGGTTGGTTTGATGCGTTCTACCTTTGGCTTCCCTCCTACTCACCAACAGAGACTTTGTTTTCTCAGTGATAGTCCAGGGAGTCGCACGATGATTGTTCCGCATCTTATCATTTCTAGCATTCCATATACTCTAGCACACCATGATCATCATGCAACTTTTCCTTACCTCGAATCCTTCAAGTTGTGAAATGACCAGTCAAGGAAATTATCAAAGCCATTTAATTTCACTCTATGCCTAGGATATTTTAGTAGCTATGAACCACAACACATTTTGCAAAAAATATAGAGTGATTTCTCCAATTTTGACTCAAAAAGCATGCAAACCTCCAAACAACAAACATGTTTCATACGAAGAGCATTTATAGTAGCTAAATAGAGGTTACAAGCACACCAAAAGAAGTTTGCTTTTGGAGATTATCCAAACCCCACATAGCAATACAATCTTTGCCATCCATTTGTAGTCCACATAGTTATTCCCGCGTCAAAGCCTGAGTGACTTTAAGACCATCATGAGTGGGTTTCTGACTAGCAATGTGGTTAAGTTTGAGGTCATGTAGAGCGTTGTGGCCTTTGTCTAGCGTCCTATATATATGATGGGGGCTCGAATTAAGGTGGTATATGAAAATTTCTTTCTATTTGAGTTCTATGATGAAACTGATGTACAACGAGTGTTGGATGACGATCTGTGGTCGCATGGGTTCCAGCATGCTCGCATAGGCGAGATCTGCTATGCGCACGCATGTGGCATGTTTGTTTTCACAAATGGGCGCTGACACACCCGTGTCGTCGCCCGTGCGTTGAACCTTGATGCACACAGTATAAATAGATTATCTTAGATTTGAAAAGAGAGAGGTAGCCAAGAGTGAACAATAGCTTAGGGTAAGGACTCCTTTGTGAGATTTTCATCCTTTAGACTTAGAAATTGCTTTTAAAACATAGTTCTTGTATTTCATAACTCAAAACCTACAAGGATTGATGATCCACTCTATTTTGAAGATAAGTGTTCTTGCTTTAATTTCATTTATAGCTTTATGATTTATTGCTTTGATATCTCTGTGTTTTTAGCCTATATAATGTGTGAGTAGTCTTGTTTGCTGGGTTTGGATTGAGGTTACATGATATTCTTAATGCCTATTTGACATTTATTGCATAAGAGGGGTAAAATCCAATATAGGGTTCCACTTTTGAGAAATCTTAAATTCTTGTGTTGAGATGTGGTGCACAACATTGTTAACACTCATCTTGTTTGAAATTTGACCGTGACTAAAGTTGGGTTAACATTCCCCTAGACCCATCTCGCAACCCTTAGGTTTGGCTACGAAAGTAGGGAATTATAGGGATCTAGATTACTTGAGCTTTATTGAGGGGGTTGGTAGCATCACGAAAGTAGGACAATATTCGTCTTTCAATTTGATCTAACATTGGATCATGAAAGTGACGTGTTAATCCACGGAATTGGTGTTGACAATCTTGGAACCCGAAATTAGTTTGGCTCCCCTTAATCTATAGATTTGGTGTAGAATCAAATGTTCCCTCATTCCAAACCCTACTTTTGTTATTTGATCATTTACTTGAGTTGTTTACTTTTATTCCTCACTCTCTTATCATTGCTTAGCTTCCACCAATTTCCCTTCTCCTTGTGCCTTGAAACCTTTCAAGGATTATACCTAAAATGTAGTCCTATACAATGATATAAACAATTTATTTTTGTTTAAACCATCCAGGAACGCTCACTAACTCACAGAGTACTTTTATACCAGATAGGCTAATCACTGATAATATCTTGGTAGCAATAGGAGTGAGACATTTTCTAAGGAGAAAATAGTTTGGAAATATTGCCCTAAAACTAGACATGGCTAAAACATATGATAGAATGGAGTGGAGTTTTTTTTAAACATATGCTCACTAGCTTGGGTTTTTATGACCAATTAGGTGGATTTAATTTGATCTTGGAATGTGTAACCATGGTGACATATAATATTATTGTTAGTGGAATGGTAGCAAGTATTGTCACACCTACTAGGAGTCTAAGACGGGGGGGGGGGGGGGGGGCATTATCCCCCTATTTCACTATTTGTTCATCATTTGTGTAGAGAGATTATCCCCCTATTTGGTTATCGCGTGGCTCATGGCACTCTCTCGATTTCTCACTCTTTTTTTTCGTAGATGATAGTCTGCTGTTTTTCAAAGCCAGCACTCAGGAAGCTACGGAGCTTAAAAGGTGTCTGAAGGATTAGGGGAATTTTTTTGGCCAACTAGTGAATTTCCACAAATCTAGTATTTCTTTAAGCCACAACACTCAGGCGACAATAAGAGAAGAGGTGGCTGGCATTTTAGAGGTGATTTATGTAGAGGATTTCAAAAACTACTTGGGTTTGCCCTCTTTTGCTAATTTTGTGGGTCAGAATATGAGAGAGTGGTTTTTGCCTATATTTAGGAGAAAATGGGTGATAGAATTGATGGGTGGAACAAGAAATTTCTATCGCGAGCAGGGGAGGAGATATTACTTAAGAGTGTGATCCAAGCCTATGTATGCTATGAGTGTTTTCCTTTTCCTTAAGACCTTCTATGTGACTCTAGAATTTGTCATCTAGAATGACGTAGCTAAGTGCTCATAACTTTGCCAGCTTAGCGTCTTGCTCGTCCATCGGTAGAGTGTCATCCTTCTTGTATTTTGTAATGTGGTAAATCGAACATTGTTCTCTAGTTTGCACGGGGCAAACCCATGAGATGTCGATGCTTGAAGTCTCCAAATCTTCCACTCAAGCAATCTTGCAAATGTGGTTGGGGATTCCAATGCTCAGCTTGGAGAGAATGTCAGCGTTAGCATTTTGCTCGCGGGGTACATGGTGAATTTCATACCCCTCAAATTCACGTAGGTTTCTCAACACTGCGTCCCTGTATCTCTGCATACTACCTTCGTTGGCCTCATACTCTCCCGTGACATGACCGACTACCAGCTTAGATCAGCTGGTGGACGAGACGGTAGGTTGCGAGTTGATGAGCTTCATGGATGCCTTCCGAGGGTACCATCATATATCCATGCATGAGAAAGATGGCGAGAAGACTGCATTCACCACCCCAAAAGGCATATTTTGCTACTTGGTTATGTCGTTCGGCCTTAAAAATGCAGGCGCCACTTACACTCGGGTGGTGGCCAAATTATTTGAAAAAGTGCTGGGACGGAACATGGAGGCGTACGTGGACGACATGATGGTCAAAAGCCGCAGAGCCGCCTCTCATGTTAAAGACCTTAACGAGGTATTTTCCATTATGAAAGACTTCAATTTGCGCTTGAACCCAAAAAAATGCACCTTTGCAGTTCATGGGGGCAAGTTCCTAGGTTTTATGGTTACCAGAAATGGAATAGAACCAAACCCAGAAAAGGTGAAGACCATTCTTGACATGGAACCCCCGCGGTCCATAAAAGAGGTCCAAAGACTCAATGGTTGCCTTGCAGCCTTGGGTCAGTTTTTGTCTAGATTGACGTAACGGTCCCTCCCCTTCTTTCAAATATTGAAGAAGATCAAGGGATTTGAATGGACTCTAGAGTGCCAGTTGGCCTTTGACGAGTTGAAAAAATATTTGTTATCCCCGCCCCTGTTTGTAAAGCCATAGGCGGGTGAAATCTTATTGTTATACCTGGGTGTGTCACAAGGTGCGATCAGCTCCGTGCTGGTCAAAGAGGAAGGAGGGACTCAGCGCCTCATTTAGTATGTAAGCAAAGCCTTGCATGACGCGGAATTGCGGTACACTGTGGTGGAGAAGACGGTATTCGCTGCGGTCACCTCTTCAAAATGGTTGGCCCACTATTTCCAAGCACATCACATCCATATACTCTCCCATCAACCATTGAGGAGTTTCTTACGAAATGCCAACTCCGCTAGGATGGCAAGATGGGTCATGCAGCTCAGCCAATTCGATATTGAATTCAGACCGAGGCCAGCCATCAAAGGTCAAGCTCTTGCAGATTTTATAGTGGAGTGCACGACTCGCGAGGTGACGGAACAAGTCGAAAATGAAGATGGAGGATGGTGGACCTTGCCTACGGATGGCTCTTCCAACAGCAAAGGCTGCGGTGGTGGGGTGGTTCTCATCACCCCAGAAGGGTTCCACGCCTACTATGCAATTAGATTCCACTTCAAGTTATCCAACAACGATGTAGAGTATGAGGCCCTCCTAAACGAGCTACGGTTAGCAGCAGGACTACGAGCAGAGAATATCCATATTCGGTGTGACTCTAAGCTGGTAGTCGGTCATGTCACGGGAGAGTATGAGGCCAACGAAGGTAGTATGCAGAGATACAAGGACGCAGTGTTGAGAAACCTACGTGAATTTGAGGGGTATGAAATTCACCATGTACCCCGCGAGCAAAATGCTGACGCTGACATTCTCTCCAAGCTGAGCACGGGAATCCCCAACCACATTTGCAAGATTGCTTGAGTGGAAGATTTGGAGACTTCAAGCATCGACATCTCGTGGGTTTGCCCCGTGCAAACTAGAGAACCATGTTGGATTTACCACATTACAAAATACAAGAAGGATGACACTCTACCGATGGACGAGCAAGACGCTAAGCTGGCAAAGTTACGAGCACTTAGCTACGTCATTCTAGATGACAAATTGTATAAGCGGTCTTATAACGGCACACTCCTGAAGTGCGTATACCCTGATGAAGCAGAACTGATGATGAGAGAAGTCTATGAAGGGGTGTGCTCCACGCTAGGGGTGTAAACAAATCAAATAATTTTGATTCGATTCGTGATTCAAATTCGAATAGAGGAATATTTCGAATACGAATCCGAATACAGATTTTTATTCGAATGTTATTCAAATACGAATACAAATCAGAATAGATTCGATTCGAATAGTATTCGGATATTCGAATATATATATATATATATATATATATATATATATATATATATATATATATATATTTTGGTTCAAATGCGGCCATGCTCTCCCGTGTGGCCGTGCGGTCACACACCACTCAATGTTACGAAATACACCACTCAATGTTAAGAAACACACCACAATGAAACACAATGAAACACACCACAATGTTAAGAAACACACCACAGTGCATATTTGTGTGGTGTGTTTCTTAACATTGAGTGGTGTATTTCGTAACATTGAGTGGTGTGAACCGCACGGCCGCACGGGAAGGCACGGCCACACCTGAACATGACCCTATATATATATATATATATAAAGCTAAACTAAAAGTGAGAGCAACAGCTTCAGTGCTTCACCCTTCAGTCTTCCCAGTTCGGCAGCCGCAGACCCGCAGTTCCCAACTTCGCCTCTTCCACCAGCTACTTCGCGCTCTTCTTGTCTTCCCCTTTTCACGGCAGACCACCGTCGCGACAAAGAAGCACAGCAACAAGGAGAGCAACTCAGCAAGGCTGGGCAGCAACTCCTCACGGCCACCGTCATTCGGCGAAGGCAACAATCTTCACAGCCGCAAGAATTTAAGCTATATTTTATCTTAATTTATTGAAAAATTTAGAAAAAAAAATTAAGGTAGTCATTTCGAATTCGAATATTCGAGTCGAATCGAATATATTCGAATAAATTGGTTGAATAGAATACGAATCAAAATTTAGGATTCGAACACTAAACGAATTCGAATTCGAATACTCATCAAAATAATCGAATTCGAATCGAATACTAAGTATTTGACTCGATTCGAATCGTTTACACCCCTACTCCACGCACTAGAGAGCGTACGCCATAGCTCGTCGTATCATGTTGCAAGGCTTCTTCTGGCAAAAAATGTTGAAGGATTGCGCGGAATACGCCAGGCGATGCCCTAAATATCAAGATTTTCAAACACTACCAGGACAACCTGCAACTAATTATACTCCTGTGAGTACAACAATTCCCTTCTGAAGATGGGGAATAGATTTGGTGGGGGCCCTTCCAACGGGCTCTGGAAGCTGGAAGTACATCATTGTGGCTGTTTACTACTTCACCAAGTGGGTGGAAGCCGAACCTCTTTCCAGCATCACAGCAACAAGGTGCAAAAAATTTGTGGAAAAAAGTATATTGTGCCGCTTTGGCATTCCCCTTCAAATAATTACTAACAACGGACGCCAATTTGAAGCAAGGGAGTTTTCAAAGTTCTTGACGGAATGGGGCATCAAGCATAGTCGAGTAGCGGTGTCATATCCTCAAGCCAATGGTCAAGTGGAGAATGCGAATAGAACTATCCTTGATGGTTTAAAAAGGAAGTTGGAGGTAGCTGGCGGAGCGTGGGTTGAAGAACTTAACAGTATTCTTTGGACTTACCACACAACACCAAGGAGAGCCACTGTTGAAACCCCCTTCGCTCTCAGTTATGGGTTCGAAGCTTGAGCTCCAATAGAAGTGATGGTAACAAGTAGGAGAGTAGAGAAGTATGAGCCAGGCTGAAATGAAGTCCAACAAGAGGTGGACCTCAATTTCATATATGAAAAAGGGAAGCTGCATATTGTATGATGGAGAACTACAACCGATAGTTGAAATCTTATCACGACGCAAAAGCTCGACCCCGATACTTCCAAGTATGCGACTACGTACTGTGGAGGATAGAAGCCAATCAGCCCTTAGAAGGGGGCAAGTTCGCGAAAAAATGGGAAGGTCCTTACATTATAGAAGAGGTTGCTGAGGCGGCGAGGGGGTAAGGTGGGGCTGAGATGCCCCACCATCCCTCTGTTTGCTAGGGTTTGAAAAAAAAAAAAAAAAGAGAAGAAAGAATACCAAGAGAAGTGGGGAGACAGAATTGCAGGACGGTAAAAGATAAAAGAGGAGTGGGAAAAGTCTTTATACAAAAAAAATAAAACATAAAATAGGTGTTTTCAAAAGGAAAGGGAATCGTGGAAATTATAGTGGAGATAGAAATTATTCCCAAAATTAAAAGGATTCCATTATTCACAAAATCAAAAGGATTCCTTATAAAATCCTGCCTAAAACTTATTAACATTATTATTTTCAGAGTTATTCAGACTATTACTCCAAGTAATTGGGAGATTGACGTATGATAAAAAAAAAGAATTTGACAAAAGATAATATATTTATTCCCGTGAAAAAATTCGTTGTGAAGCGTACAATAGATATCTTTATTGTTAACGAGGAATACATTTCAGGGATTACATTCAGACTTTTGCAAAAGGAGAATATGGGGTAGGATCTTTAAATGCTACAGGAAGCTCTTCCTCAACGGATGGGACCATATAATGAGCAAACAAAAAAACACAAAAACGTACCAGGTAAAAGTGCTGAGGCAAGATTAAAGGAGCAATGAATACTAAACAACCTAGTGCAAGAGAGTTTTTATACACAAATGAGAGGCGAAAAAGGAAGGAGAATCATGGCAACTACTTTGAAGATTAAGAAATATTTCACAAATCAAGGGGATTTCCTTGTGAGATCCCATGTAAATAGATTTTTGCCTAGTACCAAATTGTTACTCCCAAGCTACCTCGGCCACTCTCGCTAGCTAGGGAGTGGGGGTTGGTGACAAAGTAATTGGGTAAATACCCAACCCGGAACCACAGGACCCAAAGGCAACGAATGGCCACATGAGGAAGTCAAAACATCCACCGAAACATTAAAGAGGAGGAGTTACTCCAACAGCTCCTCAGCATTATTATACACACTTAGTACACATTGAAGAGGAGGAGTGAAACATCCGTTACAAATATGAAGAGTCGTTGTAATTAGGAGTATAAAAGAAGGGTCACGTTGTAGGAGAAAGATACGCAAATTTTACTAGACAACACTATTGTACTATTGACTATACTCATATTAATAATACATACTGGCAACAATATTTACCGTCATCTAAATTTGAAATATTGATTCCAGCAGTGTTATAGTCTCAGCATCTTTTCAATGCACCAAGTGTGTCACAATGTTCTATTGCCCTACATTGACATTTTTAATAATGAGTTTTAAATCAATTTATTGGGTTAATATGATTGTCTTAAAACTGTTTTTTTTTTCTTTTTAATTTTTTTTTCATGTTATTAACATAATACTGAGTAAATAAATATATAACATTATTTTGTAGTATAACTTTGATATTTAATTACAAGATAGTGTAAAAAGAAAACAATGAACAATGTAGTGAATATAATTAATTAATAAATTTGAAGGTAAGTAATCTTTGCATGGTAGAAAATATAGACAATATAACTAATGAAACTATATATCTTTTTAAAATTTTTGATAATGAATATATTTTTGGAATAAAGGCATTGTAGACATCGAATTATAAATTAAAGAAATGCATAGGTATTTTTTTTTTTTTTGTAACTACTAATTTATTTAATTTAATAAGAGTAATGAAGTGGGTACTTATTTCTGAATAATATATTCTAACATATTTGTAATATATGTTCAACAATTATGCCAACTTGGATTGGGTTGAGGTTCGAACCTAAGACATTTCTTATAGAAATTATTGGGTAAGTTAAAAGTTAACAGAATATTAACAAAAAAGAGAATATTTAATGGATAATCATATAATTATATAAGGATAAATTAGGAAATCTTAAGAATATATATATATATATATATATATATATATATATATATATATATATATATATATATATATATATATTATTATTATTATTATTAATCCTAAATGACCAAATTCAAATTTTACTTTTGAAAATTTATGTAACACGCTGTAAATAAACTCTAGAATTACATAACGAGAGCAATAAAATAGATAAGAGAGTTTTGAGAAAACATATTTGATTGAGGTTAACCTACTGATTGACGCTCTATGTTGAGAGTAGGAGAAGATACACACTATAATAATAAATAAATAAATAAATAAATAAATAAGAGATCAAACATCAATTTTAGGTTAAAAAAGAGGGGTAATTTTGTCTCAAAATTTTTTTCTTCTTAAAATCCATTAAATTGAAATATCGAGGGGATATGAGATTCTAATTCCATAAAAATGAGAGAATTTCAATTTCACGAAATTGTAATTCCCTCCAAACAAACAAAAAAATTTGCTTGTCTTCGAAATAATGTGGGAATTAGGTGAGAATGGAACCTTCCAACCAAATAAAATGTAATTAAAATGATACACGTTATTTTAGTTTATAATCCATATTTCTACCGCAAATTATATTGTGGACCATGGTCCATAATGCATTGTGGATCATGATCATAGCTGATACTGCAGTTGTGTTGAACGGATACTGTAGTTGTGTTGAAAAGATACTGCAGTTGTGTTGAAAAGGAAACTGCAGTTGCACGAAACAGAGGTCGTTCATCCGTTCAACACAACTGCTGTATCTTTTCAACACAACTGCAGTATCCGTTCAACACAACTGTTGTATCTTTTCAACACAACTGCAGTATCCGTTCAACACAACTGCAGTTCTAGATGGATGACACGACCTCTGTTCCGCGCAACTGCAGTTCCTTTTCAACATAACTACAGTATCCTTTCAACACAACTACAGTATCAGTTCAACACAACTACAGTATCAACCATGACCCATGGTCCACGGTATAACGACTGTATTTCTACGTGGACCATGGTTCCCAGTAAAATTTGAATCATTAACCAGCCGGACACGAGTTTTTATGTTGTGAGAGTGGTAGCTTTTAATATTTTTTTTACTCCGGTAATCATTACTTTAAATCATTAGTTAAAAAGATAATGATTAGCTTAAATGATTAGTTAAAAAGATAATGATTAGTGTAATGATTATGTAGCTTTAAATGATTAGTAAAAATGTAATGATTAGTTAGTTATTAGAATGATTAGTTATTAATGATTAATTAATGATTAGATGGTTAACTGATTAGTTGTATGATTTTTTTAATTATTTGGATTGATGGTAATAAAATTATTATTTTGTCATACTTGTGCAATAATTATTATTGTGAGTTAAAGATAAGATAGTAATGCTAAAACTTGTACGATAAATTTCGGTTTTAAATTACTACAATTCAACATATTTAATATACATTTGTAAAATAAAATAAAGCACCGGTGTCGTCCAAAAATTTAGTGGTGTTCCCTGCAAGTTAAGTTAATGAAGTCTTGTTAAAAACAATAAATTGAATGGCAATATAAATTAGGGAAACTGCATATATGTTTGTACCCGGGGTGGTGATGTCGCGAACCAGTTCCACATAATGTCGGGCGGCCGCGCCTCGTTGATTGCCGTCGTCGTTGTTGTTGGACCGGCTGAGGGAGAAACTCATCCATTGTCGATAATTGCAATTGCCTACCACCTTGATCGGATGACTCTCCCCTGTGAAAGTCCTGTATTGGGTGGCTTGAAGGCATATTGTTGTATGTAGGACGAGGTTCATAATTATGCATGTGAGGTTGAGGTTGTTGATAGGATGACCCAGGTTGGGTGGGGTCGTACACTGCACTCGCTGGGGTCGTATAATTTTGATATTGAAATGAAGATGGAGCGAATGAAACAACCCCATATGATGAGTACTCCCCAAACTGGGTAGTAGGTGGGGCACCATATGAACTACTAGTAGTATGGGTACCATACGAACCAGTAGAAGGGTCCGACTCATCCTCGTCAAAAGAGGAATTCATCGTAACGGGCAACAGATTGTCCCTCCTACCACAGTCATCCATACCCTCATCCTCATCATCTTCCTCTTCATTAGCTTGACCGGCCCATGCATTTCCCTCAGCCTGGACGCCTTGATGCATAACACGGCCACGCCCACGCCTACCGCCTTGTCCCGCATGCCCCCGCCGCTGCTCCCTATTGCGACGCAGACCCTAAATCGGTTCATATGGGTCAGGTGCATTGGCAAGCATTTCATCAGTGACATAGTCTAAATATGCGTACGGGGTCGATTGCATCAAGCTGTCAGCTTGTCCGGTCATGTTCACAACGGTTGGATTAGTTTCACCTTCTTCAATTGAGCGCCTCCCGGTAAGACCCAGGTTCCGCACCCTATATATCTACGCCACAAAAAATATATAACACATCAAAATCGTAACATAATAATCTTAAACGCATGAATATTTAAAAACAGCACATACTAACCACTTCAGTATAAGCGGCGGACAGTGACTGATAACCCTCACGTACAGAATGTGTAGGATTACCAATGATGCGGCGCCCACACTGGTGGTACCACCTCAGGTAGGCATAGCTTACACTATGTTGACCCTGGGGCACTTGCATTTGGACCACACGGTTCGGTGCATCAACGTAGGCTTGCACATACTCCATATGTTTGTCCAGCCAATTTGAAATATATCTCCCTGACCGTCCGTCCAAATCGTGCAAGTCCTTACGGAAATGCACTAGATGAGGTACGTCTTGAAATCCATGAAATTGTCTGCAGAAGCGGTCAGGGAAATGATATTCAACGACATAATAAAATATGAGTGGTACTTCTGCAGTCCATATTTCTTCACCCGCCTTGCAATAGTCGGGCAAAATTGCCATAACTTCGTCGTACGGGGTGAACACAAACTGCAAAAAAACGTAATATATATATGTCACAATTTTATAATGATATTTGTTATGTAATCTAAAATCGTTATATAATATCATAGTATAAATTAAACGCTATAGAAACTTACGTTGTGTTCGTACGTACGATCTAATTGGTCTCGATATGCTCGGACAACGTGTGCGGTCACATTGGAACAACCATGTGAACAGACCCACCTACAGTTGCAAATACAAACTTAAGTTAAGGAAACACTAGATTATCAAATATAAATCGACTAACGTATTTAATACTACTAACCTCGCGCCGAGCGGCAAATCACCCAACGTCTCCACAGGTAAAACACCTTGTGGCCTAACCATGGGCAACCGCTCCCATGCCCATAACTGCAATAGAACCATGCAGCCACATACTGTTGCAGTATTGTAGTTAGAACCCCGGCATAGCGCTCTGTACAAATACGCTAATACTGCCGAACCCCAACTATACGTATCGCACTCTTCAAAATTATTTATGATATGTAAAAAAGAACACTTTACATCTCTTTTTGTTGTCTCGGAGAAAAAAATCCTCCTAATAAATGAAAAATTAACCGCCGCGTTGCGAATTCAACCTCTAAATCTGTGCTCTAAACGGTTAATTCCCCGACTTTAGGTATAGCACTAGACAAAATTTTATTTCCTCTAATTGAAGCTATAGGCGGAGTAAAACCTAAAAGTTCAGTACATAGTCCCTGCCAATACTGTGGGTCAGCTCGGTCTTGTAGTGCGATTACTGGAAAACCTGTAACCCTCAAACCAAATAACACTTCAACGTCTTGAAGTGTTATGCCCACCTCGCCGAAGGGCATATGAAATGCATGGACCTCAGGACGCCACCGCTCTAAAAGAGCTGAAATAAGTCCATGGTCTACTTGCATTGATGCAATTGTAGAAACACCATAAAACCCCGCTTGTCGCAAGTGTTGTATCATTCTGGGATCACGGCCATGTCTGTTTCGTGCACTCATATCATAACGAGCATATTGAACGACAGCATCATAATCCACATCGGTCCATACTGCTCGCGATCTATGGGTACTTTGACAGACTAAAACTTATGGATCTATAGGTCCCGGATGAAAAGCACCTTGTCTTGCCATATCTCTAAAAAATTATTATATAAAACAATTACAATATGTTACAAATATAAGAATATGAAAACAGATGTAGCATTTATTTAACAAAAAATTTGGAATACTACCACGGGACTTAATCGCCTGTGGTAGGTTTCTAAAAAAAAATTAAAATAATTTCAAAAATTGAAAAATGCTACAACGGGACTTGGTCACCCGTTGTAGCAATTTCCATAAAAAAAAATTCACTATATATATTTTCTTTTATTACTACCACGGCGCATCATGCGCCGTGGTAGTCTAATTTTTTTTTTTTTAATTTTATGTAGTTTTTGGCTACGCATGTCTTTTTAAATTTTATGTAGTTTTTGGCTAAGCATGAAATGTAGATTAAAATGTAGATCCTCCACTGCATTATGTTCCTGTAGGTATGAAAAGGATAGCAGACTACACATTTATTCCTGTAGGTATGAAAATATAGATTCTCTTACAGTCATTTACCATGTTCCACATTATATGTTTTGATCCTTTACTTTTACTGTTACATGAAAATGCAGACATAGAATACCAAATGCCAAGTGGTGCTAAATTTACAGATATAGCTGTATTTATAATCTAGAATTGCAATCATATCATTTACAAAGACACTTATTGTCAGTTTACACTGAAATGAAATGTACATTATATATTTTATTTTATTTTATTTTATTACTACCACGGCGCATCATGCGCTGTGGTAGTCTTATTTTATTTTATTTTTTTAATTTTTTTCCTGCTTTATGTTCATGTAGGTATGAAAAGGATACTACACATCTAGAATTGCAATCATATCATTTACAAAGACACTTATTGTCAGTTTATATTTGGTTGGTTGGATCTCTTACTCTTAATTACTGTGATTCTTCTTACCTCTATACATCCTTTCACTGATTTAATTAATTCATTTTTCCAAGTTCCCTAACTTTGGTAAATTGACTCAGAGCATGGAGAAGGTCTACAAGTTCTCCACTATGAAGTTGGACAAAAATATGAGCCTCATTTTGATTATTTTCTTGATGAATTCAACACGAAGAATGGGGGACAACGTCTAGCTACTCTACTCATGTATTGTATGTCTAATACATCCTTTATTGTTTTATTAGAAGCAATGGGTGACACAATCTCAAATTTATCATCCATGCATCTACTTTTAATTTCAATACCATCCCAATAATAAAAAACTAGAAGAATATTTTATTTTAGTACACAATTAGAAATACAAATTAAATAGAACAATTTAAAACAACTACGCATGAGTAAAATTAAAAAGAAAAAAAAAAGAACTTACTTGAGGAACGAAAGCTTTTGGTGGTAAGATGTTGAAAACTTGTTATCTAGAATAGGAGTAATAGAAATAAAGTTTGGGAAGTAGCATATGATGAGAAGAAATTTACTCGAACATAGATTAAATAACCTCGGGTCGGTAAAACTTAGATGAATTTATTTCAGTCATGTGATGTTTCAGTCCAAATTTATTTCAGTCATGTGATGTTTCAGTCCAAATTTACTTTTGCTTTTCTGAAAAGCAAACTGAAATGAATTTGCTTTTCATGAGATGACTTTTCATTTCAGTGAAAAGCAAAAGTCGTGTGATGTTTCAGTCCAAATTTATTTTTGCTTTTCAGATGTTGCTTTTCATAACTGAAAAGCAAAAGCAAAAGTGACTTTTGCTATTCACTGATATATTATTTTATTTTATCAGCAAAAGTGACTTTTGCTTTTATTATACTACCACGGCGCATGATGCGCCGTGGTAGTCATATATATTATTTTTTTTATTTTTTTTAATTTTAAACCTATTATATATAATTTATTTTATTTTACTACCACGGCGCATCATGCGCCGTGGTAGTCATATATTTTTTTTTATTTTTTTTAATTTTAAACCTATTGATATATATATATATATATATATATATATATATATATATATATATATATATATATATATATATATATATAATTTTATTTGGAAATAAAAAATTATTGAAAAAATTATAAATATGGAAAAGTTATCCTCGTCATTAATCGGTTAAGTATAAAGTAGCTGGAATTGAATAACTAAATAAATGATCGCGTACGCATTCAATTCCACAATGATCAAATGTAATTGTGTATATAGTCGCAGGTTCGAGTTTAAAGAACAAAAAACTCTGAAAACCCCAAGGGTTGTTCTCCGTAAGGATAAATTTAAGATGTTCGAATGAGTCTCCATAATTGTAGTCTCGACTATGAAAATATGCATGTCTATCCCCATGGAAAACATTAACACCTTCATCTTCAGGCTCAGTGTTGTAGATGAAGGATAAAAGATGCCCAGGCTCGTATTGTAAATCGTAGCTTGTCACTAGCAACGACTTGCACTCTGACAGGATATCGAGTGCAAAAGTTCCGGGTATGCTTGACTTCACATTGACCCATAACAGATCAAGCACTGTAGAATTCGTAACAACAATTGCGTTAAAAAAATA
The DNA here is from genome assembly GCA_003576665.1 of Ipomoea trifida. Taxonomy (NCBI): domain Eukaryota; kingdom Viridiplantae; phylum Streptophyta; class Magnoliopsida; order Solanales; family Convolvulaceae; genus Ipomoea; species Ipomoea trifida. Next base: position 3,366,940 of record CP025648.1, read on the forward strand.
AGAAAATGTACGATACAAACAAATAATAATGAAACATAATGAGCACTTACTTTCTAAGTGCGGATTTCTTTCAATACCATCACCTTGAGCATCAAGAATTGCAACACGTTCACCATTTCGGAAAATAAAAAATGGGAATTTAAAAAAACCCATGTGTTGAAACACAATTTTATCTTCAAGCTTTATATCCAACGCCTCGTAAAAGTCTACCCACCCGGTACTGAATCGCAGTCCCTGAACATCTACTTCCCACGGAGCATTGTTTCCATGGAAGAGTTAATCTTGAGCTGTAAAATATACATGCCCAATCAAGTGTTGTTGCATGCAAATTGGAATTTGCTTGTCAATAGCTCTCACAATAAACCACGTAATTGTAGAATTAGTGGGACTATGATAATGCATATCCGAGACAGTGGGCGGTGACAACTCGAGGCATGCTAAATACAAATTCAAATATATAGAGTATTAGTAATATTGTAAGTGATAAAAATTAAAAAAAAAAAACTGTTTAGAGTTTAAATAAAATTTCACCGTATAATGATTTCTAGGTTCTTGGAAGTAAACATCATACTGTTGGAGATATCGGCCCGGGGTATTGATGATCTTGATGATGAATTGACAAAGTTCAACGTGTCCACGTACTGAAGTATCATGAAGAAAATTGAATCCAATTACGTCGCACACTAGTTGTCACCTCGGAGCAACCTCAATATGTTCAATAGTACCGTCAGCAGATACCGATCGAGTAAAAATATGGATTCTTTTTCCATTATAAGTATAGATAAAATACTCAAATGACACACTATAATCTTCGCTAATGTAGTGATTTACCCAATAATTTGAGAAAATATCCATATTTTAAACTCAATGAGAGTGAAGGAGAATGGCTTTGATAAGGAGATGTTCAAACAAAATGCTATTCGTATGGTATTCTGGCAGAATGCGTGTATGTAACTATATATAATGAAATTTTGATTTGACATAATCAATAAATATAAATTTAACTTGAGAGGATTTGACGTAAGATTTGATTGGTCTTTGGCTAATGAGTTAGAAGAAGCACCAACATCAAATAATCACATTTATTTTGATAATTTTTGTTTAAATTCTTCACACAATGCATCAACTTTCATCAAATGTTCATGATTTTCCTTAAGTAATTCATTTTGAAAACGCGTATAAATTTCTTTTGGTGTAGGATTTCTTGGACTACCATCCTTGGATATTGAAGTAGATGAACAAGATGTTGATGTCTCAGCATTATGGGATAGATCGCCATGTTCTTCCACGAATTTGTTGAAAGCTTGAACAGCTTCTTCTCTAGACGAGAAAGATCTATACAAATTGTCGCTATATCGGTGAACTTGCATTCTGGCTTCTTCCCAAGTATTATATACTCCTGGACAACGCCCAACAAAAACAACATATGTCTTTCCCTATAATCCATATATACAAAAGTTCAATCCTGAGTTCAACATATAACTATATACAAAAATAATTTACATACCATATTAAATCACACTATTGCTTCGTTGAATAACGTGTGCTTCTGATGACGAAATGACTTGTGCTTCAACAGCTATATATAGGTGAATATTGCACCACTCAATCCTCAGTCAACCCTCACATCAAATTAAAAGTTGGCCTAAGCTTCATCAGTTATATATAGCTGAATATCGCAGCAAGCAACCTTCACGGTAAAAGAGAAGCTACTAAAAAGCAACTAATGGGTCACATCTCACTTACAACTTACTTTTTCACATGCCCTTTAATCTTTCACCTACTTTCCTACTACCATTTCAATGATAAATTTATGAAATTTTAGAAATTACCAAATAAACTCGAAATGAAAACAAAAGTAAAAAAAAAATTAAATTAATATGACTATCTAGCGTTATTGTATTAAAAAAATAATAAAAAAAAAACCAAAATAAAATGGATTTGTTTAAAAAAGTCAAAAAAAATTTTTTTTTAATTAATATGGCTACCACGGCGGTCTATCCGCCGTGGTAGCATAATTATATTAAAAAAAATTTTAAATCAAATTAAAATGGATATTTTAAAAAAAGTCAAAAAAAAAAGATTTTTTTTAAAAATTAATATGGATTCCAAGGCGGATGACTATTGCTATTGCGAAATGAATTATGCTTCAACAGATACATAGGTGAAAATATATTGCAGCACGCAACCCTCACATCAAATTAAAAGTTGGCATGTGCTTCATCAGCTATATATAGCTGAATATCGCAGCAAGCAACCTTCACGGTAAAAGAAAAGCTACTAAAAAGCAACTAATGGGTCACATCTCACTTATAGCTACAGATGAGATTTACTTTTTCACATGCCCTTTAATTTTTCACCTACTTTCCTACCATTTCAAAGATAAATTTTTGAAATTTTATGAATTACCAAATAAACTCCAAATGAAAACAAAAGTAAAAAAAAAAAAAAATTAATTAATATGGCTACCACGGCGGTCTATCCGTCGTGGTAGCCTTATTATATTAAAAAAATAATAATAAAACTAAAATAAAATGGATTTGTTTAAAAAGTCAAAAAAAATAATTTTTTTTAATTAATATGGCTACCACGGCAGTCAATCCGCCGTGGTAGCATTATTATATTAAAAAAAATTATTTTTAAATCAAATTAAAATGGATATTTTAAAAAAGTCAATAAAAGAATTTTTTTTTTTAAAATTAATATGGGGCGGATGACTATTGCTATTGCGAAATGATTTATGCTTCAACAGATATATAGGTGAAAATATATTGCAACACGCAACCCTCACATCAAATTAAAAGTTGGTTTGTGCTTCATCAGCTATAAGTAGCTGAAAACCTTCACGTGAAAGAAAAGAAAAAAAAAAAAAAGACTTGTACTCCTTACCACTGATGGGTCACATCTCACTAAAGCTATGATGATATTTACTTTTTCAGATGGCTTTAATTTTTCACCTACTGCCGTATTATTAGCCTTGAATTTTAGTTTTTTACATTTTTTATTATTTATTTACTTTTTTTACACTACCACCGTGGTAGGTTTTTACATTTTTATTTTATTTTTTTTATTCAATTTTTATCTCCGCGGAAATAACCAAAAGTTATCTTCGTAATTGAGTATAAAATTCACTACCATCACTTTTATTGGTTACTTCGAAATTCACTTTCCAATACTGTGTTTCTTCACTTCAAAATTGAACACATGGCGAATCACGGTAACACATGTCAGTTATTTGTATTTTTTGGTGGTCAAATTTCTCAACTGTCTACGCCACCACAACTAGCATACTCAATTCCGCCACAGAACGTGATTCCACTTCATGTGCATATTGGATACGATTTTGTTCTCGTCTTGATACGACATGCAATGGGTGTCACTCCCGACACCAACATAGAGATTATTGGAAGATTGGTATTCGCAACTCCAATGGGTATGACACATACTCCTTACCATATTCATACTCCAGAAGAGTGGGAATACTTTGTTCAGCAAACATCTACAGTAGATGATCTACACATTTATGTTAGACCAACATTGAATGAAACACACCAACAATACATTGATTTCAGTAATTTTGGTCATAACATAGAAGAACAACGATTTTACCACGGAGAAGCATCGGCTGGTGCTGCTTCATTGCCATCAACAATACCATCAACGTCACAACCGATACAAGCTCGTGACAGTACAGACTCCGAACAAGAACCGATACAAACCTCAAATAGTTCCGATGGAGAAGATTCAAATGATCAATTTTCTATGGATTTCGACTCATTTGAAGAAACACAAGGCACTTCTTCAAATGATCGAAGTCGACGCCACAATGTTCCTGACTCTGAAATTCCTTACTATCACGCTCCGGTGTTATTTGCTACAGGATATTCAGAAAAGGACGATGAAGAAATGGTCTCCTACGACCCCTCAACAAATGAGATCAAAGTCGGGATGGTTTTCAGTTCTTTCAAGCAGCTAAAAAAAGCACTTCAAATTTACACCATCGCGCAAAGAAGACAAATACGTTCCTCTTACAAAAATCCCAAGTCTTGCTATATTGTGTGTCGCAATGCCAATAATCCAGAACAACCATGTTTTTGGAATTTGTCTGCCAAGAAATTAAGAGGGGTGACAGACGAGTGGATTATCACAAAGTTCCTAGATGCTCACACGTGTAGAAGTGATTTCAATCCGGGTGCGTCGGAGAAATTGTGCACTAGTGCACTAATAGCTGATTTGATTTTTCAAAAAATCGTCGCCGACCTAGAGTACAAGATAAAACACATCCAGGTTGATGTGAAATAGCACTACGGGTTCGACGTTACTTACAAAAAGGGATGGTACGCACGTCAGAAGTGCATTGAAAGCATCTATGGCGACTTCAAAGAATCGTACACGGAGCTTCCAAAATTCTTGCAAATGCTGAAGGCAGCTAACCCGGGTACGATTGTTGAGTTAAAATTGAATCCCCACAGAGAAGATCATAACCATGGGCATTTTTTGTATGCATTCTGGGCTTTCAAGCCCGCAATTGACGGCTTTCGGTTTTGCCTTCCTGTTATTGCCGCTGACGGTACACATCTATACGGCAAATACAAGGGCCATCTCCTATTAGCGGTCGGCACGAATGCTAACAAGGAGATTTACCCTCTGGCCTACTCCATTGTTGACTCTGAAAACGCGGCTAGTTGGACCTGGTTTCTCAAACGACTAGCAAGACATGTCTTTTCTGATCTTCCTTCCATTTGCATCATTTCGGATACACACGCCGGGATCGACTCGGCATATAATAAATTGCCTGAATTACAAAGCAGTCGAGTCAAGCGACGTTTTTGTCTGAGACACATACGAAGTAATGTGATGACTAGGTTCAAACATCCCAGACTGAAGGCATTGGTATGGGAAGCAGGTACTGCAGTTACCAAAAGCAAATTTCGTTCGTCAATGCAAAGCATCCAACAATACTGGCCAGATGCCCACAACTATTTATCTGCAATCGATCCCGAAGGATGGGCCTTGTCCTATGATGATAACTAATTCGTCTGAATCATTTAATAATTCTTTAAAGGGTTGTCGAATGCTACCGGTTACGGCAATAGTAAGACATACTTTTCACAAGTTATGCATAATGTTTGCCGACAGACGTACATCGGCCCAAAGAATGGAAGCTGCTGGGATGCGTTGGCCAACGAATATTTGCAACGAGCTGAAGAAAAGAGAGCAACTGTCCAACAATGCAAGCATTCAACGATTTAATGACGCAACTGGATTGTACGCCGTTGCTCTTCAATCAGGATACATTGCCCAAGGTTCCGAAACTTATGTCCAGGTAAACTTGACCAACCGTACGTGTAAATGCGGATCCTGGAAGATTGATGGATTGCCATGTGCACATGTCATAGCAGTGTGTAAATATCGAAGGGAAGTCTACGACTTGTTCGTGGCAAAAGAATTCTCTATCGATAATTACAAAACGAGCTATGCAGCTGATTTCTTTCCACTAGACTCAGATATGGAGTGGACAAATCAGGTCACATGCCACGAACCAATTAACGGCAGACGTCAAAACAATCGAGGACAACGACAAACACGTCGGTTTCCAAATGAAATGGACTTTGGAACTTCTAATGCTAGAAGGCGATGTAAATATTGTCAAAGTCGAACACATAGTTCGACACAATGTCCTTCTTTGAATAACCAATAGCATGTAATAATTGTTTGCATTATGTTATTATCAATGAAAAAAAATTCGACCCATAGTTGTTCAAAACAATTTGTTAAATTGATTTCTACTGTGAATTAATAGCTGTGGTTTTTTTTTTCTTTTGTGAATAAAAGAAATTAAGAGTGCCCTACTGAATTGAAATTGTACCTGAGCAATAAATGAAGATTTGTTTTATTATAAAGTAGAGAGTCTAGGATTTGATTAATGATGGAAACAACCCACCTTGCACTGCACGTACGGAAACAAATAAGAAAAGTCACATAAAAGAATGACTTTTCAGTCTGATTGATTTTCAGACTGAAAAGATATTGACAAGGCCTTGGTAAAATTTTATACTCAATCTTTTACTTATAAAATACTCACGAATCTTTCACAACCATTTGTTCATCTCTCCAACACAATTTCGAACTAATTTTTTTTGCCCCACATTTTTAATACTTCAATTAGAAAATGGATGTATTTGTAGATTACACAACATATTATCGCCGTCCTACCAGATGTTGCATTCCCAAAAGTTATGAACTTACGCGTTGTCATGCAATAACCCGCGCAGGGAGGCCTATTATGTATGCATATGTGAGGCATACCATAGGATCAAATGTATATTGGTGTTATCCAAGTCTAGGATGGATTGAATATTTACGAATATTGGGTTTAGATGCGCCTGAAACAACGATATTTCCAAACGAGCTAGAGGCGCAAGAATATACTACGATCATCTTCCTTACTCTGCAATTAATTAATTATCCTTGTCGTAAGTGATTTTGTATTTGTAGATTTTTTTTAACTCTATCATTTAGAACTATCCATTTACTATATAACGTGTTCATTGATGTTCTTCATTCTTTTTACTAGCTTGCAATAATCAAATACATTTGCCTGATGTTAGTGAATGCACTATTACGTGGTTCTCCATTCAAATCGACCCTTCAACTATTGCGGTATAAGAATCTAATTTTTGGGTTATATATTTAAAATTTTTAATACATTCAATTCAATTTGTCGATACCGATCTTACCTATTCTATTTTTTTTTCATCAGCTGAAAATTCCCGATTGTATGCATCGTCATCTAATGCAACATTTCACAACAAAAGCAATTTTGTTGCATTACAGTGTGGCAGTTGACGTTTCAGTCGAAAATATGCACTTTAAATCGGGCATTTCTGATTTCCTGATTGAAAATCATTTATTTCCTGGAGACATTGTGGTTTTTCGACATCTGGGTTTTTTTAAGTTTCAAACTTTCTTCTATAATAGCTCCACCTACAAGCCGCAGAGAAAATTTAATCAATATGGCCCACCCGTCAGCAATCGTCTAATTGAAATCGGTAACATAACACTATATTTCATAAAATTATATGTTATATTTATTTTTAACTACATATATTAATCGTAAGAGTTAATTCTAGCAATAGTCCTCCGACTATTCTGATTTTCCAAAATTAACCTTCGTCTTTCAATTTGGACGAAATAAACCCCTGACTATCAAAATTGTTCCACCATTGATCCTTCCGTTAGCTAAGCGTTAAATAGATGTTAAGTGAAGGGGTAAAAGGGTCTTTTTCATAGCTAGGTCACTTCTTCTCCTTCATTCCCCTGTTCGACCAATTATTTCCAAAATCCCCAATTGACTAAACCAATTTTCTTAACCCTAATATAGCGAGAAGTGAATGAAGATCTCAATCCAGATTGTGTGGTGATGGATTCGACAGGAAAGAGTGACAAACTGCATAAATTATAGCTTTGATCTAATCCAAGTTTTTATTCTCCAACCCAAGATGATTCTCTCTTTTCTTGATTTTTTTTTCTTCATTTGCGGTAAGCTGACAAGCAGACGTCCGGCGTAGCAGTAGCTTCTCCGAATTGGAGCAAAGCAGCGAGCAAGTCCAGCGGCATTGGGTAGTGGAATGGTCTTCTTCTACCTTCTCTGCCGGCGACCTCCTCCCCTGGTGCGGTGACGACGAAGTTAATCCGACGAACCAGCGGTGTAGACGTGCGACTCCCCTCCTCATCTTCCCTTTGATTTTTACGATGGACTGGAGCGAAGCAGCGAACAGGTCTGGGGGCGTTGGGCAGTGGCCGACGACTCCTCTTTTCCTCCCTTCACTGCCGGCGACATCCTCCACTGGTGCGGCGGCGACGGAGTTAGTCCAACGAACCAGCGCATAGACGGGCGACTCCCCTCCTCCTCTTCCCTTTTCCGGTGCAACGACAGTGGGTTAGATAAGGGGTGGTGTTGTTGATAGATTTATTATGGTTAATGATGTTGATGAACGGTTATGACTGTAAAAATGGTGGGTATGGGTGTTATGCTTATGTTTATGTTATGATACATATACTGAGAAAACATGAGGAAGAAGACTTTCTAATGAAAAGACCATTTTAGCCCCTAACCTAACGCCTAACTAACTGAAGTTAAACGGAAGGATCAATGATGGAACAATTTTGATAGTCAGAGGTTTATTTCGTCCAAATTGAAAGATGAGGGCTAATTTTGGAAAATCAGAATAGTCAGAGGACTATTGCTGGAATTAACTCTTAATCGTAATTTCTTTAAATATTAGGACAAATAAGTTTGAGAGCAAGATCTTCAATACCACCAACATTTGAGTTTGAGCAACTAGAGCAATGTAATTCTTTGTATACAGATTTCTGTACATTTGGAGCGGTAAGAACATTGTATACGTTTACTAACCGATTCCAACGATATCACTACTTACCAGCATCTTCTTATTCCATCTGTAGCATGATCGATTGTGTGAGTTTCTCAACGATGCTAATGTCTTAGACGGACGACCGCTTCAAATTATTGTCGGGGATAGAAAGCTACGACTCTACTTCGATAAAACATTCTACATTGAACAGCGGGAGCAAATAACTCATCATTTTGATATTAAGGTGGATGATGATGTCCTATGCTTCAATATAAATGACAATGTCGTGCTCATGCTAGTTATTGGTAGATGTTATGTTGAGAATATTTATCTGTGGTCAATTACGTACACTATTAATGACAATGTGTTCGGCGAATTTGAAATATTAAATTGGGGCAATGAATAATACATATTATCTTTCTTTTTAACCTGTTACTATTGTCTCATCAGTACTCCCAATCACTTATTAAATATTATTATGTTGTATAATTACACATTCTTAATATAACTAATAATTAATCATTACCAACAAATCATCAATAATTATTGCGTTACACACTTATTTTTAACTCACAATAATAATTATAATGTTCCAAAATTATAGGTGAAACACTGTGCACAAAATTTTACTCAAAATTTAACAAAATTTTACTCAAAATTTTACAAAATTTTATTTTTTTGCCGTGTTAGCTTTTTTTATTATATTTTTTTTTTTTAAAAAAAAAAAACCTACCACGGGCGATTAAGGCCCGTGGTAGTATTTCGAATAATTTTTTTAAAATGGAAAATGTTACAACGGGTGACCATCACCCGTTGTAGCATTTTCTTATTATTTTAATTAAAAATACCTACCACGGGCGATTAAGGCCCGTGGTAGAATTTGATTTTTTTTTTTAATTTTTAAATGCTACAACGGGTGACCATCACCCGTTGTAGCATTTTCTTATTTTTTAATTAAAAATACCTACCACGGGCGATTAAGGCCCGTGGTAGAATTTGATTTTTTTTTAATTTTTAAATGCTACAACCGTTGTAGCATTTTCTTATTTTTAATTAAAAATACCTAATTTTTAAAAATACCGTGATTTTAATTTTTTTTAAAAATATTTAATCATTATTTCGGTCAAAAATAAATTGCAGCCACGTAAAGAAGCAGTAATGTGATATTTTGGCATGATTTTTGTCTTTTTTATACATAGGGTAACAAGTTTCAAGAGTGATTGTAATTTATCATTTTTTGGATAATACAATTATTAATTAATGACAGCAAATCTGAGTCCAGCACCGTATTATCCACCAACAGGAAGAAGTAGAAAGAATTTGTAGTGGCCTAAATAAAAACGCGTATGAAATATGTTAAAGTTTTTCTATAATTTTGGTTAACTAATCAAATTTTTCTATTCCGTATACAACTAATCAATTAACTAATCATTAATAACTAATCATTCTAATAACTAACTAATCATTACATTTTATTTTAATAAAAAAAAGTTAGCATGGGTGACCAAGGCGCGTGTAGCTTTTAATTTTTTTAAAAAAAATATTTAAACATTATTTCGGTAAAAAATAAAGTGCAGGATTTGATTAATGATGGAAACAATGGATGACATACCCACCTGCACTGCACGTACGAAAAAAATAAAAATAAAAAGTCACAAAAAAAGAATGACTTTTCAGAGTGATTGATTTGCAGACTGAAAAGATATTGACAAGGCCTTGGTAAAATTTTTTACTCAATCTTTCATTTATAAAATACTCACGAATCCTTCACAACTATTTGTTCATTTCTTCAACACAATTTCATACTGATTTTTTTGTCCCACATATTTTTAATACTTCAATTTGAAAATGGATCTATTTGTTGATTACACAACATATTATCGTCGTCCTACCAGATGTGGCATTCCCAAAAGTTACGAATTTACGCGTTATTACGCAATAACCCGCGCAAGGAGGCCTATTATGTATGCATATGTGAGCCATATCGTTGGATCAGGTATATATTGGTGTTATCCAAGTCTGGGATGGATTCAATATTTACGAATGTTGGGTTTAGATGCGCCTGAAACAACAATCTTTCCAAACGAGATAGAGGCGCAAGAATATACTACGATCATCTTCCTTACTCTACAATTAATTAATTATCCTTGTCGTAAGTGATTTTGTATTTCGAGATTTTTTTTAAGTCTATCATTTAGAACTATCCATTTACTATATAACGTGTTCATTTATGTTCTTCATTCTTTTTACTAGCTTGCAATAATCAAATACATTTGCCTGATGTTAGTGAATGCACTATTACGTGGTTCTCCATTCAAATCGACCCTTCAACTATTGCGGTATAAGAATCTAATTTTTGTGCTATATATTTAAATTGTTTAATACATTCAAATCTTATCGTCGATCCCGATCTTAACTATTCTATTTTTTTTTCATCAGCTGAAAATTCCCGATTGTATGCATCGTCATCTAATGCAACATTTCACAACAAAAGCAATTTTGTTGCATTACAGTGTGGCAGTAGAAGTTTCAGTCGAAAATATGCACTTTAAATTGGGCATTTCTGATTTCCTAATTGAAAATCATTTATTTCCTGGAGACATTGTGGTTTTTCGACATCGGGGTTTTTTCAAGTTTGAAACTTTCTTCTAGCTCCTCCTACAAGCCGCGGAGAAAATTTAATCAATATGGCCCATCCGTCAGCAATCGTCTAATTGAAATCGGTAACACATTACTATATTTTATAAAATTATATGTTATATTTATTTTTAACTACATATATTAATCGTAATTTCTTTAAATATTAGGACAAATAAGTTTGAGCGCAAGATCTTCAATACCACCAAGATTTGAGTTTGAGCAACTAGAGCGATGTAATAGCTTGTATACAGATTTCTGTACATTTGGAGCGGTAAGAACATTGTATACATTTACTAACCGATTCCAACGATATCATTACTTACCAGCATCTTCTTACTCCATCCGTAGCATGATCGATTGTGTGAGTTTCTCAACGATGCTAATGTCTTGGATGGACGACCGCTTCAAATTATAGTCGGGGATAGAAAACTACGTCTCTACTTCGATAAAACATTCTACATTGAACAGTGGGAGCAAATAACTGATCATTTTGAGATTACGGTGGATGATGATGTTGTATGCTTCAATATAAATGACAACGTCATGCTCATGCTAGTCATTGGTAAATGTTATGTTGAGAATATTTATCCGTGGTAAGTTACGTACACTATTAATGACAATGTGGACGGCGAATTTGAACGATTAAATTGGCTCAGTGAATAATAAATATTGAGTTAATACCCAAAATTGTCCTCGACTATAGTGGTTTTTCTCAATTTTGTCCTAAACGACTTTGGTCTCATAAAATGGTCCCAGACTTTAATGTTATCGCTCAGAATTGTCCCCCGTCAGTTTAGCTGTCAAAAGGGTGTTAAGTATAGGGGCAATTTAGTCATTTCATGGTCTGATTCCTATACGACGTCGGTGTTCTCCCTCCTCCATGACTTTGAGATCGCAGCCCAAATCTCCGATTTCCTCCGCCAACCGCACTCCAGCGCCGGCGACAACAACCTCAGCCGCTGGCTCTACGACACCTTCCACTCCTCCGAGCTCGATCTCCACCTCGTCGTCCTCTGCTTCTTCCCCATCATCGCCGATGTCTACCTCTCCCGCGTCGACCTACAAGCCCCTAGCCGGCTTCGATGCGATCTTAGCCCTATACGCCCACGAAACATCGCCTGTAACGACCACTATCCCCGACCTCTCCCATTCAAGCATTTACCACGAAACCAAACAGTCCTCTAGGACCAGCTCGATTTCTGCCAGATTACCCTCTCTCCCAGATTACCACGAAACCAAAAATTCCCCAACCTCTCCCAGATTCCCCTCCAATCCAAGCTTGATTTCTGCAAAATCTGGTCCGGCAAGAAAGGTTGCGATCCTAGCGAACCCACCCAAAGCGGAAAAAACAATAAACTCATCAAAGAAAATGACGAAAACAAAGAAAACACGACACCAGCGCAGGTCACAAATCTTGTTAATTACTAACCCCAGGCCACTGGTGCATCCTTTGGGGTTAGCCAGGGAGCACTTGAGATAGCCACAGGGTATGGTGGAACCCTGAGACAAAGAAGCCCAATCAGCCCAGAGAAATGTAATAACCTTTGGAAACCTTTGGAAACCGGAATAACCTTTTGGAATAACAAGGGTAGCATCGGCGACCTCCCTCCCCTTTTTGATGAAATGACTATATTAACCCTGGACTTAACACCCTTTTGACAGCTAAACTAACGGAGGACAATTTTGAGTGATAACATTAAAGTCTGGGACCACTTTATGAGACCAAAGTCGTTTAGGACAAAATTGAGAAAAACCACTATAGTCGAGGACAATTTTGGGTATTAACTCAATAAATATTATCTTTCTTTTTAGAAGTGTATTTTTCTATTTCGTATACAACTAATCAATTAACTAATCATTAATAACTAATCATTCGAGTTAATACCACAAATGGTCCTCTGACTATTGGGGTAGTACTCCTTTTAGTCCTCAACTTTCAATTCGACCACAAATGGTCCTCTAACTTTCATTTTTGACCACAAATAGTCTTCTGTTAAAATTTCTGTTAAATAGGTGTTAAATCTAGGGGTAACATCGTCAAATTGATTAATATTATTATGATTACTTCTTTTTTAAATTAAATTATATGACAACATAATTAATTTCAAACATTAACAAACATTAAGTTAATAATTATAAAAACAAAATGGACGTGACAAATTACATAAATGAACAAATTAATTAAAAATCTATGATTAATGTTCGCAATTTGTACTTGATTAATTATATTAATTCAACGGTGACAGCCTTCAGTTATGTCCCAAATAAAATGTTTGATCAACTAATGAAAAATGAAAACTATTAATCGGCCATGTATGAACAATCATGAAAATGAAGGAAGCAAGATTTATTTTAAAAAAAAATTCTTCCATTTTAATCTGTTGGTTAAATTAAAAAAGATAGCACTAATATTAAATCTTCATTTTGTACGCATAATTACGAGAAAAAGGTGTATTGTCTTTTTATTTAGGAGTAATTATATTTGTTAATCGTTTCAATTATGTTTGTTGGTGAAAAATTATAAACATTTTTATTTTATGACCATTAGATATATCAATTTGACGATAATACCCCTAGATTTAACACCTATTTAACATAAATGTTAACAGAGGACTATTTGTGGTCAAAAATGAAAGTCAGAAGACCATTTGTGGTCGAATTGAAAGTCGAGGACTAAAAGGAGTACTACCCCAATAGTCAGAGGACCATTTGTGGTATTAACTCTAATCATTCTAATAACTAACTAATCATTACATTTTTTACTAATCATTTGAATTTACATAATCATTACACTAATCATTATCTTTTTAACTAATCATTTAAGCTAATCATTATCTTTTTAACTAATGATTTAAAGTAATGATGACCGGAGTAAAAAATATTAAAAGCTACCACTCCTCACCATGAGGAGTGTTAGCTTTTTCCTACAATTCCATTTCAACACCCGTGGTTGCTTGTTTTGACCGATTTTTTTTTTCACAACATTTTGAAATCCATTTTAAAAATCCGTTTCCGGCGAAGAAAGCACCCGTAAAATTTAGCCCGACCGCCGACACGGCCATTTGTAATTTTGCACGGCACATTTATGTTGTGAGTAACAGCCCAACATATTGATTGGTATAAATAAGCCTTATACAAATGTTGAGTGGCGGAGGGATCGCTTTCGGCTTTATACTCCAACAATCAATCAGTGACATCGTGGGGGTGGAAACTGGAAATTGTGAAGCAAAATCCGAAGAGATGGGAGGCAAAGACGCCATGGCCACCACCCCGGGACTCCTCAATAGCACTACCACAAAAATCTCCGCAGATTTATCCCCAAATTCCCTCCATCGTCTCGATGGCTTCCTTCGCTCCATGGGAGTTTACTGGACTAGCTTTCCCTCTCAACACCAAGCCAAGGACTCTTTCTCTCACCTCACTCGCGGCATCCTCAAAGTCCAACACATCCACCCCGGCAAACTCACCTGCCTCCTCGTCGTCAAGCCTGCTATCATGGTAATTACCTAACCTACCGCTAAATTAATTTCTTGTTCTGCTCAACTCGTATGTTTAAGTAAAATTATAATTATATTTATAGTTATGCCACATGATCTTTTCCGAATTTTTAGAATATTGAATTTTAGTGGTGAGTCTAGCGACAAAATTGTGATGGAAAACTAGACTTGCGATTGAAACAGTTCCTCTTTTTATTCTTCTAAGATGTCTGCTGTATCTGCGCTAAAAATGATATCTTTGCATCGAATTTGTGTTTGGATCCCTAGAATTGCATGGAAAACCCCAAAATTGTATAAGCAGTGTGAAAAATTAGTTTAAGCTGTTGAAGATTGTTATTATTAACAATGATAGAAAAGTAATGAAAGCAAGATTTACGTGGTTACGTTCAAGGAAGCGAAGCTATTCTTGTATTAATTGTGATGATGATACAACACAAGCAATGTATTTATTGGCATCCACTCTTGTATCATGGGCCAGACCTAATCTCCACTCCAATTCCTTATATGAGACTAATTTCTATTCCTTATATGTGACGAACTCAACAAAGATTCCCCTCCCTCTCCCTAAATGATGCTGCAGTGGCTGACCTCAGGGTAGTAGTAGTTTTTGATAAGTGGCTATATCATTGTCTGATTAGGCACTATGTAGGTTGAAAGGTTCTAGTAGACTCCCAGGACCCATTGAACTGCCTAGTAAATTAGAGAGAAGAATATAAGTGGAATAAATTTTATGCATCCACCAGATGAAACCTGCCTAATATCATTCAGATGAAGTGCGGCACAATTCTATCATTTTTTTTTTTGTCTCCGTTGACATCCACATATCTTAATTCAATGCAATTTCAGAATGCTTTTGGTGGGATGCACGGGGGTGCAGTTGGTTCCATAGCTGAGAGAGTGGCAATTGCGTGTGCTAGAACAGTTGCGGGAAAGGACAAAGAGCTATTTCTTGGAGAATTAAGCATGTCTTATCTCTCAGCTGCTACTGTTAATGTTAGTCTTTCTTGGATTGGGATAGGATTTCATCTTTATATCTATATATACATATTTCTGAGTTCCTCCAAAATTAAAAGTGCTGTGCTTTCCAGGCAGAAGTGTTGGTTCATGGGTCTGTCATTAGGAGTGGAAGGAACTTAACTGTAGTTGCTATGGAGTTTAGATTGAAGGACTCCGAGAAATTGGTTTACATTTCTCGGGCAACCTTATATCACACACCAGTGGCAAGTTTGTGAATCACCAACTTCTGGCTCATGGTAAGTTTTTTGTGCACTAGCAGGTTAACTTTGCTACTATACACAGTTGCTATTTCCAGTTTTTGTCTAATTTCCTTTTTCACTTAGTTGTGGTTCTTCATATGTTTTATTTTGTCTTTTTAATCTATAGATGAGGGCCGGGGTATTTGGGTAGTTTAAAAGACACTAGCCTACGCACCTAGCCATTGCTATTCTTTTTTGGGTGACGAAAGAAACCCACAGCCACCACCTGAGGGTGTGCACTGAGTAAACCCTGCCTTGTGACCCTAGCAGACAAAGGACCACTAGGTAAACGAGCCTAGGTTGCCCGTAACTGACTGGCTCAAACCAAGAAGATTGGGATTCGAACTCGTGACCTTGTGGTTACAAATTTGTATCCTTAGCCATCTTGGTCATTGTTATTCTTGCTACCTGAGCAGATGGCAGTTGTTTCAGATCAGTGATATCTTCATCATAGATTGTAAATTCATTAGGCTAAATAATTTCAAGTATGCTTAGTAGGCAACCCTAAAAGTCACTAATCTTGCTTCAAACCCAAGTCTTGAAGAAACCATGTCATACATATCAACTCTTTGGGAATGTCTAATAAACGCGTGTAATTTGGAGGGCATTTGATGAAAACCATGGCAAGTGAGCAAAGCACATTATTGCTGAGACACTGGATAGCATACTGCACAGTGTGCAGTGATATATTTACATTGTTTGACTCAGACATTCAGTTGAGAGTTGAGACTCCTAATTGTAAACCTTTTTTTTTGTGTACAAACAGGATTGAATGATCTGACTTGGGGAGTTACTGGCTTATCAATGTTAATAGGGGCACAAGTAACAGTGAGACTTTGTTATAGTGGTTATTGATTGATGATTTTCTTGGTGTATTTAAGACAAAATTAATGTAGTACATCTTATACCTGCTACAGTACAGTACTCAAATCCATGAATATTTGGTGGCAGTTAATTGAGGCAAACATGATTTGTTGTGCCTAAAGGTATTATTATTATTCTACAACAAACATTGATGTATAAGTGAAGAAACAACCTAATGGCAAAGTGAGGCTATTTCAGAAGAATCCAGTGGGGTGGGGTGATTCAGGCCAATGTACCAACCCCATGCTCACTTCTAAACAAACAACCAATTAATTTGTCATTCTTTTTAGATGAACATGCTGATAGTAAAGAATGAAAAAACACAATACCATTTTTAATCCTAGAGTTGTGGTTGTGGTAAGTAATTGATCGATCTCTTACTAATTCAAAGTGTCAAAAGTAACCAGTTTGGTTCGCGTGAGTGACCGTGCACTTTCATTCCTTAAGAAACGTCAGGAGTTCAAAATCTCCTCTTGTATGAAAAAACTAATATAACCAGTGTTTTGTCCTTTAATTGGATCAACCTGGTGCAAACGGAGATTAATCTGAGTATGATACGAACTTAAATGTGTCTCATAATTAGGATCTATTTAAGACACCTTGTAGTCTAACAAAAAAAAAAGTGTCAATTTAAAACTTAGGTTGTGATCGAAACTTCCATTAACAAACAAGAAATGATATTGGGGGGTTCAGCCCTAGACCTAATAATCCTCAAATTTTGAAGCCGAAAAAGAAATTTAATCAACAAAATGTCTATATACCAAACACTTTGGGGATACTAGCCCTTAAAGGGGTTCAATTTCTCTGATTGAAAAATTCAAATACCAGACACTGTTGGCTATGGTTATTTTTCAACTCAACTCAGGTGTAAACTGGAAAGAAGATGACAACAGGGGGCTGCCTGCCTGCCTGCCTTTGAAAATGATATTCAAAACAATCTTTCATTCAAAATAAGCAACTAAGATCCCCTATTGGTCAATGGCAGGCATCTCCTTAACTTGGTTGCAACCTCGGCACCTTTCATCTCATCCAATCATGCCATGTCCACTTCAAACTTACCTCCCCTCACGAGAATATTGCGTTAACAAATGTCTCTGCATCGAATGGTTGGAGGTCATCTATGCCTTCACCAACACCTACAAACTTTACGGGAATTCCAAGCTCATCTACTACACTGACCTGTAAGCACAAGCAGTTAAACTTCTTTAATCAGAACACAGATAGTATTTGTCATTTATTAAAAGTCTGCAGAATAAAGAACAGTAACTATACCACACAACCACCTCTAGCAGAACCATCAAGTTTTGTCAATATGAAACCAGTTACTCCAACAACCTAGCATTGGAAGGTAGCCCAAACATTCAAATATTTTAAAGGTGACTTTAATAAGGAACACATATCTCCATGTATAAACAGAGAAAGATAAAATGAATATTTCGGTATTGCCTGCCACCAGGGCGACCTAAAGTGAAACATGAGATTTTCAACCAGAAAATAAATGGCATAGTTGAATCTGAAACGTTACCTCATTAAACTCTCTTGCTTGTGGGAGCATATTTAAACCTGTTGTTCCATCTAGCACTAGCAAAATTTCCTACAAATCATGTGAAACATTTTTCTAGTAACTACTCGAGAGGAGAGCGTTTTCATTTGAACTTCAGTATGCTTTCCGTAATACTGAAGAGAATGCACTCATATGATAAAGTGGAATACAAAAGATGTTGGCTTACATTGGGTGCCCCTGGAACAATTTTACTAACAGTTTTCTTACATGCAACCAGTTCTTCCATCAGGCTATAATTAGTGTGCAAACCTGCTCAAACAATCAAAACCTTGCTGAATATTCAATGATGTTGTAAAGTCGGGAAGTTAATGCATCTAACTCAACTTACGTCCAGATGTGTCACATAAAACGATATCAACACCTTGTTCCTTCCCTCTTTTAACAGCCTGTGAAAGAACTACTCAGGGAGAACTTCAAACTCATGTGTTAGGAGTTACTAAAAGGCCATTCCTATTTCTATTAGCGATTCACAAAGAAAATATAAAAACCTATATCCATACCTGATGATGCTTTGGCTTTCTCCGTCTCCGCAACAACAATCTCACAACCTGTCCTCTCAGCCCAAATCTCCAGTTGATCACTAGCAGCTGCTCTAAATGTATCACCAGCGGCCAGTAATATCTGGCAATAATTTCAAAGCAAAAGAAAAGTGAGAAATGAAGTCAATACGAGGCTTTCTTCCTTCATAATATACGAACATGTCAAGGCACATAATGCATATTATGGAGAAGAAAGGAAAGGGAAATGTCTCATCCAACCTTTGCTCCTTCGTTCTTCAATCTATTGGCCAGCTTTCCTGCATCAGAAAGAAAAAACTTAAACCACCTTCCATTGATATACTTCTAGAACGTTTAAACTTTCGGGTGAAGGAAGATTCCATTTGTTTTATACACAATACATCTTTCAAGAGTGTCTCTTGGGCAATGTAGAACAAAGGAAAAGTTTTTCTATTTCTAAGGAAATGATCCTCTATTTATGCTTTCCTGATAATTGCTAGTTTAGTAGATTAAAACATGAAAACAAACACAGCATATTTGCCAAACATCTTTTCTTCCTTTAGTAAAACAAAACTATGCATTGTGTTGCCAACAATATTGTTAGGACATTGAGAAGCATAGAGTGAACATAACCATTTTGTCTTACCAAGAGATGTTGTCTTCCCACCTCCATTGACGCCCACAATCATGATTACAGCAGGTTTCCTGTTAAATTGTAATGACAATACTTCAACTCTAAACTCCATGAAATCTAAAGAAATCAAAGATTTTGATGCAATTTAAACCTGAATCCTAGTTGAAGCTCTGTTTTAGGTGCCTTAGTTAGAAATTCCAAGATACTCCTCTTCAAAGCATCCTATACACCATCAAAATTGCATTCACCATGTCATTCATAGCTTCCCCATTACCCAAGCAAAGATTTAAAACTATTGATTTGTTAAATAGATAATGAGTGTGATTTGTTAATGCATATCGGCCAAACCACACTAAAAGACTGAATTCAATCAATTAACTAGTCTATCTAACCCATAGCGGGCCAAACCACCACACTAAAAGACTGAATCCAATCAAACTCATAGCCTTGTAAACCCATTCGTTCTCTCTATTTTATCACATGATTAAAGGATAACTACCACATCTATATTCATTTATAAACAGCAGAAGTCAGAGATAAGCATTAGAAATTATCATTAAAATAAATTTAGAAAAACATGGTGGGGAAACTACTTTGATCTCACTTCCTGTTTTTAGCCTGCCAGCATATATATCATCTCGCAAACTCTCAACAATCTTTATAGTAATCCTTGGCCCAAAATCAGACACCAGCAAAGCCTACAACCACAAGGTAAAAAGGCAAAGGCAATTATTTCAACTCTCAACGCTTCCATAGTACAAAAAAAAATGCAATTATATAAACGCATTGTGTGCAAATTCTTTTATCTACTCGGAAGCAAAATAGCAGCATTAACTCAGCACAGCAAAGTAACGAATGCCTAGACACTAAACCTATAAATGAATAGAATTCCACATCAAGGTATTTCTTTAACAAAGAATATTCTCCTGAAAATTTCACGGAGAAAAAGAGGTTGAATTTTATGACACCTCTTCGAGCTCATCGAGAACGCGGTCGGTGTCGGAGAGGTTCCAGTAGAGGAGGAGCTCGTCAATGACGGCCAAGTTATTTCTAGTTTTGGAAAATCCAGAGAAGAGTTTGTCGACGTCGTTCTTTGCTTTCTCTTTGATCAGTCTACCAAGTTTCTGGAAGAATCCAGTCTGACCGGCCGAGCATTCGAAGCTAGATCGGCACGGGCGGTTAGATTTTGGTAGATTGAGAAAGAAAGCGGCGCCGTAGCTTGGCGGCGTTAATGGTGTTTTGGAAGGGAAGTGCCGGAGAGACGAAGAAGATAGCAGAGAAGCCATTTGCTAAGCTTTGGAAGCAGAAGCCAAGATGCAAGTGTGTAACGGATAAAGTAAGCAAGCGACGTCGTATAGTTTTTTTTTTTTTTTTTTTTTTTATATAGTGCAATTAGACCACTAATTTTATTTTATTTTTTAAATGAAATTGACCTATCAATTAAAAAAAAAATTATATTTATTTATGGTTAATTGCAGGTTACCTTTCTTGCTTGTCAACAAAATTGATATCTAGCTTCACGGTACCAACTAGTTAGTTCGACCAATCACCTTAAAATCTTGCCCGAGCGGATGAAGACTTATTGTGTGTTGAGTGTACATGTAAGAGGTAGAAACTTAGGGAATGACGATGCAACTTGCGATTTTGCCTCCTCCAGCAACTCTTGGGCAAAAGTTTTAAGGGCTTGGAATTAGTCTAACGTAAACTGAAAACCTAGTTTAATAAAATTAAAAAAAAAAACAAAACAACAACAACAATAACAATAAATAAATAAATAAATAAAAACAAAAAACAAATTGATATCTAGATCAATAGATCAACAGTTCAACACTTTTCTCTTCTTTCAAAAATCACCAAAGAAATTAAATAAAAAAAATGTTGAATCGAATAGTTTTTGGTTTACAACACCCATTACCAATTAGTTTTAAAGAATAAACCAAAATCGAATCGAATCAATACATTTAAAGCAAAATGCCCACCCCTAATTGTATCCCTAGGTTTGAGGTTTGATCTAGGAACATCTAAAGCCACAACATTTACAAGACAAGAGCTGAAAGTCATGCAATGGCTGGAAAATCTAACAAGGCAATTTACTATGCAATAACTGGTCATTGCACGTTAGATAATGACATTTGATTTGAAATTTCTTTCCCTCAAACGGATAAAATTCAAGATGTCTATAAATATCTTCATTCAGAGTTGAAGGAGGTGATGGTCATTTTAAGAAAATTTTACAAGTGCTCAAAACTACTTTCAAGTGAGAGATAATTACAAATCATTCAAGATAAAGAGTAAACTTTGGCAATCTCAAGAAGTATTCAACATCATGTCATTAGTTAGGGAAGAACAACATTTCTATGTTCAAATCTAAGATCTCTACATGATAAAGTAGAAAGATAAATAGTAACAAGTGTAACTTGTGAAACCGGGAGGCTTGTGGATGATTTAGTGATCAAAGCACAAGTCCTCTTCACTTATATTTGAGTGAAATACTAGAGGAAACCTCATAAAAAATTCTAGGGGAAAGATGGAATAGGCCGAGTTGACTGAATCACTATAAAATCTCTATTTCTCATTTACATTATGCAATCATTTATTACTTATTTCATTCACACTCAAAACATAACTTTTAACAAGACAAAATGTGTCATAACATTAAAAAGAAGTTAAGATTAAATTTCCAATGCGTTTTATAAACGCTATACTTTCTAAATTCAAGCTCATTTGAATTTTATTTCGAAACTTTTTATTGGCACATTATTTTTTCTTAAAATGAAAGGTTCTCCCTCTAAGCACCTTATATTTAGTATTGATCGATTTGATGATTGGAAAATCTGAATGCAAGCTCATCTTTCTCCCCTACATGATGAGATGTGGAAGGTTATCACGAGCGGTTTTATGGTGATCATGATGGTCAACACAACCACCGACCAAACTACTGAAACTCCTAGATACATTCCAAAGCTAAGGCAATAATGGACCCCTAAAGATAGGAAGATGAACAATCTCGATAACATTGCTAAAGACATCCTCTTCAAAGTAGTTGATGACACTATTTTTCCAATAATACGTAAGTGTCAATCTGCCATGCAAATATGAGAAATTTATTACATATTGACGAAGGAGATGAACAAGAGAAAAAAAATAAACTAACATCGCCATGAAGAAGTTCGAGGACTTCAAAATGGCCAGTGGGGAAAACATTACTGAGATGGAGAGCAGATTTATGAAACTACTAAGTGAAATAGTATATCGTAGTCAAGAGATAAGTCAAATAAAAAAAAATCAGTCTCAAAATTCTATGTAGACTACCCAAGGCATGAGAGATGAAAGTCAATATCATGCATGACCATAGAGAAGTGTTGCTAGAACTTCCAATTTGAGAAGCGTTGCTAGAATTGTATGGTTTTTTCTTTAATCGCAAAAAATCTTGGGATGCAACTCTCGTTCTCTTAAAGTTTTCAATATCCAACAACTTCTAAGGTATCTTATGAGTCAATTTGAAATAAACACATTTTTTGCATGCTTTCATATGCATGTCCTTTCATGTTTACACTTTCGTTGATTATGCACTCATAACAAGTAGAATTCCCATAAAAGAATGATCGACATAAATGTGTAAAACCAAGAGCACAAGTGCTCTATATAAGTCTTAGTGTTTACACAATTGTCTTTTGATGAGAAAGCAATCAAAAGTAACCAAAAAGGTACTTAAAAATATTTAAAATGAATGATTTTACATTTTTATCCCAAAAAATTGACGTGATTTGAGAAGGTGACGTTGTGTCACTTCTCACCGGAGTAGGCGACATAGTGTTGCCTTCCTTCTCCGCGATTGGCGGCCATTCACCAGTCACTGATCATTTTCTGTCGAAATATCATCGCCTCATCGGTGAATTGCCAGAACCCTAGTGACCTGCTATCACATGTCGATTTTTGGACATCATTGCACTAAAATACAATGTTAATGAGTTTAATTGCAACTCTAAAATATTTAAGAACCTAACTGACTTTTTAAGTAAAGTTCTACGACTTATTTGACAATTTTTTCTTCTAAATAAAAAGAGATTCTAGAACAAAACAATAATACAGTAATTATTTTTATATTTTGTATTTTGTTATTTTATGGTGAGTAAATATATATTTGTAGAGTTAATTTCAGAAATGGTGCTTCGACTATTGACTTTTACCAATTTTTGTCATCGACTTTTAATTTTACCAAAGTTGGTCCCTTAACTATTGATTTTGTACCAATTTTGATCCTCGACTTTTAATTTTACCAAAGTTGGTCCCTTAACTATTGATTTTGTACCAATTTTGGTCATTCTGTTAAATCAATGTTAAATAGGTGTTAAAATTGAGAGCAAAAATGTCAAATCAAATATTTTAACCTTTCTTCTTCACTTAATAAAAAAAAAACACCTAATACTTGATTTGACATTTTTGCTCTCAATTTTAACACCTACTAAACATTGATTTAACAGAAGGACCAAAATTGGTACAAAATCAATAGTTAAGGGACCAACTTTGGTAAAATTAAAAGTTGATGACCAAAATTAGTACAAAATTAATAGTTAAGGGACCAACTTTGATAAAATTAAAAGTCGAGAACAAAAATTGGTAAAAATCAATAGTCGAAGGACCATTTCTGGAATTAATTCTATATTTGTATGCATTTTATTTTGAATAAGGACATTTTAATTATATAAATGATATTCTTTTTCTATTATCTGATTCAATTGAACATGATTCCTTCTATAATCTCATGATTATTTCCCTTGTGAACCAATGATTAATGGCAAAAACTTGTGTGAGACCGTCTCACCGTGAGACGGGTCGGGTCGGGTCATGAGGTAAATGTAACACTTATACGCACAAATGTCATACTTATATGCTCAAATGTAATACTAATTAAGAATAAAAATTTTGTTACTTATAAGGGTAAATGTAATACTTTTATGAGAAAATATAATACTTTTACATTTCGACTTAAAAGTATTACATTTTTCCTCAAAAGTATTATATTTTCCCTTATAAGTAAGGAAAAATTGTCAACATTACTTATTATGAAAAATGTAACACTTTTTCTCTTATAAGTAACAAAAATTGTATTTCTAATTAGTATTATATTTGAGCATTGATAGGGAATATACCCCGGGTACGGCCCTAAGTATTTAATACATAGACTGTATACGAATACGGGTATTAGCCCATCCTATATAATGGACCTTGGTCTTTCATGTAAAGGACTTTTTGGGCCTTTTCCCTAATCACTCTCTCTCTAAACAAACCCTAAAGTAGTACTCTCTGCCTTCTCTCTAAATCTATGGAAGAACAGTGAATAAAAGAGCTGCTTTTGGGTCAAATTCTCTGATTATCTTAACACTTGACATACATTGCAATACACTTCAATGCTTAGAGGATTTAATCCTTATCAAGCATAGAAGTATAACATTTGCACATATAAGTCTGACATTTACATGGTGCTTCGACCCGACCTGACCCGTCTCACGAATAAGGATCCGTGAGACGATCTCACACAAGTGTGACCCATGATTAATATTCATATTCAATAAACCACGTTATCTGTGTGCAAATTGACAGTGAATTTAACGTCTCCAACTTCCGTCCGTAATTAAAAATTTCACGTATCCAACTTCCTCGTTTTCACATTCGTATTTACCGGGTGTCACTCCGAGTCAATATACACCAAACAAAATCAATAGTTAACTAAATACCAAAAGTGA
Organism: Ipomoea trifida; assembly: GCA_003576665.1. NCBI lineage: Eukaryota > Viridiplantae > Streptophyta > Magnoliopsida > Solanales > Convolvulaceae > Ipomoea > Ipomoea trifida. The sequence goes on from CP025648.1 coordinate 3,392,017, forward strand.
AACTTCATAGTCCGTTCAATAATGAAATAAATTAAAGACTCTTCACATTCCTATGAGACGAGTGAAGTGGGAGCAAACAAAAATGGTAATAATCCTACGGCAATCTGGCTATGGCTATGTCCAGTTTGAAGGCAAACAAAAACCCACAAACTAAACACTGCTACAAAACGCTGATCTAACATATCCCATCATAATTACACATATAAAGTAACGAATAAATATAAGAATATCTCACTGCCAAGCAATCCCTTTCACGTTTGCTTCAAAGTCTTGCCAGCAAATTCCCCAAAAAATAAGAAATGAAAATGCTTTGATGATCATCTTGCTTTCGCCTTTCTTCTCAACTAGATTAAAAAAAAATGGAGGAAAGCATCCTCCTTTACCGGGGCAAAATAGCAGTGATCGTATTGGCTAGCGGGTCTAACCTTTACAGAGCCTAAATAAACCACCCTCTTGAAAAGTTCATTTCCTTGCATGCTCCGGAATAAGGCGGTTCCGCAGTTCATCAGGTACACCAGAGAGCTCTGCATAAGGCTTGGCTCAATTAGCAAAAACAATGTTGTAGAAGGCGCAAGGCGCTATTCGAGTGCCACCTAGGCGGGCGAGTAATAATAATAACAATACGGAGTAATAAAAAAAACAGCAGTGTACATATTGCACACCAAAAAAATAAAGCACTCGGCTGAGTTGGGTGCCAAGTTGGCCGACTCGGGCGCCTAGGTCACCTAGTCGGGTGCCGAGTTTGGCCAAATCAGGTGCCGATTTTTCCAACTCAGGCGCCTAGGCCAACTAATGCCCGACGCCTAAGGGTAAAATCCCCTCGGCCTAGGGGCGTCTAGCGCCTAGGAGGGCCGCCTAGGCCAATTTTTACAACAGTGAGCAAGATGTATACCGTAACACAGAAAATCGTAAATAGACAACAGCAGACCTTGAGGGGTAAAGTTAAATAGAGGCGGCAGAGGTCTCCCATTTGGCAGGCTTGCATTTGGGTCCCTTAGAGCATCAAAGAACGGGTGTGCACAAGCTTCCAACTGGAAACAATGGAAAAAAAAAATTAGATTTTTAAAACAAATAGGGCTTTCCAACTGGAAACAATGGAAAAATAAACAGTTCCGATTTTTTAAAACAAATAGCGCATATCATTCATTCGTTCATTCACTCACAGCAGTACAGCGCAGAGTTGGTGAATACTGGAGCAGTCTTGAAACTAGATCCACTGCCTCGGGAGGCATTCTTTTATTGAAAACCTGGAAAAATAAGAATCATTTATTAAACACATCCCTTCTGGGGGTTTGTCAACATCGTTTAGCATTTCAGAATCCGAGGGAATAAGAGAATGAACCTTGTGCCAGGGATGAGCCTTGATTTGAGGGAACTTGAATTCCGTGTAGTTTGGATTCATACACTTAATCTCCTCCCTAGTTGGTGTCCCGAGAATCTAATTGTACATCAAAACACTATCAGATAGAGCCCAAGGCTAAGAGAATAATTAAAATATACGATAAGTGCAAAGCATTTTGACAACAACATACCTTAATGATCTCAACTAGTTGATCAACGCCACTTTCTCCCGGAAAGAGAGGCTGCATGCAATGCAACAGTCCATGTCAGATGAAATTTATACCAAGGGTAAATTGGTAAAGATGCGCAGATTCCATCAGATAGAGCGCACAAGAAAGTAAAGCGACAAAATTAACTCACATGCCCGAGAAGTAGCTCAGCCATAACACAACCAACAGACCACACATCAATTGCCGTGGTATATTCTGTAGCCCCAAAGATCAATTCCGGTGCTCTATAGTAGCGAGAACAAATGTACGATATATTTGGTTCACCAGGCACCTACAGTAAGACAAATATAATTTTACTAACTATTAACCAACAGAGGGTATCCAACACTCGACAATTTTCACTAACCAGCATCTTTGCACTCCCAAAATCGCAAATCTTTAGCTGGTGACTGTGGGGATTAACCTGTGGCATTCAAACATCGCAACTTTTAATTCAAAAGTGGCACACACATATTGCAAGACATTTTATCTGGGGATGTTTAAAGGTGGAACCATTACAGTTAAAGATAAACACTCACCAATAGATTTTGTGGTTTAATGTCACGGTGGCATACACCAATTACATTGTGAATATAATTCAGAGCTCGGCAAATCTGGAAAGAAGAAAATGAAAAGAAAAGAAAGATAAGCTCAAGGCCAAAGTTCTAAAAAATAATACTCGTTTTGTCCCATTTTACCTGTCTTGTTCACTATTCATTGGTCAAATCAACTCTTTCTTCTTTGCTTATTTTCTTTAGTATATTTTAATTATTTTTAAATTTGATTATTTGTGTTTTATAGTGCTTCTATTGTAATTTCTAAATATATAACTAGTACTAAATATTTTTAAAAAATTGAATTCAAAATAACTTCAAGTCAAGTCTTGTTAATCGAACATGGGGACAGAGGGAGTAATTAGCTACACATGATAATCCAGACTGATATAGTGTAACCAAGTACCAAAGTTCACCTGGTATGTATAAAGTTGGACATATAGAACAGGCATGTGTTGGTTCATTCTGCTATAGTGTCTAGAAACTCGGTAAACGGTTTCAGGCACGTACTCCAGGACAAGGTTAAGGAACACTTCATTATTCTCAGTAGTCGAATAGAAGCAATGCTTCAACTGAACAACATTAGGATGTTCAAGCATGCGCATAATCTGGAGCTCCCTATTCTTGTATCTTCTGTCTTGTAGCACCTTCTTTATTGCGACAGCTTCGCCACTTTCGAGACATTTAGCCTAAGATTTAGCAAAAGCAATCAAAGAATTAACACACGGCACGCACAACTCTATAAGACTTCAAAAACTTCTTTTCATACAATAGCACCCCGCTACTTTACCTGGAAAACAACTCCAAAAGAACCGGTGCCAACCACACGCTCTGCCATATAGGATAATACCTAGAACCGAAGTATTATGTCATTTATACTATCATAAGAAAACCCAAAACGAAGCTGTAAAGTGGGACCAAAGGCCCAACAACATAGAACTGTTCAAATCAAGGTTCACCTGTTTCTGTTCTCCATTTCGACCACCAACATTTGTTACTATTATCTGGCCTGTTTCTGTTCCATTACCGGTAATAACAACAGGTTCCATATCCTGCACGGTGTAAACAAATTAATAATTTACGAGTGACACTGCAGTTTTCAAAATGCCACATTTCATCACAGAGACCCAAAATATCCATTCACTTAAACGAGTGGCGAGAAAACAATATACACACATCGGACATGCAAGATAAAGCAGACAGACCACCTTTAGGTTGTTCTGATTATCGGATTTGTCATCTTTAATCTTCATTTCGTACATTTCCTTCGGAAGCTCTTCATATCCGGACTTGTCAGATCTTGGTTCGAAGGATATGCCAGATGAATCTTCCTGGGATGCGGAAGCGGCTTCGTGCATAGGAGCAGTAGTGCATATTTCTTCAGACTCGGGTTTACCGGCAATCCTTTGATCAAAATCTTGTGCAACCTTCACTCTCTTTATGCTGGAATCCCCTCCCTGCTGAAAATAAATAGAGCAAAAACATTATGTTAGAATCAAGCCCTTACCGCTATGCCAAAAGCTATTGCTGGTAGCAAAGACACAACTTTATTTTCTTATAACGCCACACATTTTCGAGAGCCCTTAAGCCGTTAACCGGCCTACACCCAACAATTCCCCAGCCAAACAATTTAGGATACAGATAAACCAAACAAGCATTCACAAGACTGTATATGATACAACAAGAATCAAATTACAAATCTAACATAAATCAGCAGGGAAAAAACCCACTAAGAAACATATTCCAATCCGTTTCCTCACACACGCTAAGATTGCCATCAAAGACTTGATCTGTCCCACTATTCTGATCATTTTAAAAGCTCAATAACGGTAAATCTCATGGCAAATTAATGAAAATATGAACTTTTTTGGGTGTAAATCATCAAACTATGGCAACAAGTAGGGAACATTTGATTTTATTTCCATACCAGTTTCTCAAAAGCCAAATCAAATCACATGGAATATACATACACAAATCAAGTGCTTGACAGAGAGGGTATATATATGCACATAAATAGAAGAAAAATTAATGAAAGGAAAGGAAAGGAAAGGAAAGAGGGAAGGGAATTTACAGGATCTGAAACTGAAGAGCGGCCAGAAGCAACGCTCTTGAGGCGACGCATCACATTCATTTCTCCCTTTCTCTCTCCCTTTCAACCAAGAAAACCTTCCCGAATCGTCTTCAATGGAGATTCAAGAAGAGAATGCAGGAGAGAGAAAGAGAAATATAGAAATATGAAAGGCTTTTCTCTCCCTTCTCTTCTCTCTCGCTATAACAGCAGAGAAAGAGAGAGAGAGAGAGAGAGAGAATTGATAAAGAATTTTCTCAGAAATATCTGTCTCCCATTTGTCCTTTTACTTTCTCTCTCCAAATTCAAATCCAAAAAAACATAAAGAAATGTCTGGTCAAACGTATGACTGAAGGCCAATCATTCCTACTTACCACATGTTGTACTTTGCAGTCAAACACGGATCCTGGACCGTCGATTGGTAATCATGTGATCGGAGGGTCAGATTTATCCGACATTTGGTATGAGACTATGAGATGACCAGGAGGGCTTGGAAATGGGACGGCATTACAATTCAGAAGGATTTTTTATTTTAATTTTGATGAGGATGATCCAAGTTTCTGAGTTACCATTTGACTATACATTTTTATGTCAAAGAAACTCAATCTCAAGTCTAAACTCGAATGTTGTATGGACTTACGGTTCAAAAACGATATCGTTTCGCACAAAATTTAACCCGTTATAATATGCATTTTTATAACTCATAATATACATTAGGAAAAAGGTACAAATAGGTCATTAAACTATTTGGTGTATAGCAATTAAGTCACTGAACTCAAATAAGTTCCAAATTCATTCATCCGTAAAAAAAGAGCAATTAGCATAAACTGATTGAGATGCCATGTGTACAAGCTCCAAATTCATTCATCCGTAAAAAAAGAGCAATTAGCATAAACTGATTGAGATGCCATGTGTATATTTTATTTTATATTTATTATTATTATCCTACTAAGAATTTGTAATTACTCTACGAGAACGCAAGATATTATGGTATGCTATGCCGCTAAACCATAAGGCTTTTGATTGTTATTGTTGTTGTTATTGTTATTGTTATTATTATTAACAACTTTGATTTGTTTTGAAATTTGAATCACGTAACATAATCAGCGGTCAGTTCATAAGCCCGCAGTCTTATATACTCGCCAATTTCATATTAATTTTACATCTATACACACACTCGATCGTGTGTGGGATTGCCTTTTTTTTATGTATGCTGCATATATGGTTATATATTCAGCTTGAAGAAAATTGGAGTTTGAACCACCAACGAGTATGGGGAATGATATAAAACAAAATATACGCATGACATCTCAATTAGCGCAAACTTGTTCTTAATCTACAAAAAAATGCTAATTGCTCTTTTTTTACCGGTTCATGGATGAATTTTAGAACTTATTTGAGTTCGGTGCCTTAATTGATGTACCCCAAATAGTTCAATGGCCTATTTGTACATTTTCCTTATACATTATTATAACACATAAAGTACATTATTGTAACACATAACGTATTTTATCTTACCCCGGAAATTTCATTATTCAAACTCATAAAGTACATTATTCTAACACATAATGTACGTTATCTTACCCCATAAGTTTTATTATTCAAACTCATAAAGTACATTATCTTAACACATAATTTATATTATTCTAACACATAATGTACATTATCTTACCACATAAGTTTCATTATTATAATACATAATGTACATTATGCATGCTAACATATAATGTGCATTATTCTAACACATACTGTACTTTATTCTAACTCATAAGTCATAATGTACATTATTCTAACTCATAAAATTCAGCGAAGTCGTTTTGGACCATGATCCACATAGCTGTGTGGACCACAATCCACACAATAATTTGACCTCTAACCCAATTTCAAAATGTTTAAACTCTTACATTTTCATTAGAAGCGAGTCTAAAGTGTAACACCTTAATCATTAAATCATCGCTTTGGGGCATGAATTTTTTTTTTTTTTTTGCTTTAAAGAATAATAAACTAACAATTAAACAAGAGAATTACAAAAACTTCATCCTTATTGTTCCAATAATATCAACAAAGAGGAAAGGCTTCACGCCTTCACTCCATCTAATGCCACTTTCAAGTTGTGGAAGCTCAAAAGAAGGCTGTCATAATAATTTTACCAAGATCAATAAATAATTTTGTTAAACATTTATATAAACATCTTAACGTACAATATTAGTCTTGGTTAAACATTTATATAAACATCTTAACGTACAATATTAGTCTTGGTTCATAATTTTCTTAGATAACTAACAAAAGGTTTAGAGTTAATTACCGTTTTGGTCCCTCGACTATAGCGAAAGTATCAAATTGGTCATGGAATATCATTTTTGACTAATTAAGTCCTCAAGTATTAATTTGTTGTCCGATTTGATTCTCCGTCAGTTTGAGTGTTAACTGGCCGTCTCTTTTGAGGGCAAATTAGGACTTTCACCGTAAATGCTGCTCCAAAGATGCAAAATCATATCAGAGAAGATGGAAAATCAGATCAGAGAAGAAGAAATGTAAAATCATATCAGAGAAGAAGAAATGCAAAATCATATCAGAGAAGAAGAATCCATGGCAATGCTTCAATGTGGTGACATCGTGGACTAAAACTGGCTGGTTCGCCACAGCCTTGCGCAGTGGTGCCCCATCGTTCTCGGGGACCTTCTCAAAGCCGGTGATGCGCGTGGTGGCGTCTTCCTTAGCATTGCATTTGCTGTCTACGACGGTGTACGGGGTATGTGGATTCCAAGGCAATTCCTTTGTTTTTAAGTATGAATTTGAACACGTTTTCCATGTATCCTCCCTCGCTGGTCCTCGCCTTTCATGTCGCAATCCACCAATTCTTGCTCCAATAGGGAGATCAGAGATTAGCTTCTTGGTCGTGAGTTGAGTTATTCCTTCCGTCGCTGCTATGGCAGAAAACACCCAACAACTCCCTGCAAATAAACATCTACAGAGATGGTACATAAACAAGAGTCCGGCAGCGGAGAAGCTAAACCCAGGACTAGTAATTGCCTTTCGCCTTCGCTTGGCTTCTACATCCTTGAGACTCTGGTCTGCTCCCATAGAACCTCCAACTTGACCAGGTCCTCCACCACCGTCGCAATCCCCTCCTTCATCTTCTTCCATCAATAGCTATCCATATCTTAATCATCCTTAAACATCGTCACTCGTTCCTCACCTTCCTTCGCATTAATTATTTCAGTACTATTGACGCCTCAACGCTTCAGAATCCGTGAAGTTATGCCAATGAAGAGCAAACGACTTCTTTTCCTCCGCCATAAACAACGGCAGTGGTTTGGAGTTGGCTTTGGCTGAGAATTTGAGCGTGGTGGTTGTGTAGAGAAGGAAAGTGAGGCGGAGGTTGCGGGGCAGAGAGGCGAGGGTTGGAGAGGACGAGAGAGTTGATTAGGAAGAAGAGTGAAAGTCATATTTTGCCCTCAAAAGAGACGGCTAGTTAACACCCAAACTGACGAAGGATCAAATCGGACAAAAAATCAATACTTGAGGACTTAATTAGTCAAAAATGATAGTCCATGACCAATTTGATACTTTCGCTATAGTCGAGGGACCAAAACGGTAATTAACTCAAAGATTTATTATAGTTTGGAAGGGATCGGATTTTTATTTTTTCTTTTTTAAATTATCGTTTGTGTTCTAGTTATGACTCATGTTATAACTATTTTACTACGGAGTATTAGTCAAGTTGTCCTCAGAAAGTGTTGCATTTAGGGATTTCTTCAAGATGTCGAGTTGGACTTGAGAGGTAACAACGGGGCCAATTAATTGGATAGGGTGATAGTAGGAAAGAATTAGGGTATGTTTGGTTCATGGGTTTAGTTATCAGGAATGAGAATCAAAGTCATTGATATTGTTTGGTTGATAAGTTTTTAGAACTCACTACTATGAGATTTGATTACCCCTTAATTAGAAAACGCATTCCTAAATAAAATAATGGTTTTATTCCATTATTCCCCTCCAAATTGGTAATTTGATTTTTAAGTTTGGATTAGTACTCTTAGATTTTTTTTTTGGTTCATATTGGTGCTTTGGAAGTCTTTATATTAGAATAATTTGTCTTAATTTTTTGTTCTTGTATTTTAAAACCTTTATTTCCATTATAGGATCATACATAACCAAACAACAATATTGATAATCATTCCAATTTCACCCTACTAAAAAACATGCAAAATACTTTTATCAAAACCCATTACCAATATCAAGTATTTGATTCCCATTCAAATTCCCATGTGCGAACTAAACACACCCTTAAACTTTTTTTTTTTAAGACATGATTCTTTATAAGGTGGTATCTATTTTATACTTTTGCAATCTTTTTTAGCCCAAAGATCAAATAAGTGCTCCAACTACCGGAGTTCAATTCTGTGATGACCACTCATTTGAAATGATGACAACGAAGGTGTCATCACACTATATAATAGTTGGCAAAAAATTTTTAGTTGTGAAAATATAATTATAAAAGTTTTGAATAAAAATATATATATATATATATATATATATATATATATATATATAATATACAAACTTCGTCATAAACATATTGATAGATTTTACAAGATTGGACTCATTATAAATCGGGTATGGATGCATAAAATGGGTAGTAAAGAATAATATTTCACAGGCACTAGGCCCAAATAAGGCACAAGTCTACAAACCTAGTGTAACTGTTGAAATAGCAGGCAAAAGACCACTAGACTAAGTGAATGGATGATGATCTTAAAAGGAAGGGCAATGACACCTTAGATAGTGTCCTTTCTCTTAAAATTTGTGGTTGACATGCTTCAATCAGCTATGTCCACCTACTTGTCATCACCGAAAAACCACCATGTGTCACTACCCAGCCATCTTTCACTAATAAAGTAGTTTTTACGCTTCCATTTGCACGTATATTAAGGTAGCTTGATTGGGTGTTGTTTGTGTAGCAATCCTACATATCTTGTGTAGGCCCTATGACTTCATCATAGAGGTTAATAAAACAAATGACCCAAAGGTGCTTTGGGCCTTTTGGATTTCGAATTGCTTAGTTTTTTTGAAAGAGTTCGATTTTTAGTTCGGATTTGGTTAAATTTGGGTTTTGGTTTGGTTTGAAAATCCAAACTTCCCTAGTTCTCTAGCACAAATAATTATTTATTTATTTTCACTAAGAAATAATGATTTAAATTTCAAAATCTATACAACAAGTCAATAATGAATATTTCAAATTTATCAATCCAAAATAAGTATAAACAACAAGTCAACTTTTCATATTTCAAAATTCAAAATTCACATATGTCCAAATTAAGGGGGTGTATTCAATAACGACTTTCATGAACTTTTAAATACTTTTAAAGTGATGGATTTTAATTGACTTTTGTAGAGTTTTTGTAAACTTTCCTAGAATCTTTTAAACTTTTATAAACTTTGTAAGAGTTTATAAATATCCATAGAACAAACATTTATAGACTTTTAAAAACTTTTTCATATTAAAAAGTTTACAAAAATCATTAAAACTCTAAATTGAATACACCCTCACAAACATTTCATAACTTCTATTAATATATTATCTATAAATTAGTGCAATGTAAAAAAAAAATACCGATGTCACAAAAATAGAGTATATTATTCATAAAAAAAATATAATCAATTTTTATAAATATAACCAATAAAAATATTTCTTGAACTAATGAAATAAATAATGCTGAACCAATAAATATCTCTTAAAAAATTCAACTTAATACTATCTATCTATCTATCTATATATATATATATATATATATATATATATATATATATATATATATATATATATATATATATTAATAATTAATGAACATACAATTATATAAAATTATAAACATATTATTTAAATAAAATTTAAAAATTATTAATTAAAAAATTTGCTAAGTTGCTGCTGGTTGCAGCAAATATTTTTGTTGTGATATTTGCTGCTGTTTGCATAAATCTACTGCGAACAGCAGCAAGCTGATGCTGTTCGCAGCAGATTCTTGCTGCGATCGCAACAATTTTTTTGGTTGCGATCGCAGCAATTTTTTTGTTGCGATGACAACAAAAAAATTGTTTGAACATAAAAAAAATTATTTATGAAAGATTAGAAATGTACCGTAAAATTGATGAAAAATTTGTCTAGTTTAGATAGAGGAAAAAAAGTTTGGGGTTGGAGGGTTAGATTTCATCTATTTATATTAATGAAGAGAAAGTCTATAGAAATCCTATTCTGACAGAGTTTGTGAAAGTCAGTAACTTTTGAATACCAGTAGACTTTTAATAACTCTATAAAAATCTGAATCGAATGTCTGTATACTTTTAAAGAGTTTTGAAAAGTTTGAATTGAATACAGGTAGACTTTTAAAGAGTTTATAAAAGTCTAAATTGAATACCATCAAACTTTTAAAGTTGATAAAAGTATTTAAAAGTTCATGAAAGTCGTGATTGAATACACCCCTAAGTGTCTAATACAAAATATAAATCAAGTTTGATAAGCACATCCATCATTATGTCATTATATGACCATAATACACAGTACTCAGTCTATAATAACACCCACCTTCAAGCAATCAATATCTTGTTCATTAGAATGATCAAGAATTCTAGGGTTATGTACAAAAATATATATAATATATATTGATAGTGTAAATTGACACGGGACCCTGATGTGAATACTAGAAGCGTTGTAACGAAACAAGATCTTTTGCGTGGAAACTTGCAAGGGAAAATCACAACTCTTTTTAGGTTGGGCTAGACTGAATGCCTGAAATCCATTATTGTTCTTGGATTCTATATGTATAAATGGGTCCATTTGAGTGTAGCCATGGGTTATATACATGGCGTACAAAGAGTATATAAGTCTATATTGGGAGAGAGATGAGTTTGATTTGTGTATCATATTGCTTGTTTGCTTGGGTTGTAGTGTGTTACTTGTATCAATTTGTCATTTTTCTTGACCATGAGATTTATCTTTGTGTAGTGGACCTCTTCAATCAATAATCACATAATATAATTAATGTATTGCGAAGTCGCTGAGTTGATGGAGTAGGCTAGTCGGTTGTTGCATAAGAGCATCAATATCAGTTAACATTTTAATTTGCACAGTTTTTAGTGTGCCATATAGGAGAGAGAGTTGGGCAAGAAATAAGAGAAAAAAAATAGAATGATGGCATTATTGAGTCCGTAAAACATATGGAACTCTTTATTCTGTTCACTTTTTCAATGCACTTTTACAGTAAAATAGTGAATCAATGAGATAAAAAAGAAAAGGTTAAAGTGCTATCCCGTACCATGAACCATTCACGATTATTCATCTCGCACCATGGTCTTCAATAAGTGATTATCCGAGCCATAAACTAATTTTTTTTCGGTCTAACATTTTTTGTAGGTTTTTCGGTAAACATTATGAAATGGCGTCAGTTTCCTGCTGATTTGAGCTAATTTGTTAGTGACATGGCTTTAATTAAATGAGATGGAGTCCATGTAAGCTTAATTAAATTTAAAATATGATTGTATTCCTTATGCAGTCAAGACCTGAAGAGCTTGCATTAGCGGACTTTAAAATATCAAATTTATAAAAATATTTTACATTATTATTATTATTATTATTATTATTATTATTATTATTTACAATAATATAAATATCTAAAATTAAAATAAATCAAAGAGCAATCCATAGATTTTTTTGGGTGATTTTTGAGGAAGTTTTTGCTGAAGTAGAAGAGTGAGAAAGGAGAGAGAAGATAGAAGAACCTTGCTGAAGAACCTAATTTTTGTCTCCAAAGTTGGACCCACCCAAAAAAGAAGAAGAAGAAAAAAAAAAAAGAAATTCGCCCTAGTCTGCGCACACTGCAACGCACGCGCCAAACCATAGCATTCTCTGTTATTTTTTTGAAAACTCATTTTTATTTTCTTATTTTATTTTATTTTTGTCATCTCTCCTACTCGACATTTTAAAATTTGTACAAAAAACTAACTGTTGAGAATGCTCTAAGATTTTAATATAAAGTACTAATATTGAATACTTATTTTTAGGCACTGTGAATAAAAAATACTAGTAGTAGTAAAATAACAATATGTTGATTATTTGATATAGTAGTAGAGATCATTTTAAAATAGGGGAGAATTGTTGAGCATATTTGGAGAACTAATAAATGTGTTAGTGGCTCGTGACTAAAGGATGAATATGTAATTACACATTTTATATTTGTACGCAATTATTATGGCAGCGAAATATTCGGGGCGTTTGTCCACAACTTTGACTGGCGATGTGCTTTTACAGTTAATCATAGACTTTTACTAAATAAGAAATTGAACTTAAAAAATACTCGTATTTTATTATTATTACTAGTGTTTTACCCGTGCGCTGCACGGAAAAAATTTTGTTATTATAAATTTAAATAATAAAATTTAAAAATACAAATATATCATAATGTACAATATAATAATATAGTTGAATTTTCGTATATTTATATTTTTTAATACTATAATATACATCATATAGTAATTTGATTGTTGGAATTTTTATTTTTTTGAATATTATCATGAGAGGAATCTAATTACGTACAATTACATAATATATTAATTTTTTTGAATACTATAATATACATCATATAGTAATATATATATATATATATATATATATATATATATATATATATATATATATATATATATATATATATATATATATATATCGCAAGATTAAAATATTTTGAACAATAATTGAATTGCATGGTATAATAACTATAATTTTGTTTAATAATTATTATTTCCGTGTGACTATTTTGTTAACATGTGTACATAAATAAGGAATCCATACAGGAATGGAATTCACTAAAATATTTCAAATTAATTTCCGTGTAGAATAAGGAATGAAATCATATTTTGAATATTTTGTCAATTTTAGCCATAAATAAGGAATGATAAGGAATGCTAGAATTTCTGATAAGTAATTATTATATAATATTATGTTGACCGATTTCAAAATTTTTGGACTAAAATGAGCGGGAAAGCTAGTACTTCTGTTTTAATATATATATAGATTATTATTATTATTATTATTATTATTATTATTATTATTATTATTATTATTATTATTATTATTATTATTATTATGTTAGGAATAAAATATATTATTATTATTAGGCTCACATTTGTGTGCGATCGTTTTACTGATCTTTACTCATGAGATTAATTGGTTTGGATCAATATGAAAATATAATACTTATATTGAAAACTATAATGCTAAAGTTCTGTTTGGCAGAGCTTATTTAGGAGTTTATAGCTTATTTTAAGCTACTAATAAGTTATAAGCTCTGTTTGGTAATGTTCTCAAAATAAATTATTAGTTTAAAATAAGAGCTTATTTTGAAAAGCTATTTTATGTAGCTTTTTAAAAATAAGCTAGTAGCTTTTTAACTTTTTTTTCATCTTTATCCTTATTATTTTTAATAAATGACATCCTTTGCCCCTCCCAAATAAAATCATTTTGAAATTTCTCTTCAATATATTTGGTTGTAATTTTAATTTGACATTTGTGTTTTATCAAACTTATAAATTATAAACTTTTTGTTTTACTTTATATATTTTCAAATATATGTTCTTACTTATATTTTATTTAAATATATTAATTTTATTATTTTATATTTTAATACATAAAGATGCTTATTTAAATTTAAAATTATTTAAATTGTATGAAGATGTCCTTTTTAGTCTTTTTACATTTATCAGTTTATCAAAAAGTTAATTTTACCAAACACTTTTAAGAAAAACAGCTAGCTTACAGCTCTTCAGATTTCAGCTTTGAGTTTATAGTTTTTCAGTTTTCAACTACTTTTCAACTTTCAGCTACCTTTTCAACTAGGTTTGCCAAACATAGTGTAACACCCCAATTTTCACATCTTGGATTTATTACAAAATCCTAATGATACAACACATTGCGGAAGCGTTTAACCAACTAACAGAAAACTGGGTGTTACCGCCACGCTCAGGTATCTTTCCTATACCCAAACGTTAAGGCTAAACTTACAATCTCAACTAACCATATCAATATCCAAATATGTACATATGAAACTAATCCTCTCAGGGTGTCTATTCTAGGATAGAGTAGTTTTCAACCTCGACTCCCATCCTATTCAGAGCTCATCGGCCACAGGGGCCCACGCTAGACTGCATCTAATAAATGACACAGTGAAGTGCAGTTAGCGCGACGGCTAAGTAAGGATATCCATTATCACTCGAAAATAAACAAAGGTTTTCAAAATAATTATTCAACAAGAACAAGGTAAGATAACATTACCCAACAATCGCAATCAACCTGCAAACATTTTTAACAACAAGTAATTTCACTTCATTTCAGTAAATCGAGCAAATAACTCAGTCATTAATTCACCCGATGGTTAGCTCTCACACATCACCCATGGTACACAATTCTCGCCTTACTCATGAGTGGGGTACGAAACACATCCACTATTAGATCTCGGTGGGGTACACAACACATCCACCTTCCAACTCTCACGTGGGGTACAAAACACATCCACGTTTAACTGACGGTGGGGTACGAAACACATCCACCTTTAATTCACGAGTGGGGTACGAAACACATCCACTATTAGATCTCGGTGGGGTACACAACACATCCACCTTTCCAACTCTCACGTGGGGTACAAAACTCATCCACGTTTAATTCACGGTGGGGTACGAAACACATCCACCTTTAATTCACGAGTGGGGTACGAAACACATCCACTATTAGATCTCGGTGGGGTACACAACACATCCACCTTTCCAACTCTCACGTGGGGTACAAAACACATCCACGTTTAACTCACGGTGGGGTACGAAACACATCCACCTTTAATTCACGAGTGGGGTACGAAACACATCCACTATTAGATCTCGGTGGGGTACACAACACATCCACCTTTCCAACTCTCACGTGGGGTACAAAACACATCCACGTTTAACTCACGGTGGGGTACGAAACACATCCACCTTTAATTCATCACACGACTCCATTACCAATAACTCACTCAAATATATTTTCTCAACCCGCATGCTTAGGTTAGTATTAGTCACGTCACAGAAAATCAAGTATAGGATTCATAATAATTTTCAAAACATAGTTATTTTCCACGTTAATATAATACATAAAAAGTAATATTTGTCAAAATTGTTTCTAACCATTCTTTTTCAGAAAATTTCAGCTTGGCGCAGTCCGAAAGATTGAGCCGGTAAAAATAGTTCCCGAACTCTTTTTCACTTGAAATTTTTATGGTAGAACCCTAACTCATAGTACTTGATGTTCATAAAAAGTTTTGGTCATCTAGGTTCACGAATTAACACAGAAAATTCCATTTTTGCCCTTGGCAGTGTGTTGTCCAGCATTTTTCCTCTCTGGACCAGTTTTGGAAAAAAAAATCGAAAACCATACTTATACTACTCCAAAAATTATGAAATTTTATATGCAGCTTCTACACTTATAGAACTACATGTATAAAAAAAAATTTGGATCAAAATACCTTACCGATTTTTCCCAGAAATTCACGGAAGTCACTGCCAGAGACTAGCTTGATTTTATTTCAATATTTTCACAAGTATAAGCCTATATGGGCATAAATACAACATATACATGCATAAAATAGCTATGAACATGCATAACAAATTTATCAAAAATCAAAGCAAAGATTTTTGAGCCAACTTTTAGATCTATAACATAGCACATACTTTTCATGAACAAAATTCTAAACATGCAATTTTTCCTAGCATTTGCCTATTTCCAAGCGATTGAACCGACTTAAGGGAATCCTTACCTCCGTAGAAGATTTTTAAACCGTAAAGTTGAGGGTGTTCCCTTTGGAATTCTTCTCCAAAAATCCTAAAGAAATGTCACCATAACAACAATATTTTTCTTATATTAAACATCAACACTTAAATGATAGAGATGATTGAACCATTAAAGCTTAAAGTCTTACCTAGACTTGGTCACTTGAGTTGGGAAATAAGTGAGTGGGAGCTTTAGATCACAAGGGCAAGACTTAGAAAATTTCCTCCTTCTTCTACCTTAGTGTATTTTCGAAAATGGAGTGGAGAGAAGAGAGAGATGATCACATTTGCTAGACTAATCTTTTCTTTCTTCCTTTCCTTAGGGTAAATTCGAATAGGAGTGAGGGAGTGAGAGATGATGTGAGTGATTAGGCTAGATTTACTCTTGAAGATCAAGCAACCAAGTACAAGCCACCATACCTCATTAATGTTACAATCAAGATCAAATCTTAGTTCTAGGATTGGATTGCCACATGTCAACACCCTATTAATCCCTTATGAAGACATTAGTCTAATTGGCCAGTTTAAGCTTAAATCAGATGAATGTTCGGAGGATCATAACTTAATTCAGGAAAATTCTAATACCAAAATTATCGTAAAAATATTCCCGTCGCAAAACGCCAATTTTGGGAATTTTCCGGTCTTTCACCAAATTTATGTTCAGAGTCTGTAACAATTTATCCCTTACGGTCCACTTAGAAATTCTCTTGTACCAATTAAAATTCGGGCCTAATCGCATGATACTTAATAATCCTAATTCTGGAAAATCCGAATTGAATCTACGTCCTTAAAATTTTCTCGGTTTGTAACCGATACGTAGTTCGCAACTTATTGATAATAAATCCTTAGGAGAAAAATTATTTCAAGCACCGAATAGTCTTCTCTTAAATGTTATAGCTAAAAAAAATTTATATCGCTATTTTCGAATCTTAGCTTTGCCGGAAAAACCGAGGGGTTACACATAGCCTAATAAGAAGTAAATGTTTGTTACTTATAAGGGAAAATATAATATTTTTAAGGAAAAAATGTAATACTTTTAAATCAAAATGTAAAAGTATTACATTTTTTTGAAAGTATTACACTTTATCATATAAGTAATAAATATTTTATTTATTTATTTATTATTATTATTAGGATAGAATTCAAATACGCCATGCGTTCTTTCAAAAAATTTCAATTAAATTCATAAACTCTTAAGAAAATGTAATTAAGCTTTTTATTACTCCATATTTTTTTTGCAATTTACCATAAGGTAATCAGCAAAGAGGGTTGGCAATTGGCATCTTACCTGTATGAATAGCTCAATTGATTACACAGATAAAATTTGAGAACAATCAGTTGGTTAGGGATGAAGTTTTGGAACAATGACCAGGAATCGAGCGATGGTAGCAACCTCTCAAAGTGAGGGCCTTTACATCCTCATGTGTTGGATTAATATTGTCAAATGTCAACTACTATATTTATATTGATTTTTTTAATTGTCAACTAATATATTTATATTTATTTAGAAAAAAAACACACACACACAAGTCAATGGCCTTCCTCATCACTAGATAGCGTTTATTTTTTATTTTTATCTTTGAGTTGTTACCGCTGCCGAGGGAGTTCTTCCAGAAATCTAGAAGATGTGTTCTTCTTGCAAAGATGTAGAAGAACATGTCTTTTTCTTCCAATTTTCTCAAAGAAGAATACGTGTTCTTACGTGTTCTTCTTTCAGATCGCTGGGAAAAGAAGATGAGGTAGATGCCAAGGAAGACAAATGATTTGCATAGTGATGGGAGTAAATTCCCCATATATAGAAATGAATAACATAGAGTGTTTGTAGTGAATGAACGGATAAGCTAAGTATGACACCAAAATATAACGTAGAAATTATAACGATAAATATTATATGCGTTAAGATCCAATGTACTGTATATAATGTATAGTACATGTACAGAGGTAGTCAGTGGCGGATCCAGAAAAATGTTCCAGTGAGGGCAAAAACATAAAGGAGATAACACCAAGTTGCTCCCTTATATGGAAGGTTGTGTGTTAGTTTGAGCCTCAACGATATTGACTCTTTGTGTTTCAATAGGTTGAGAAAGTAGTAATGAACATAAATTGCATTATAATATAACGGTAGTATGTACTAAAAAAATGAAACACTTAAAAGGAATAAAGTCATAAATATTGTTGGATATAGAAGAAAAATAAAACACATCAAAACTTTATACAAATATTAATAAGAAACATAATTAAGTTGATAAAATAATTCAAATAGAAAACATATTATAAATTGAATCACTTAAAAGGAATATAGTCATAAATATTGTTGCATATAGACAAAAAATAAAGAGTTAAAACCACAAATGGTCCTCTGACTATTGGGGTAGTACTCATTTTAGTCCTCGACTTTCAATTCGACCACAAATGGTCCTCTGACTTTCATTTTTGACCACAAATAGTCCTCTGTTAAAATTTTTGTTAAATGGGTGTTAAATCTAAGGGTAATATCGTCAAATTGATTAATATTATTATGATTACTTCTTTTTTAGAATTATATGACAACATAATTAATTTCAAACATTAATAAACATTAAGTTAATAAATATAAAAACAAAATGGACGTGACAAATTATATAAATGAACAAATTAAATAAAAATCCATGATTAATGTTCGCAATTTGTACTTGATTAATTATAGTAGTTCAACGGTGGCAACCTTCAGTTATGTCCCAAATAAAAATTTTGATTGGTTAATGAAAAGTGAAAACTATTAATCGGCCATGTATGAACAACCATGAAAATGGTGGAAGCAAGGTTTTTTTTTAAAAAAAATTCTTCTATTTTAATTTGTTGGTTAAATTAAAACAGATAGCTCTAATATTAAATCTTCATTTTGTACGCATAATTACGAGACTAAGGTGTATTGTCTTTTTATTTAGGAGTATTTATATTTGTTAATTGTTTCAATTATGCTTGTTGGTGAAAAGTTCTAAACATTTTTATTTTATGACCATTATATATATTAATTTGACGATAATACCCCTAAATTTAACACCTATTTAACAGATATTTTAACAAAGGACTATTTGTGGTCAAAAATGAAAGTCAGAGGACCATTTGTGGTCGAATTGAAAGTCGAGGACTAAAAGGAGTACTACCCCAATAGTCAGAGGACCATTTGTGGTATTAACTCAAAAATAAAACACACTAAAACTTTATAAAAATATGAATAAGAATATATGAAACATAATTAATTTGATAATATAATTCAAATAAAAAAATATGAATAAGAATATATGAAACATAATTAATTTGATAAAATAATTCAAATAAAAAATACAACATTATAAATAAGCATTAAAGAAGGCTCTAAATAAAATCACACTTCCTACTCACAAGAGTCAAACCCTCACCCTTTCCTGAGTAAAAGGACAAACTAACCAACTCAACCAACTAATCTATTGTTTACTTATATCTGTTTTCATATACTTATTTCTAAAAATGTACTATATATACATACATATATATATATATATACAAGGGCTATATAGGGAGTGGGGGTGGGGGTGAGGGTGGGGTGAGTGGGGGCAGCTGGCCCCCACTGCCCCCATGCTGGATCCGCCCCTGGAGGCAGTCATGGCTATAGAGCGAAAGGGAGAGAAAAATACGTAGAAGAAAGATTATTTGAGACTGAAATGAACTTGATCATGAGATCTTGTCTTACCTGAGACTTTATATAAGGTCATTTTCTTGCAATTTCAACATCCCCTAGGGTCACATAATCTTCCTATTTTAGTTTATTGTATGAACCTTATCTTCTTTGACCATCACATTCTTATTGATATATAAATAATGATATATAATATAATAAAATATTATTCCATCGCCAACTACCATGTAATATAGGACATCCCGATTATCATTTCAAATGGGTGGTTATAGGTTCAAACTCCTGTGGTGAAAAATAAAATAGCTGATACTACTTTGTAAATAATCATAAATATTTAAAAAAAAATATTATTCTATCATAAACCCTCCACTTTATGAGCCACAAAATGAGTATAGTGTACACATTTGTTATTCCCTATAACCTTAATAACATATAATTAGAGGGGTATGCTTGTAAAATCTATTTAAATACGAAATTCTAAAGTAGAACGGTAGAAGAGATATTCAAAAATCTCTATCTTTTTTTTTTTTTTTTTTTTTTTTTTTTTTTTTTGTGACTAACCGCATGCTTATTTAACCTGACTATTGTTGTGGGAGGTAACACGAAGCTTACCATGTAATTTGGATGGCAGCATAGGGCTTGCCTTGCAATATATATAGTTGATAGCATAGAGTTTAACATACCATATTTTGTAAATGGCAGTGTGGGGCCGGGCTTGCCATATTATGGAATTATTTGAACAAGTTAGTCGTTGGACGCACCAACTAGTTAAAAAAATCTACTATATATATACTATATACTAAATATGGGTCATGTTCAGGTGTGGCCGCGCGGTTTACACCACTCAATGTTAAGAAATGCACCACTCAATGTTACGAAATGCACCACTCGAGTGGTGCATTTCGTAACATTGAGTGGTGCATTTCTTAACATTGAGTAGTGTAAACCGCACGTAAGGGCGCGGCCACATTTGAATAGAAATATACTAAATATAATAAAAACTAATTGTGGTAAAATTATAATGAGAATAAAAATTATGTTGGTGTAATAAAGTACATTGATAACTTGTACATTTTGATTTATTCATTGTACAATGATAAAACATTTTCAAAGTTGTCATCTTTCCGACTTTCACTTTTGAACTTTTTTTTTTTTATTTATGTACAAATTAAACTTTAGTAACATAATATTTCATTAGTAAATTAAACTTTGTCATCTAACCTTCTAACCTTTTACTCATTGTTTTTATATTATTATTACAACAATTAAATTAGTGTACACAAAATGAAACTCGTGTTATTTTTAAATTTTATATGCTTTTTGAAACTATTTTCTTCTTTGTGGTAAGAATTAAAATATAATAATATTAGGCTATTTGCTTAATTTGATTTGTTTCTTTCAACTATAAAAAAAAGGTGAAAGCTATTATTATTTGAATTTTCATCGTAAAAGAATATGAATGTCATACTATAATTATTCTAATGATACATTATATTCTCTTTGGTTAAATCAAATCTTATTTGTTATAGCATAAATTTTAATTTTCTAATCCAAATCTATATTACTTCAATTAAAATGTACATTTTATTACAAGTTGATCTATTATGTACGAAATAAAATTTCTCTCTACTTTAAGAATTTAAATGCACAAATTTCATTATTTAATCAATCTTAGCTTATACAGAAAAAAAATATTTTAAAATATCAATGAGAGTTTACAAGATGAATAGTTCACATATAAAGACAATTGAGGTCTAAATCATATACACAAGAAAAACTTATTAATCCGTATGCTATAATTTCATTGCATAACTCTTTAATTACTCTACGACAACATCATTATACTTATTATAATCATGTCACTTTTAATAAAAAATAAGTTAAGTTTTACTGACTTTTCAATATCGCATTAAGAAGACTTAATTTATTTTAATATAAAAATTATTAGAACATAATTTTTATTATTGATTATAATTATTTACACCAATACTCATATTTACTACTACTTTTATTACTGTTGGTTTTATGACTTCTGGGTAGTCAAAGGCAGGCCAACACTACCTGTTAGAATAGCGAGAATATAGGAAATATGTAGGAAAAATATATGGAGAGAATGTAGGTATTGTATTGCTCATGATTGCTTGCCCCTTTCTCCATGTGTGGAGGGTCTATTTATACATATTTTGGGCCTAGAGCCCTACAAGGAATAAGAATCCTGGATCGTCCCATATTGGGAGTCCCTGTTATATTATAACTAATAAGCCCTAATCTTGTTAATATTACAAGTGCTAAGTCTAATCCTTATCGAACTCTTCTGTAGCTTTGTGTTGAGAGTCCTTCTTGGGCTTTCTTGATCAAATTGCTTTCTTGGGCCGGTCTATGTAGTCCAAGCCTAGTGTATTATCCATCATCCAGTCCCCCACTTTCTTGAGACTTTGTGGATACGAAGTCTCTAGAAAGTATACTTGCTCTCTTGGGCCGGTTCATGTAGCCCAGGGCTAGTGTATTATCCATCATCCAGTCCCCCACTTTCTTGAGACTTTGTGGATACGAAGTCTCTAGAAAGTATACTGTCATCTCGTGGCGTCTTCCACTCGTGGGGCGTTCCACTCATACGTCTTCACTCGGTGGTGGGTTACGTCTTCCACTCGTGGTGGGCGTCTACTCGGTGGGTGGATACGTCTCCGTGGTGGGCGTCTTCCACGTTCCACTCGGTGGTGGGCGTCTTCCACTCGGTCACTCGGTGGTGGGCTCGTCTTCCACTCGGTGGTGGGTTACGTCTTCCACTCGTGGTGGGTGTACGTCTTCCACTCGGTGGTGGGTGTACGTCTTCCACTCGGTGGTGGGTATACGTCTTCCACTCGGTGGTGGGCGTCTTCCACTCGGTGGTGGGTATACGTCTTCCACTCGGTGGTGGGTGTACGTCTTCCACTCGGTGGTGGGTATACGTTGGCACGTCTTCCACTCGTGGTGGGTATACGTCTTCCACTCGGTGGTGGGTCCACTCGGTGGTGGGTATACGTCTTCCACTCGGTGGTGGGTGGTGGGTACTACGTCTTCCACTCGGTGGTGGGTGTACGTCTTCCACTCGGTGGTGGGCATACGTCTTCCACTATAAATTTCTAAATATCATGAACCCTAATTTTAGCGATTAGTCAATTTATAAGCAGGCTCTTATACTAAATGTTAATTAAAACCTTTATGCGCTTATAACTTGAATGCGGGAGCACAATTAACAATGACTCACATGTAAATCAACTCAATCAAGTGATCAACTAAACAATATTCACGATCATGGATCCTTAATTAAAACAAGAATAAGGATAAAGACTTACTTGGTTCCGTGTAATCTCTAACTTGAATAACCAATAATGCTTCACGTCTCTAATTTGTTTCCCTGGTTGAGCCCTTAGAATTGTGTAGTCGATCACCATGTTTCTCGAGTTCAGAGGAAAGTACGAAGCTTTTCCGTATCGATCCCCATAGACGGCGCCAATGTTGGTTTTATGACTTCTGGGTAGTCAAAGGCAGGCCAATACTACCTGTTAGAATAGCGAGAATATAGGAAATATGTAGGAAAAATATATGGAGAGAATGTAGGTATTGTATTGCTCATGATTGTTTGCCCCTTTCTCCATGTGTGGAGGGTCTATTTATACATATTTTGGGCCTAGAGCCCTACAAGGAATAAGAATCCTGGATCGTCCCATATTGGGAGTCCCTGTTATATTATAACTAATAAGCCCTAATCTTGTTAATATTACAAGTGCTAAGTCTAATCCTTATCGAACTCTTCTGTAGCTTTGTGTTGAGGGTCCTTCTTGGGCTTTCTTGATCAAATTGCTTTCTTGGGCCGGTCTATGTAGTCCAAGCCTAGTGTATTATCCATCAATTACAATCCAAGTAAAAATACTAATTTTGATTATATTGAAAATAATAATTTTCATTTTATATTAATTATCTTTGATATTTAAAAATTATGTAAAAAAATTGACTTATTTTAATTTTTGTTTTGGACATTAATTTTACTGCACAGTGCAGACATTATAACTAATAATAATATAAAGAATAATAATATTAACAACGATACTTATCTTTTAGTGCCAGTTGGGATTCATCTCTACTGATCTTGGAATTAACATAGAAACAATCAATGGCGCAAATGGTACATGTTAGAAAATACGGTAGAGATTGAATTCCACGAAACAAATTATGATTACCATACTAGAATTGTTCTAATAATATATTGTCTTCTCTTTGTTTAAATTAAGCATTTTTTTTTAAATAAAATCAAACATTATTTGTTATTACATAAATTTTAATTTTATATTTCAAATATATATTGCTTTAGTTAAAATGTACATTTTATTAGCAGATGATCTATGTATGAGACAAAATTTCTCTCTACTTTAAGAATTTAAATACAACATTTTCATTATCTAATCAATCTTATAGAAAAAATTAATATTTCAAAATATAAATAAGAGCTTGCAATAGGAATAGTTCACATATAACAATAATTGATATCTCAATCATATACACGAGAAAAACCTATAATTTGTACTTTATAACTCCATTATATTGCATAACTCTTTAATTATTCTTTTACAATATCAGCAAGCTTATTATTATTTTTTTTGAAAAGGAAAAATCATGCTATCAGTAAGTTTATTATAATCATGTTACTTTTAACAAAAAAATAAGTTAAGTTTTATCGACTTATCAATGGTCATCAACATTGCATTAAGAAGGCTTAATTCATTTTAATATACATTAAGAAGGCTTAATTCATTTTAATATACAAATTGTTACGAAATGATTTTTATTTTGGATTATAACTGTCCACAACAATACGTATCTTTACTACTATAATCACATGTTAAAAATACTCATTTTGATTATACTGAAAACAATTATTTTTTATATGAATTAATTTATATATTTAAAATGTATATTATTTATTTATTTTAATTTTATATTGAACATTAATTTAATCACGCAATAGGTGTATTATAACTAGTTAGTATATATATAGATCTAGGCAAAGTATTTTGTTGACCCGGGTCAAAAAATACACAATTTATATATTGAATTTTCACAATTTACATATTGAATGTTCACAATTTACATACTATTACATATTGAATGTTCACAATTTTATATACTAAATATTCGCAATTTACATACTAAATGTTCACAATTTAAATTGTGAACATTCAATATGTAAATTGTGAATATTCAGTATATAAATTGTGTATTTTGATCCGGATCTACCTTGTAAGGTAGACTCGTGTCCATGGCATAACTACTCATATATCAAAATCCATGATATAACTATTTGTCTATTTTCATTTACACTAGTGGGCCGGATACACTCCATATAGGCCCAGCTCAACATCGGCTACTACCATAGACCAGAGGCAAATTATTGCATGGACCATGGTCCATGCAATAATCATTGTAGACCAGAGAAATGAATAAAAAGAATACTGGCTCAATAAGGCCGAAAAACATTTCCCTTTTATTCAAATGAAAAATGAAGCCAGTTAGTTTAATTCTTGAAATATGATCATTTGGAGGCCCAATTACCTCAATCTCATTTATGATTGTCTAATCTCCAATAGACCATAAATAAAAAAGTGTATTATTTGTGTATATAAAGTACTGAGTATATTATTTTGGCAAATTATACTGTGCACCACGGTGCACATAGCAATGTGCACCATGTACCTAAACGACGTCGTTTTGTGCATTGTAAACTAATCGTCCGTTTTTTTTGGAAATCATGTTTCCCATTTCGGCCGGTCTCTGTATTTATGTTAATATTCTGTGTATTCCAGACAATCATTCTGTGTATTCTAGGCAACCGTTCTGTGTATTATAGGCAACCGTTATGTGTATTCATGTTAGTATCACATGTTGTGATTTCATGTTAGTAACACATGTTGTGATGTGTTTGTGCATTCGAATGTTTAGGAGGATGAGTTCTGTGTATTTTGTGTAAATATTATGTGTATTCATGTTATTAACACAAGTTGTAATGTGTTTGTGCATTCGAATGTTAGGAGGATTAGTTTTGTGTATTATGGGCATCAATATTCTGTGTATTATGGGCAAACATTATGTGTATTCTAGGCAAACCTTCTGTGTATTCTATATAATGATTATGTGTATTATAGATAATGAATTCCATGGAGTCATTCGCGTCCACTAACATCTGTGTATTTTGTGTCAATATTCTGTGTATTCTGGGCAAACATTCTGTGTATTTTAAGCAAACGTTCTGTGTATTATAGATAATGATTATGTGTATTATAGGTAATGAATTCCCTGAGTCATTCGCGTTCGCGTCTACTAACACCGAAACGACGTCGTTTTAAGTACGTGGTGCACATTGCTATGTGCACCGTGGTGCAGGGTATAACGATTGTATTATTTTGTATACTATCAAATAATGTACTTTTAGTATATTAAAAATGTACCTTATATTTAGAAATGATACATTATTTGAGTATTAAAAGTACATTATTCTGTAATTTGTATAATGTAAATTCAATACACAAATAATATATTTTTAGTATATTAATTTTTTTTATGATCCATACAGCACTATGTGAACCATGATCCACATAATAATTTGGCTCTAAGCTCTTAACGTTTTTTTTTTTTTGAAAGATCTTAACCTTCTCAAAACCAATCCTTATACCATGGACCATGTGTGTTTGTCTTATGTTGTGAGTTGTGTTATGAAATTCTGTACCTTAAGATTATGATTTTTTTACTTGAAACAAATTAATAATTGTGTCTTATGTTATGAATTTGTGTGTCTTGTGTTGACAAATTCTGTGCTTATGAACACAAATTATGTACCTAAATCAGATTTGAAAAATAAGTAATAAATATATAACATGTGTACGTGTCTTGTGTTGTGATTTTTATGTCTTGTGTTATGAAATTATGTACCATAGAAGCATGAATTTTGTGCTTCGTCGATACGATCCAGGGTCTATAATTCTATGTGGACCTTGGTCCATGATTTAAATTGTATCTCAAAACCAATCTAACTCAATTATTTCGTATAAAATATATTATTGATGGACATATTAGAGGTGTACTCGGAACAAACCGACCCAGTGGAGCGGAGCAAGACGAGTCCAGTTGGACCCGGGGCCCCGAAGTCGAGTCCCTTACTCGGCCTCGGCTACCAATACCAAGCCCATGGCTCAACCCCAGGCCGCTTAGGGCGAGTCCCACGCTCAGCCTGGGTCTAGGCCTTGGCCCCCAAGCTGCCAAGGTTGAGCCTCGTGCTCGACCATTGGCACCAAAGCTGAGCATGCGCTCGGCCTAGGCCTAGGCCTTGTCCCTCGGACTGTCGAGGGGGCTCGGCCTCGGTCAATTAACTCGAACTTGATCAAGTTTGTTATAAACAATTCTCCTTTTTCATGGGGCGGTTAGGAGACTTATTAGTATAAATAGGAATGTAATTGTCTTGTTAAGACATCCTGAACTCAGTTGTAATATTATTACATTGCTCCTAAATATAATATTCTTATCTTTCCAATATCATTCTTGGCCTTTTCAATAGCATTCTTGTCTTTACCATTATATTTTATCCACTTATCTATCCTTTAATTATCGAATTTGTTAATTCGAGCTACCCGAATTAATTAAATCCATCAATTCCATTTAAAAAAGTATTATTAATGTTCCACATATGTAGCACGGAAACAGAAAAAAAGTGAAATTAACAAATAAAAAGAAGAGAAAATGGAGTATGATGAGGACACAACAATTTCAAAAAAAAAAAAATGTAAGAAACGAAATGTGGAAGAAAAGTATAAATGTGAAAAAGTTAATAGTATATTTAATCATTTGTAAATATATTTTTTAATGTATGAAATGTGTTTTGAGGCAGGGATCAATGATCAGTAGGTTGTGCGGCTTGAGGCAAATATTGAGAATTTAAATGAATGTACTAATACTCATCTTACTCTATCTTTGGGCCAGGTTAGTTCTATTCATCGTAATAAGGCTAGTTGTTTGCTCTTAATCCAAATGACATGTCCTTCAATCCATGTGCACCCAATACTGAAGCAACGATTCCAACAAATAAAGCTAATGCAACACAACTTCAGCGATCGTACTCTGGTCGTGTTGAACATTGTAACTATGAGGATGCTTATCACTCAGATGGTGGTGGGGGTTATATGAGGAGGAGGATCATGAGGTGAACGATTTTGAGGTTGAGAAGAATATGAGGGTTATTTGCCACCGTGCTAGAGGGCGGGGTCGCCCAAGCTACGGTGGTTGAGGCATGCTAATGCTATTCATTTTTTGTTTTGTTTGTTTTAGCGGGGGTGTCCCCGTTTTTTTGAGGGATGGTTTGTGCCTCCATATTTGTTGTATTGTTAATGGGGACATGGGACCCTAGGGGCCCAATTTATTGGATAAGTAATGACCCAAGTGGGGGTGGTGAAGGAAAGACGTTAGGCCCAAATCTTGTTAGGCTAGGAAGGCATGTGACATGGGCAGCAAGCATGGAAGCAAGCAAGCGGGAGCCCAAGAGAGAGGTAGTGCAAGGCAGGGTACAAAGCAGTGCATAGCAAGGTCCAAGAGGGGGTGGTGTGCATGGGACGTGCACATGGCACGAGGGGGTGTGTGAAATGGCAGATGTGGGTACGTGGTGGTGGTGTACATAGGGCATGCGCATGGCACAGGGAGGGGGGTAGTGTGTTTGGTGGTGCGTGTGGGACGTGGGAGTGGTGTGCATGGGACGTGCGCATGGCATGAGGGGTGTGTGTGAAATGGCGGTTGAGGGTACGTGGGGGTGATGTGCTTGGGACGTGCACATGGAACAACAGGATGTGTGAAATGGCACTTAGGGGTACGTGGGGGTGTGTGACATGGAGACATGGTGCGCGTGGTACGTGGCATGCATGAGACGTGGGGAGTGGTGTGTGCACGAGCGGGAGGGGGCAGATCCACGAGTGTGGAGGGTAGGGGGTTCATGGATACGTGGGTGGTGTAGGGAAGTCTTGGAATAGTATAAAAGTGGGGACTGTGGTCTACTTAGGACATCACTCAGAAGACTACCTCTTCTTTGGTTAAGTGGTCTAGGTCATCTCCCTCTCGTGGGTGTTCTAGAGTTCAAGTCTTGTTGGTAACATATTTAGTTCTATTTTATTTATTACTTTCCTAACTTATTTATTTCTATTCTATTTATTTAGTAATCCCTTAGCTTGTTCAGTTATTATTTTGGCCTGTCATTCTTGGGCCAGTTTCTTGGGTTTTGTATATATTTTATTAATCCTCACGCTCCTGTAATAAGATTGTTATTTTCCTACGCTCGTTCTATATTCTTGTACCCGGTTTACGGTGGATCTAGTCCCGATAAAACCGCCATTTGCAACATCTGTGGGGACTGTTACAAAAAGCGTGCGTTCCTCGTCTTTACCCGTTTCATTTAAGCCCAAGTACACCGAAATAGCCAGATCCCAAAGCGAGTAATCGCCGAACCCCCATGTGGCTGAAAAGAATGTGCAGGATCTGAGAAGGCAGGCCATGCGCCCTCTTGGAAACGAGAGTGCGCCAGTCGATGCCACCCGCAGAGGGGCTAGTAGGGGAGCCAAGCAGGCCCCGACTCTACCCCTCCGGAGGTAGAGGTCACCCCTACGCATAATGAGGTCACCAATATCATGGGCGGCCCCCCAAGATAGAATCCCACAGATTTGTTCCCATGCAACCCAAGCAAAAGACCTCGAGCCGGGTATAGCGCTAAGGCCAAGAGAGCTCCTCCAACCATTTAAGATCAAGGATCTGAGTGGGCTTCAAGGAATAAAATCCCTGAGAGGCCCCCCTGACCCGCCGATAAGTCTGAAGGTGAAAACACATACCGCACCCCGATGGTGGGGAGATCCCGCAGTAGGGGCGTGGGCTATTCTCAAACAAAAGCCATCCCTTCCGATGGATGGCCAAAAGGAATAGACGCTAAAATCGCAGAACTACTCCATTGGAAGGAGCGAGGTAACTTCCCGGAAATGCGTAAGATATTAGTAACCCCGCCGTTCACCCAAACAATTATGAGAGGACCCCTTCCTTCCAATTTTAAACCCCCAAGTATCAAGCGATTTGATGGCTCGGGTGACCCGCAAGAATATATCATGACCTATCAGGCCACTATGATGCTAATGGGATCTTCAGAGGTCGTGATGTGTAGAGTTTTCTTTTCGACCTTATTGAGCCAAGCCCAGCGCTGGTTCACAAGTCTTAAGGGAGGCACCGTTGATTCTTTGCAGGACCTGGCAATAAAGTTGATCACTCATTTTATGAGGGGAAAGAAAAGCCGAAAACACTTTACACATCTCACCACTATGAAACAAGGCGTAAGGGAATCTTTGACAAACTTCTCAGTCGTTAGAGAGCAAAGAAGGCGAACATAGAGGATATAGATGAAAAATCGACCATCGTTATGTTCTTGGACGCTCTAAGGGCTGGAGACCTTTATAAGAGTCTGAGACGCAAAAGTTCGAGCACCTATGTTGCTCTTATGGCAAAGGCTGACAGATATGCGGAGGCAGAAGAGGCGAACCGGCTCAATGGGAGTGGAGAAGAAACCCCGGGCTAAGGAACTTATATATGTTAAATGCGGGAAGGGAAGCAAACTGTACGTGTATTTCATATATTTACTGTACAGAGTTCCTAACAATTTATATACACAGGAAACAGACTACTGCCATACAATTCAAAAAGAAGAAAGCAAGGTAGAGAGGAAAGATCTAACTGCTCCCTCAACCCTCTAACACTCCCTTATTTATCTCACTCCCCCTCAAGTTGGAGCATAAATATCAATCATGCCCAACTTGTTAAAAATAAATTCAACCTTGACCTTACTAAGACCTTTAGTGAACAAATCCGCCAATTGATCATCACTTCGAACATGAACGGTAGAAAGTAATCCTTGTTGAACCTTGTCCCGCACGAAGTGACAATCTACCTCAATATGCTTAGTGCGTTCATGAAACACAGGATTATTTGAAATATGTATAGCTGCTTTATTGTCACACCACAAAGAAACCGGTTTATTCACATCTAAACCAATCTCCCCAGGAACATTACACATCTACATTACCTCACAGGCGACATGAGCCATCGCCCTATATTCAGATTCTGCACTAGAGCGAGACACAACATTCTGCTTCTTACTCTTCCACGAGACCAGATTGCCACCAAAGAACACACAATATCCAGTCGTGGACCTCCTGTTACTTGGTGACCCAACCCTATCAGCGTTGAAAAATGCTTCAACACTCACATGCCCATGACTGGCATATAAGATTCCTTTCCCAGGAGCACCTTTCAAATACTTTATAACCCGAACTGCAGCTTCCCAATGAAGTTTAGTAGGGGATGCCATGAACTGACTTACCACACTTACATGAAAGGCAATATCAGGACGGGTGATAGTTAGATAGTTCAACTTACCAACAGTCTCCTATGCGTCTCTAGGTCTTCAAGAGGCTACCCCTCGCCAGCTACAAGTTTAACACTCTGGTCTACTATCGGTACGACCACATCCCGGGGTCGTCGAGAGTACACTTGCGTAACAGGGTGTATTACTCTAGAAACAGACTCCGTTGTAGGAACAAGAATAGTGATAGTATACACAGGAAAATCATCTTCTAACATTGGAAAACACAGCGTCCACAAAGAAAGTGACATCGGTGGAAACCAAATACCTACCCATATCAGGAGAGTAACACCTATACCCTTTCTGAGTCCGAGAATATCCCAAAAAGACACACTTAAGTGATTTAGGATCAAGTTTCCCCCTTAGTGGACGAACATCCTACACGAAACATGTACATCCGAAAACTTTGGGGGGTAAGGAAAACAAAGACTTAGATGGATACACGACTGAATATAGAACTCGACCTTGGAGTATAGAGGAAGGCATCTTGTTAATGTAGAAACAAGCAGTGTGAATAGTATCTGTCCAAAACACTTTAAGTACTTTCATCTAAAATAAAAGAGCACAGGCAATTTCCAACAAATGGTGGTTCTTTCTCTCTGCAACACCATTCTGTTGGGGTGTGTAACTACATGAGGTTTGATGTATAATGCCATTTTGACTCATAAAGCTGGAAAACGACTTAAGTAGGTATTCTCGGGCATTGTCACTTCTCAAACACTATATAGTTTTATTAAGCCGAGTTCTAATCTCAGCACAAATTTTGAAAGATACCAAACAACTCATCCCTAGATTTCATAAGATACAACCATGTACATCTAGAGAAATCATCAACAAACGTTACAAAATACCCGAAACCACTTTTGGACGTGACCCGACACGACCCCTCACACATTAGAATGAACTAATTCAAATAAGGAGTCTACTCTATTATTTACCTGAGGAATATAGGGGACACGATGATGTTTTGCAAACTCACATGACTCACATTGCAAAACATTCACAGAATCTAAACCAGGACACATCTTCTTTAAGGTTGACAGAGACGGATGACCATTCCGACAGTGCAGCTGAAAGGCAGAAACACCGCTCGCCAAGCCTGTAGGTTTATTTTCAAGCGACGTAGACTCCTCTAAGACATACAAGCCGCCAACCTCCTTCCCCTTACCAATAATCCTCCTCGTCAAAAGATCCTGGAATAGACAGTAGCCAGGAAAGAATACAACAGAACAATTCAGGTCACGAGTAATTTGGCTAATAGAAAGCAAACTGAAAAGGAACTTTGGGAGATATAACACAGAAGTAAGGGGTAAAGAAGGAGTTGCAATCGTACTATCCTTACCCAAGATAGTGGCTACAGGCCCATCTGCTAGAGTAACAGTATGACCAGAAGTGATGGGTAGATATGTAGAAAGAACACTAGAATTACCTGTCATATGCTCAGAAGCTCTTGAGTTAATGACCTACTATCGAGATGTAGAAGAAACACAAGCAACTAGATTACCTATTTGGACAAAGTTGCGGAGGAAGCCATGTCATTAGGCGGAGAGTACGAGGAAGAGGAAATCTTCGTTTCGTTGTACTTAGAAAATTCTTCATTTGTGAATACTACCACATGACCTTCTAACGGGGAAGTAGTGCTAGCAACCATTTGTTGCCTCGGTGGCTTAGGACACTGATTTCGAAAGTGTCCCGGATATCCACAGTTAAAACAAACCCATGGGCCTCCACATCCTCTCCAAGAACCCCCACGCCCTCGGTAGCGATTATTACCTCCTTCTCGGCCATATCTCTCACTAGTATTCCCTCCGTGTGATATGAGGGCATTCAGATCAATACCACCTCCTTGTGACATAAAAACATTCTTCTCATGGAGCTCAATTGAACCAGTACTTCCCGATGCATTTTGAAGCATGGAAAATACCTGATCCAAAGACTCTAAGTCCTTATTCCCCAACAGTTGGGACTTATGGACGCCATATTCTTTATCTAACCCACAAATCCAACTAAAAACAAGTAATTCTCATGTTGTTTTTTCATTTCATTCAAATCAGTTGTTAATGGCATAGCAGCACACAAAGTAACACACTGATTCTTAAAATCATAGTAATAGTCTCTAAGCTCACGCCCTTTATGACTCGAATGATATACCTCCTGAGACAATTGATATAATTTTATCAAATTACTTTTTACACTAAACCAGTTGGTTACCAATTCCCAAACCTCGTTTACAGTATTGCAATGTTGCATGGACAAAATAATCTTCTTATCAATGTAGTTAATTATTCTTGACAATAAAGCCTTATCAGTATTTGCCTATTCTGTATTACCTTTAGGACATTCTTTATCTAGATGGTCAGCCTTTCCCATACCATCAATATTTACCCTAATCAGAAATTTCCATTCAAAAAAATTAGACTCATTTGAAGCCAGAATAACATCAATCAACTTAGACGGGGTAGAAATAAAAGTAATATTCCTTTTTTGTGCCATCTAACCTTAACCCACAAACAATTAAACTTCTCCCAGATTTAAAAGTTACTACTGTGTACCTTTTTTAACCAAACGACCCAAACCACATCAGAAAATGTTTACTGCTGCGTACCTTTTTAACCAAAAGACCCAAACAATCTTCAACACAACATACCATTCTGGACTCAGTGCGACGAGGCGAGGTCACCGGTGCAAAAAACTTCCGGCGACGTCACCAGAAACACCCTCACGCGCCGACGGACCACGGCAACGACGGCGGCGGCGGCGGTCAGACTCCTCTCTCCGGCGTTGCCCCTGCTTCCCAACCCCAGCCCAGGCACTCACTCTCATTAACTTGGCTCTGATACCATGTTAAATGTGGGAAGGGAAGCAAACTGTACGTGTATTTCATATATTTACTGTACAGAGTTCCTACCTATTTATATACACAGGAAACAGACTATTGCCACACAATTCAAAAAGAACAAAGCAAGGTAGAGAGGAAAGATCTAACTGCTCCCTCAACCCTCTAACACTCCCTTATTTATCTAACTATATATATATATATATATATAATTTAAATCAAATGTGGCCTGTGCATTACGTGTGGTTGTGTGGCCTAGTGTACGTAACTGGATTGTGCTGATCTGACGGTGGCTGTGATATATTAGGATTCAGTAATTTAATTAGCGGTAAGGTAAGTGGGGACTTTATGGTAATTGTAGGTTATGTGTTATGTGCATGTATATAATTCTATTGTTTTGGCAATTCTTACCGGCGAGAAGATCGCGAAGAGATTAGTGATCACAATTGCAAGGAAATCGCAGTTGGGAGAAGATCGCGCCGAAGAATTGGAGCTAGTC
Source organism: Ipomoea trifida (assembly GCA_003576665.1). Lineage (NCBI taxonomy): Eukaryota > Viridiplantae > Streptophyta > Magnoliopsida > Solanales > Convolvulaceae > Ipomoea > Ipomoea trifida. The sequence goes on from CP025648.1 coordinate 3,426,499, forward strand.
GCGACGTAGAACTATGGAGACTGGTATATTTTGTTTTCTAGTGTTAATTTTAAATAATCTTGATTTAGATAGTTTGAATTTTTGATTATATGTTGATTGCTTTTTGGAATAATTGCGGTTTTTGTTGTAATGGCGGTTTTCTGGCGACGTTGGTGTGTGATGACGATGGTCTTATGATGTTTGTGTGTGGTGATGTTGTGGTGTGTTTTGTATGGGGTATGGTGTTTTTCGTCATGAACTGTGGTGTATATTTAGTTGATATTATTGAATGGTCAGTTGTGTGATGTAATATGAGAACTGGTGCATATTAGTATGCGTGGTGACGGTGTGGTGTGTTTTATATGGAGTATGGTGTATTTCATAGTGAACTGTGGTGTATATTTAGTTGATATTATTGAATGGTCAGTTGTGTGACGTAATATGAGAACTGGTGCATATTAGTACGTTGCATGGTGTGTTTTAGTAGGTATGTTGGTGCATTTTTATTTGACTAGGGGTAGTTTGAGTACGGTGGGTAATGTTGTGTTGTAATTTGTCCAGCTGTGCACTTTAATACGTTGAATGATGTGTTTTGTTACGAATGTAGGTGCGTTTTAAGAGAGCAGTTGCATTTTTAGTTATTGTGGTTATTGGTGTGATTTGATATGAAAACTAGTGTATTTTTTTTTTATTTTTTTTTTTTACGTTTCATGGTGTGTTTTAGTAAGTATGTTGGTGCATTTTATTTGACAATGGTGGTTAGTATTTTTTTCATGTTTTTAATTGGTGTGTAGGTGTGAATATGGACTCTACTAGTGGTGGTTGTGATGTAGGTTATTCCATAGGCATTGGTGTAGAAGGTAGTGCCTGTGATATGGAAATATCACCTGGTATGACTAAGTATTGGCGTCCAACTTGTGCCAACAGTTTGAAGCCTCATGTTGGGCAACAGTTTGATTCTTTGGATAGTGCTTTTGGTTTTTATAAACAATATGCTAGCTCTGTTGGTTTTGACTGTAGGCAGAGCACAACTCGAAAGGGTAGAGATGGTGTTATTGTGTTGAAGCATGTTGTATGTAGTCGTGAGGGGTTCAAGCATATCCATTCTAGTGATGTGAAGAGGCGTAGGGTGACAAATAGGGTTGGGTGTAAGGCTAAGGTGGTTTTTAAATTCATTCCGAAAGGTTGTTATTCTGTGCATTTTTTTGAGGAACGGCATACCATTCGATTTGTTCAACTATTGCTAAGCAATTTTTAAAGGCCAATCGCAATCTTGATGTTGGCCATCAAATTTTTGTTGCAAGTTGTGTTCGGGCAAATATTGGCCCTACTCAGTCGTATAGGTTGTTTAAGGAGATTGTTGGTAAGTATTCTAATGTTGGGGCTACAAGTGTGGGCTTTAAAAATTTCAAACGTGATTTAATGGCGTACATTTTGAACGGTGATGCTCAATTGTTCATAGATACGCTTTTTAAAAGGCGTGAACTGTGCGAAGCATTTGGGTTTGAATACGACGTTGATGAGGGTGACTAGCTCTCAAGGGTTTTCTTGGCGGACGCAGTATCAAGGAAGAACTTTTGTTTGTTTGGTGATGTTGTTTCGTTTGATGCTACATACCGTACTAACAGGATAGTAATATGTTTTTTGTTTGTGCATTTTGTATAGATTAGTGGTGTATTATTCTATGCTATATGGTGCGTTCTGAAACGTGTTATTGTGTTAACTATTTTTTTGTGTGTTTCCTTATGTAGGTATAATTTGGTTTTTGTCCCATTTACTGGCATTGATAATCATAAGAGATGTATCAAAGGAAGGAAGACATAGACACATACATGTGGCTTTTGGAGAGCTTTAAGAAAATAATGGGCCATGATCCTATTTGCATTGTTACAGATCAAGATCCAGCTGTGAAGGTTACCGTTGCTCAAGTGTTTGGTGTGTCAAAACATAGATTTTGTATGTGGCATATAATGTGCAAGGTGGGAGAGAAGGTTGAACCGATTTTGTCTAAAAATGAGGTGTTTTTGAGGAAGTTAAATTGCATTGTTTGGGATAATTCAATTGATCCCGAGTCCTTTGAGTTGCGATGGAATCAGATTATGGAGGAATATGGGTTGGGTGATAATGGTTGTTTCGTTACTTGTTTGAGTCCCGTACATTTTGGGTATCTCCATACTTTCATGACGAGTTTATGGCAGGTTTGATTAGGACCACGTCTAGATCGGAGTCTCAAAACAGTTTCTTTGGTAACTTCTCTAATGGACATTCTAGCTTGATTGAATTTTTGGTGCATTATCACAGTGTTATTAGTGCACAGTGGCATTCCCAAACAAAACTAAATGCTAATTGTGAAGCTTGTTTTCCAGTGTTGAAGACACCATTGGCGTTGGAGCGGCATGCCATGAGTGTTTACACAATTTTTGTGTTTTATGATGTTCAAGAGAAGATTTGTGCGACTTGTTTTTCTTGCCAAGTGGTGTCTTTGAGTGATTGTGATGGTCGTGCGTCATACGTGATAAAAGATGGTGACCATCGGGCATGGGCTGTGGAGTTAGTTTTGGATGATTATTGTGCAAGGTGTTCTTGCAAGATGTTTGAGAGGATGAGTTTGTTGTGTAAGCATATCTTTTTGGTTTTTAAAGATCATGGACTTGAGAGTATTCCTTCTAGGTATTTGGTGCATCGGTGGACAAAGGCTGCATGTTTGCACCCAATATTTGATATTGATGGTACAGTTGTTGATCAACCAGCGAAAGTGGAGAATGTTAGGTTACTTACTAATCTTATGTGGTATGATATTTATGCTTGTGTGGGCTTAACTGATGGTAATATTGATCGTTTGTCACAGATACGAAGCGTTATTAATGAACAAAGGAAATTATTTCTTCAAGACGGGAGTGAAAATGACAGTGGCGTGGGTGTTGGTAGCAAGCAAAGTGTGATTAATTCGTTTTGTGGGTATGTGTCTAAAGCCTCTACAGTGGAAGTGCATGACCCTGTCCAAGCTCAGAACAAGGGTAGTGGTAAGCGATTGAAGAGTGTAAGGGAGAGAGCTGCAAGCAAGTGTGCAAAACTATCAAGGAGATGCCACACTTGTGATGAATATGGCCATAACAGTAGGACATGTCCTTTAAATAATTGAAATTGTTCATTTTAATACTGTATATGGTGTGTACTTGACGTATGGTGAGTAAATGGTGTGTTTTAAACATTGAGTGGTGTGTTTTGTTATGCATGCATGTGCGTTTTAATAGAGCAGTTGCATTTTGATTTGAACTACTAACTGGTGCATTTAAGCACGTTGAGTGGTGCGTTTTACTATGTATGTTGGTGCATTTTATTTAACTAAGAGTAGTTTGGATATGGTCGCCAATGGTGTGTTTTAATATTATAACTGGTGCATTTTTATACCCTGAGCGGTATGTTTTAGTGTGAATGTATGTGCGTTTTAAGAGTGCAGTTGCACGTTGGGTATGGTGGTTAGTCGTGTGGCTTGAACTACTAACTGGTGCATTTTAGTAAGGTGAGTGGTGTGTTTTACTAAGCATGTTCGTGCATTTTAATCAAGCAGTTGTATTTTGGGTATGGTGGTTAGTGGTGTGACTTGAAGTACTAACTGGTGCATTTTAGTACATTGAGTGGTGCGTTTACTAAGCATGTTGGTGCATTTTAATCGAGCAGTTGCATTTTGGGTATGGTGATTAGTGGTGTGACTTGAACTACTAACTGGTGCATTTCAGTACGTTGAGTAGTGTGTTTTACTAAGCATGTTAGTGCATTTTAATCGAGAAGTTGCATTTTGGGTATGGTGGTTAGTGGTGTGACTTGAACTACTAACTGGTGCATTTTAGTACGGTGAGTGGTGTGTTTTACTAAGCATGTTGGTGCATTTTAATCGAGCAGTTGCATTTTGGGTATGGTCGTTAGTGGTGTGATTTGAACTAGCAACTGATGTATTTTAGTACGGTTAGTGATGTGTTTTACTAACTGATTCATTTTAGTATGTGAGTAGTAAGTTTGTTCTAGAAAGTGTAATTTTGCAACTGTGCATAATCTGTGTATTCAAACAAAAACTAGTCAACCAACATAGTTGCTAACCAACATAGTTAAAGCTATTAATCGTCAAAAACTATCTAACTGCAGTTCTAGCCATATCATAATGTCAACCAAAAACTATTGTCTAATTAATAATGTCAAAATAGTCACCAATAGATTACGCAATAACAAACTTACCTTCAAGTTAGCCTTCTAGTCCAAACTCTGCTACTTGTTGTATGTTTTGTGCTCTGTGCTTATTTACATTTGACATCACAAGCGTAGTCAAGTATTTCACTCTCAAAGCATTCAATTGGTCCTTGTTTTCTTTCTCCAACCCACACTTCCATAGCTCTGGTAATTTGCCTCTGAATGTTTCCATATGGCGCATGAGGAATACACCGCAATCAATCTTGTTTCTGTTATCCCTCCAAGCCATTTTCATCCTCTTCACTTTCAGCTTTTCAATCTTCTTAGCTTTGTAAGATGATTTCAAACCATTCAAAAACGTTGAAAGAAATGCTTGCTACATACAATTAAAGAAATAAAAATTTTAATTACTGAATAAAGTTTTTGTGTATGAAAAAAAGCAAGAGGTCAGTGTGTTACCAATCTCTTAGGCACAACTCCATATTTGTCTTTAGTTTTGCAAATCGAAGATGAGTTGTCTATTGCTTCAAATCTCTCACACAGTGGGTCAAAATGAAGTATGTAGTAGTGTCCGGATGCTATTATTGGAAACAGAAACTATCATGGGAAAAAACATGTGTCAAAATATGCACCAAATAATAGAATGTATCAAGCAATCCCTAACACTTACGTGTTGAATGTTCAGCCATCGGGTCTCCAATGCAAAGGACTTATCTACAAGGTAGCTGTCACTAAATTTCTTATACCTATCACCCTCATCCCCAATGGGATTCACAACTGTGTAGAACTGTAATTTAAATGTTATTATTGTTAGAACTTGTAGTTTTTTTAAGGATGTAATTAGTTTTATAATTTTAACTTACAGTTGTCCATGTTGAAGCAAACAGTCTTGCTGAAAGCCGGTCATCCTCATTATTGTTCAGAATAGCTGCCCAAGCATCAATGATAGTAGTGGGGATCTCACTGTTCGGCTTCAGTAAAAGCATATCAGACCAGAGAATAACCCTTGATTCAAACTTGAATAATTCTTAGTTCCTGGAAATAGATATGCACAAGTTAATAAAAATAAATGTAATGACCCTCACAAAAACTCACCACTATGTGTATTAAAACACACCATTCAACGTATAAAATGCACCACTCAACTAATTAAAACACACCATTTGCCACAATACCCAAACACACCTAGTCAATTCAAATGCACCAACAAAGGTATTAAAACACACCATTCCACGTTATAAAATACACCAGTTTGCATGTTAAAACACACTACTCAACCCACACACCAAATGCAACTACTCTCGCAAAAACTCACCAACATGTGTATTAAAACACACCATTCCATGTATAAAATGCACCACTAACCCAATTTAAACACACCACACCCCATGATACCCAAACACACCTAGTCAATTCAAATATGCATCAACTAAAGACTTACGGATCAGGGTGAGGATTTTCAAACACCCACTTCCTTACTGCCTCTTCAGTTGCATTGATTGGTGCGCTTACATCTATTACTGAGAGGCGCTGCCGGGGCTGAACTGGGGAGTATTCCACTACTGGCCTTTTCCCTTGGTCTTTTGGGTGGATTTTTGGTGGGGGATTTGATACACAGCCTTGTTGTACTTGATTTGGTGTGACCTGCTGTGTTCAATTATTAGTTTTTTTTTTCATTTTTTTTCTATTGGTAATAATTATAGACAGTTGCATTACCTCATCAGCTTGGGCCGTAGTGTCAGCTTCTCTTGCCTGAGCTCCTTCACCTTCATGAGCTCTGTGTTCGCTTCCTTCTCTTGCTTTAGCTGTCTCATCTCCATGAGCTCCATCATCAGCTAATTGAACTTCCTCTCCTTCCTCTCTTTGTTCACATTCATTGTATTTTCTTGCCACAACAATGACATCATCCCAGCGTTGAGTTTGCTCCTCCTGCATCAATCCAATGCTAAATGAAGGGACATCATTCAGATAAGTTCTTTTTTGCACTGCACGCACGATCTCATCAACTGCATTGAGGAATTCTGGGTCACCCCAAAATGCATCTTCTTGCTGTGAGAAAGTCAGCTGTTGGTATTCTTGAGCTTTAAATCCCAACAGTTGCTGTGCGGATTCAAACATCTTCTTAAACCTGTCATATTCAAGGATTGCAGTTGGTGCGTTCTCAACTAGCATTGCTACTTTTAGCAGGCCCGTTACAATTGTCCTTGTGTGGCTGGTGATTTCATTAACAAAACCCTGTATATACACCAACAAGTGATTAATATCGCAACATCAACGAATAGATGTTTGTCAGATGATGTAGGGAAACACATCCAGTAAAACACCACCGACAAGTATGAAGATATGCACCAACATACTCAAATACAACTACTTACACTAAATGCACCATCATACCCATTAAAACACACTATTGAGCCTACTAAAATACACCAGTTCACAAATTAATTTACAACAGTAAGTACCATTCACCAATGCAGCTACTATTGTAAAATGCACCAATATTAGTAATATAACACACCATCCTACGTAATAATTACACCAACAAATATCAAGATATGCACCAAGTAATGAGTAGACTGTTATATAATTTGACATGTTTCAAGATTTTAAAAAATGTTCAACACTACATAACAGTAATTCACCATGAGTGTGTTTGTAGATAGGTGTTTACCTGTAATCCTTCTGGCATGGGGGTGTCCTCTTCTTGTGGCTGTGGTGGCTATGGGACACCAGATCCTGGAATTGATGGATTGTCCTCCTCGGTTGGTGCATTTTCAAGTTGCAAGGCAGTATCAACATGCCCATATCCAAACCCTCCCGACTGTATCTCATCACACTCTCTTTTAGAGAGTAGCTTGAATGTCAAATTTTTGAAGGCTGGGAAGGTTCTTGGCACAATGCGTCTGAAAAGCACCATCCAGTCAACATAGAATACCTGCATATTATGTTTGAGAGTAGTATTAGTTGGATTGCTTTGATGGTTAATGGTTTAAGAGGTAATGGGAGCAGCTTTACCATGAGGAAAAGAATTGGTCCTCCATAGAGCTTGTCTGTGCTCTTCATCCACACCTGCTTGCTATTGATCAATGCATTGATCACTATTTGACACCAGTTCAAATTTGGTATGTTGCCTACATCCAGGAGGTGGTCAATATAGTTTTGGTTCACATACCCATTCACCATTGGATCTATTTATACGCTCATCACCAACAGGGCAAAATGGCGCTTGAACCATGGATCAGCAGCATCAACTCCTATCATTTTCCTTTTCAATGCTTTTGGTGAGATATATGCCGTTGTTTTTTCAAAAACACACCTCCATTCTTTCAAGATTTCTAGCAATGCCTTGGCTTTCCTCTTTGTTATTTCAATATGTCCCTTTGGCAGGCCAAGAACTGCAGCAACATCTTCATCAGTTATATGGATAGTCTGTCCATTTTGGAGCTGTAATGTGCAGCTTCTTGGATCGAAGTTATTGACTAACCATAGCCCCATCTGGCGTGGTAAGTTGGTGATTTGTAGGTCTAAAAGCTTGCCTAGCCCTATGCCTTTTACAGTTTGGCGCTGTGCAGGACTTAGTTGCTCTACAGCCTTGGTTAGTATTTTTGGAAGTGCCCATATTCGAAGGCCATCATCATCTGCCCTGGTGGTTTCATCCTTAGCATCCGTTTACTCCGGGATATCAACCTTGTCTGCTTGGGCAGGTTGTTCTTCTTCAATCTGCTCTCAGTGGGGTTGCTGTGCTTGTTCAGTGGGTTGCTGCTTTAGTCGCTCTTGTCCTGGCTCTACAGTGGTTGTTCGGGGCTCTTTGCTTGTTGATGTGTTTCCTTGTCCTATTGCCTTTCTCTTGCTGCTTGCATGAAGTTTTTTAATTCAAATAAAGGCGTACAACAAGTGAATGCACAAACATGTACTCTGATATACACTCATCCATGTTTGCATTCCAACAGTAGTAAAATGCACAATCCCCCCTGATTTCCAGTGGTGCATTTTACTACTATTGGAATGAAATCAATACACACCCATACCCAAACGCATATACTCACAAACAATGCACCAAAATACATAATAAAATGCTCCAATTTTTAGATTAAAACACACCTCTTAACCAACATACACCAAATACACATACTATCATAAAATGCACTAGCATTAGTAACAAAATACACTACTTAACTAAATAAATTGCACCAGTACTCAGATTAAAACACACCATTTACTCATCACACATGAAATGCAACTACACTTGTAAAACTCATCAACATCTATAATAAATCACACTATTATACGTACTAAGATGCACCACTAGACAGATTAAAACACACCATTTTCCCCTCCACCCCTCCCATACCCAACTATAGTTAATCACATGGAAAACACCAATATAAGTAAAAACACAGCACTCTACGACTTAAAATGCACTAGTGGACATCCTAAAGTACACCATTCCCCCCATTATCCAAAAGCACTTTGTCACACAAAATACACTTAGTCAAATATGTAAAAATACACATCAGTCTACGTTTTAAAAAGCACCAATGCAATGCGGGAGCACACCATTTCCCCCCCCCCCCCTCCCGCACCACGATACACCAAATACACATATTATTGCGAATTACACTAATATAATCTCAAATCTGAACCAGATTAATGTCGATAATGCACAAACAACACATTACATGGTTCCCTACTCTTAAATACAATAATAATTTGTGATTTTTTGCCCTATTTTTGAAATAAAATGATGTGGTTAGAGTGTGAGAGTATACCTTTGCGTTTCGTCATTCTCGTTTCTCTGCCGAAGTTGACTTGTATGTTTTGTTCGAACGGAGCGGTCGGTGTTTGTGATGGAGTCCTTCTACGTCGTCCGATGTCCAGTGTTTGATGCTCTGTGCTTAGCGACTGCAGTTCTTCGTTGTCGTCGTCGTTAGAGTTCTTCGCCTGGAGAGCTTTCGCGAAGGAATGGAGAAGGTCGTGCGTTGGGATTGTGAATGGAGACGTCGCAGTGGGTTTAGACCTTCAATGTGGTTTGAAATATTGTAAATTGACAAATGTACCCCTCCATTCACGTTATTATTGATCAACGCGCATTTTTATTTGGAGCAATCTAGAGCGCTGGAAATTCATCTAATGGTCGACAACAGGCTACACAGCCGCATGTAACACCACGACCACATGTGATCACGACGCTCTCTCTCTCTCTCTCTCTCTCTCTCTCTCTCTCTCTATATATATATATATATATATATATATATATATATATATATATATATATATATATATATATATATATATATATAATCCTAATCATATGAGAACCATTACCCATGTGAGAACGTGTGAACAAATCCAAACCATTGATCTTCAAGATCTGATGGATGTGAATTCATGTAAAAAATGAGCGGGGTTATTTTTCTAAATATTACAAATTTTTAAAATGAGCGGGTTCTTTTTCATAAATATTACAAAGTTTATTTATTTTGAACGGTTAGATCTACTAGATCATTATTCCATTGATCATGGTCAACACATTTGTGTGAACCATAAATAAAAAGTACATTTTTAATATACTAAAAGTGCATTATTTGTATACATAAATTACATTAGTTGAAAGTACATGATTTTTTTTTTATATATTATCCAATAATGTACATTCAATACAAAAATAATTTACATTTAGTATATTAAAAATGCATATTGCATTCAAAGTACATATAGCTATGTGAACCATGGTCCACACAATAATTTACCCCATTTAATGGTTACTATTTTAACTGTCAATTCGAACGAGATTATTTTTTTATTTTGTAAATTTTATTTTCAATTTTAAAAATAATTCAAATGCAACAATTAAAATTTTTAAAAAATTTTCATTCTGAAATTTTAAAAAACAATGGTCATATCAAATATTTAAACTCTAAAGTTAAATTTTAAAAAATAAAGATAATTTTGGACTTACACTTAATCTTACCAAAACCCCAAGTAGTTCTTATATCTTTTTTATGCTATATTTTTTAAGAGTCATTTTTTGAATACTACTAACTGTATTACAATGCAGTATCTGTTCATAACTACTTTCTCAACCTATTGAAGCACAAGAGTCAGTATTGCCTCCACTGAGGCTCGAACCCACCATCTCCCGTATAAATGGAAGGGTTTGATTCCTTTTTAATAGCATTTTTCTTCTTCTTGTTTTTTGAAAACGGAATTTTTGCTTTCCGATTCTAAACCAAAACTTAAACCGTACAGTACACTTCCAGCTCCGGTTCAGTTTCTATAGTGCATGGTAGTGAATCTGGAGATGGGTTTTTTGTAGAGAGCTGCTGTCTCTTAGGAGAATACCTTCCCACTCCCCTTTCCCCAACCCTTCCACCCCTCTTTTTTACTTTTCTTTCAATTCTCCCCTTTTTTGATACATTGGAGATGTCCTTAAAAACTTTTCCACTAGCTAGGGCGGGGAAGATGTGTGAACATGATAACCAACTTACTAACAAATTTTCCCAATCAAAGAAACAACAAAATAAACAAACAAATATTACTTGACGTAGAGGAATAAATAAAGTTGAAGTACGTTGGAAAAGTCAACTTCCCAATAAATTACTGAGATGTCATCATGATATTGCATCAGCGGCTACTCAACTACACAACAATAATTATGACATAATTGCTCCTTAGCTTACTTCTAGGCTGTGCCCACCCATTCTTCCTTTTTACTTTTAGGTAACACTCCCATTGCCCCAATCATCATTCGCCCCTAATTAATTTTTGAGTGATTACAGTATCACACATTCTAGTTGACTAATTAAAATATAATCTATCATATTAAGTAACACTAATTTTTTTTATTAAAAATAGTTGAAAAAGTGTGTGAGTGTGTGTTTTTTTTGGGTGCAATGGAGCGGGCAAATTAAAAGTCTCCATTAGGTGATTCTAGGCGCAAATTATATTGTGGACCATGGTCCACAGTACATTGTGGACCACGATCATAGCTGATACTGCAGTTCCAGATGAATGACACGGCCTCTGTTCCGCGCAACTGCAGTTCCCTTTCACCACAACTCCAGTATCCTTTCAACACAACTGCAGTATCAATTCAACACAACTGCAGTATCAACCATGGTCCACACTATAACGACTGGATTCTAGGGGTAGTAGCTCCCCCGATTTCAGCGTGAAGGAGATTCCTTAAGCAATCAGGTAGGTCCTCTAGAATAGTTGTCCCGCAGATGCTATTTTGTCCTAGATTAGGTAGTTTATCTCAGAAAAAAGTGTTCTCTAAACTAAACAAATAGTACACTACATTTTAAATTAAAAAATTACACTACGTAAATACGTAATTAAGTAATCTAAACTGGTAAATATTGTAATTTAGGTACTTAATGATGTATTTTCTTATTCTATTTAATTATTTGTAACAAATTAGTACGTTACTGAGTAGTGAGTACTGTTTGTAGTGTCCTCTACTTTCAATAATTATATCGTAGATTAAGATACATGTAACATCCATCCAAACACCTCCCTATTTTTCCTATTCATAATTTTTTAATTTAAATTTATTTTATTTTTTTTACAAATAAAATTAATGTATGATAAATATATATCATTAAAAAGCACTAATTGAAATCTTTTAAATGACACTCATATTAATATATTTTATACATTTTTTTAAAAGAAGTCTTTAAGTACATAATGTCATTACTTAATATAAAGTTTATGTGCATTAGGCTTTGTTTATATTGACATAAAATGAATATTATGAACCTACTATAAAGTGGATAGAAATACATATGATATACATTTAGTTTATCGTTTATAAATACTAGGGAAAATGGTCAAATAAGCTCCTAAACGGTATACAAAAAACTAATTAGATACGTGATCTTTTAAAAATTGCAATTAAACACATCAAATCGTGATTTTCGTGTATTTAAATCAAAAGATTGGTTAATTCCCTATAAATGCTAGTAATATCATATGTGGCGTCATATGGGCTCGCGCACATATGCAAAGTTTAAAAAAAAAATTAAAAGACATTTATTAAAATTAAAAATAAAACAAATAACCTAAATATATATTTAAATTTATTATATCTACCATCTACTATATTAATAAGAGCCAAAGAGAGTTAGGCCTAAAATGGGTAGAGAAAATGACGGTAAAATTATTTAATCAAATGGATGGCTAAGATTGTTTAGATTGATATTTTCAGTTGAGATTTCCTAATTTATCCTTAATTATATGATTATCCCGTTAAATTTTTCGTTAAATATTCTCTTTTCTGTTAAATTTTCCGTTAACTTTTAACTTACCCATTAATTTCTTTAAGTAAGGTCTTAGGTTCGAACCTCATTCCAATCAAAGTTGGCATAATTATTAAACATATACTACGAATATGTTATAATATATTATTCAAAAGTAAGCACCACATTCTATTACTCTTATTAAATTAAATAATAAATTAGTATTTTAAAAAAAATAAAAATAAATTAGTAGTTACAACAAAAAAATAATACATATGCATTATTTATATTTAATTTATAATTCAATGCCACAATGCCTTTATTCAAAAACAAATATTCATTATCAAAAAATTTAAAAAGAATTTCATTAGTTATATTGTCTATATTTTCTACAATGCAAAGATTCTCTACCTTCAAATTTATTAATTAATTATATTCACTACATTGTTCATTGTTTTCTTTCTACACTATCATGTAATTAAATATCAAAGTTATACGAAAAAATAATGTTATATATTTATTTGCCAATTATTATGTTAATAACATGGAAAACAATTAAAAATAATAATTTGAAACCAATCATATTAACTACTTAGGGATTATTTGTTTACAAAGAAAACATTCAAATAACACAATAAATTGATTTAAAACTCATTATTAAAAATGTCAATGTAGGGAAATAGAATATTGTGACACTCTTGATGCATTGAAAATATGCTGAGACTACAACATTGTTGGAATCAATCTTTCAAATTCAGAAAAAGAAGAAATTTGAAAAATAATTACTATTGCAGCATTCATTAATCTTGGATGTAAAATACTTATTGTGCATTCTTTAAATATATTAGAACTAATATAAATTTATAATTCATTTTCTACAATTAACATGTTTGGATTAAAGACAAAAGCAACATCGATCTTGACAACAAAAATAATTGGTATATAGGATTGGACATTATCTAATTCGCACAATGCGCGTGAAAAACTAGTAACTATATAAACTTCAGACCATCACTATCGTCGAACCTCCACCATGTCTACCGCCATATGATTGATCATAGTCATTCATCAACGTTCATCAATGGTTGAGGATTTTAGTATGAAAAATGGATTTAGCTTTATAATTATTGCAAACTTTAAGCATAAAATTGACCATGCCCCTTTCTCCCTTATTATTTAGCAACCTTAAACTGTTGATCTACCCAAATGAATGGATCATATCACTTCTTACTTGCAAAGAAAACTTAATAAAAAACTATTGGCTTGTTTAAACTCAGAAAACGTAATCAAAAGCAAAATAAACTTGCAAAGAAAAGAAAATATAACATGGGGTATCTCCCATGAAGCGCTAAGTTTAACGTCGCCAGCTCGACCTAAACTTACAGATTTCTCATCCATAGTTGGGATTGAACAGATGCCAGACCACCTTGACAATCATAGCCTTCACTTTTTCTTCTTCCAGTAGTATAAATGTCTTTCCATTCACGGACATGCCCATGTTTGATTTCTTCCAAAACTTCACCAACTTAAGGAAATTAGTTCCCTATGCTTCATCTTTCAACTTTCTCCAAATGGAATTGCTCATGGTATATACCATAGTGCATTCCTCCAAACAAGAAGATCTCTTCTCCACCTCACCAGAAATATTAAATTCAACTTTATCCTCGGGGAGGTCCATAATGAATGTCCCTTTCTGGCCATCAATTATGACTTCTGCAGTGGCTAAAAATGGCCTTTCCAATATAATGGGAATCGTGGAGTCTTCTCCAATATCAAGGACCACAAAATCACAAGGGATATTGTGTTGGTCAATCATGACGTTGATATCCTCCAAAATTCCAACCAGACTCTTGATAGAAGTGTAGTATGTTCTTAAGTTTAGGATTGGTTGAGCAATCGTTCTCTTCAATCTTCGGTTGAATCTTTGTTTCCTTGAATCGTTCTGTTTCAAAGTTCCCGTGAGCTATGAGCTTCGGGGACGAAGCTCCTTTTAAGGGGGGGTAGAGTGTAACACCCCGTAAATTCGTTTGAGCCGTAAGACCGATAATTAATTCCTTGGGCAATTTATTTATTTTAATTGGGCTAGTTCTTCCAATTTCATATATATATATATATATATATATATATATATATATTTCTTGAGCCTAAATTAATTATTCTAATCAAGAGCCCAATTCTTGAATTTATTCTTGTAAGGGATTTTATTCAATTTGGATCCTTACAATTCCTATGATTAAAAGTATTCTTACAATGGCCCAATTTCTTAATAAATATATATGTGTAATGTCTTTAAGACATCTTATGGGCTTTCTTTATTCTAATGTATATATATAATTGTAAGAGATGAATTTCTTAGCCCAACTTATTAATCTCGTACATTATATTCTTGTAAGTATATATAATATGAGGAATGGAGCCCATTCCTTATTAAGTCTTTCACCCTAATATAATATATGTATTGTAGTATATATATTCAAGACTAAATTTCCCTAAAGGTTTTCACTCTCTCTCTTCCCTACACTTACACTCACACGCCATTTTCATCTAAAATTCTTCCAAATTTGATCTTCATTTCTCCTTCAAGTTTTCAAGTCAAGATTGCTCCTTTAGGCTTGTTTGAGTTTGGGTAAGTGCATCTATCTAGGAATATTCGTTGCATCATATAGTTTTGCTAGTCTTTATGCAAGTTCTTATGTTTTCTTTTGGGGTTCTTTGGGTAAAAAGATGATCAAGAAGGTGGTGGGGCTTTGTGAGGTGTGTTGAAGCTTTGCTTGGTTGGAAAGAGCTTCAAAAGGTAACCACTATGTCCATCAAAATCTATTTTTACACTCTCATTCTATGTGATATTATTTGGTGTTGGAAATCCTGAAATTTCTTGGTTATTAGCCCTATTCTTGGTTGTGTTTGATGGATTTCATGATCTTGTGTCTTGATCTTTTGCCTAATGTTGTTATGAACATTTGTTGGTGGGATTTCCATGATTTTTGGCCTCTGATTAGATGAAATAATGGTGTATTTTGATCTGATTGTGTATTCTGGAATGATCTTTCGAGTCTGAGCAGAATCTGGGAGTTGGGGGTGAGGGTTTGACCTTGCGGAGGGCCTCAACGGAATAATGTAACCCGTTGGAGTGCTCCGCAAGGCCGAGGCGGTGGAGACGGACGGTTGGGGGTGTTCCGCTGAGGGGCGCCGTTTTCTTCATGCGGAAGAGGTTGGCGGAGGGCTGTGATCCGCCAGGGTGTTCCGCAAGGTCTCTGGGAATCTGATTCCAGAGACTGTTTTGGTTGTTGTTGTCTGATTGTTTCCCCTTTTGTTCTGAACATTGTTGGAATGTTTTGTTGGGTATTTTACCATGTCTTTGGAGTATTTATTCATGCCTTTTGTTGGGTATTTTACCATGCCTTTGGAGTATTGATTCATGTCTTTTGGTTCCCTTTTTGTACTCATGCCTTGTTGATTCCTTGAATTCATTACCTGGGAGTTGGTTGGTGTTCATAGTTGAGATGAACACTTTGTTTGGTTGTTTTTGGGCTGAGTTGGAGTATGAGTATGTGGTGGTAGATCCTTGGGTATCTTTTGGAGGTTGATGGGTGAACTAACTGTGCTACTATTGACTATATTTGGACTTCGGTCCCTGTGATTGGACTTCGGTCCCTGTGATTGGACTTCGGTCCCTGTGATTGGGTTTTTACCCCTGCGTACCTAACTTCTAACTGTGGTTGGGTTTTGGTGTGATGGTTGGTATGGTGGTTTGGAGGTTGGAGTTGGGAGTTCTTTCTTGGTTTTATGTATTCGGGAGTTCCTTGGGATTATTCGGTTGATTCGTATTTCGGTTGATATCTTGTCGTTCTTGGCTATGGTTGGTTGGTTCCTTTATGGTTGTTATTTCAGTTGGTATGTTGTTATGGATTCGTTGTCTTATACTCTCGTTATTGAATATTGGTTTCATTTGGAAAAGTCTTGGTTTGTGATTCGTTCAGTTTATCATTGTTGAGTATTCGTTTTAATTAAAGAACAGTCTGTTAGTGTTTATATTCTATATGGGTGTGTAAACCTATTTACAAGCTTATGTATATCTATACTTCCTTGCGGGTGTGAATGGTGGTTACTTAGCAGTCTTTTGCTAATGCTTCTTTGTGTGTTTTCCAGGTTTGCTTTAAAGTCTATGCGCGAGCGCGATAGTGTACACCTGTATGAGGACGCGTAGACTAGATGTTATGTTTCTAGACTTGTGTTTTGGGCCTGTGTGCCTTTATGAGATGTTATATACTCTGGTTTAGTGGTTGGATACTTTGAGACATGTTTTGAGGATTTTATCTATGCAGTTATCTTCCTTTGGTTAGCCTGTGCATCTAGGCTGTGTTTTCTTACCTAGATGCGGCATGATGCACCTTAGGTTTTAATTCGCTTCCGCTATGTTATGTTTTATAGTTGAGATATGCAGCTGTTGTGTTAAGTTTTATCTATCTTAGCTTGTGTAAAGTTGGGGTGTCACATTCCATGATTGTCTTTTCAATGGCATCCTTGCATGTCAACAATTTCTTGAGGATCTGCATGACAACATCCATAAATGGCATGGAAACTTCAAGTTCATTCAACCAACACTTGAACTTGTTTTCTTTTTCAACTTTCAAAAATCACCATAAGCATTGTAGAAATGGGAGCAAATTATAGGGGATCACTGCCATTTCATCCATGGATTTCTTTGTCTTCCTCTTCGATTTCTCTTGAACTTTCTCCTTATTCATTTCTACATTCTTTGTTTCTTCTTACTTTTCTTCTTTTATCTCTTCAACTTCCTTCTTATATCTCGTCTCAACTTCCTCTTCAACAATTCCTTCTATGACAATTCTCTCTTGTGGCCTCAATGCCTCTTCCAAAGTTTTCCCGCTCCTTGTAGAAATAACATTCAATTACTACTTTGGATTTTTGTACTGGCGGGGAGTTTACCATTAGTGTTCTGAGATATTTAGAACTCGTGAGTACCCAAATTCTTGCACTGAGCTTGCAGATTCTCCAGTTGAGATTGTAACTTATTGATGATGTTCATTTGAGATTGCATCATAACCATCAACATTTTGATGTCAAGTTCGTTTGACCTTTGGGAAATTCTGCCTGATGTTGATAACTTCACAATTGGGACCTTTGAGTTCCTTGATTGTAGCCTTGTACTTGATTTCTTCTCCATTGATTTTGATTACCACCCTAGAAACCTTGGTTTCCTTAGAATCCTGGCAGTGAGTTCCTCGTTTGCTCGCCTTGGGTTTTTAATTGATTTTCGTACTAGGCTCTATTCTGGGTGTTGTATCCTTCAAATCCATGTCATTGAGATCTTGAATAACCTACTACTTCAACATGCTCCATTTGTGATGGATTTTAAGAAATGGGCTTAGTGAAAGGACAAGACTTCGTTACATTGTATCCTCTACAGGTAATACATCATGTCACTATACCATGTTTGATGAGTTTGATGAAACAGACATAGTGGGTTGAGTCATCGGAGACGGTTGAGGGATGTAAGGTATCGATTGTGGGGTAGTTACAGTTTGAAAACTAGCCTTCTGATTCTAGACCATTTGCTCCAGCAAATGTTGGATTGAATCGAGTTGAGCTTGCATGACCATCTTTTCATCTACCTCGAACATGCCTACATGTTTATCCTTTTTAGTAGGTTCTAATCTTTCATTGTACCAATAAGCAGTTGGCAGTTATCCTCTCGGTCAATTGCTCACCTTGTTCAGGTGTCATGTCTTGAAAAACTCCTCCAATTGAGGAAATATCCAAGATTTCTTTTGAATGGTCTAACAGTCCTTCATAAAATTATGAAATGAAGTATCAAGGTGACAAAAGATTTTTGGGAAATTTCTTTCTTATTTCTTTGAATCTCTTCTAGGCCTCATATAGATTCTCACTACCAAATTATTAGTAATTCTTGATTTGTTTCTTCAGCTTTGTGGCTCTAGAAGGTGTATAGTATTTTTCCATGAATGCTCGGTATAGTTGTTCCCATGTGTTGAAGTGGTTTGGCCCAAAAGAGTTGAGCCAACTAAGAGCTTGATCTCTTAGAGAAACTGGAAACAAGTGGAGTTTGATCACATGTCATCATCCGTTCATCTTGATTGTCTGGAAGATCAAAGTGGGTTATGTGTGTTTTTTGGGTTCTCAAACCTTGATCCTCTAAATTGGTTCACTTAAACGAGATGTATGATTGAAGTTTTGATCTCAAAGTTGTTGGCTTCTATTCCAGGGTAGGCAATGCAATCTTCTTCATCAAAGTCAAGTGTCAAGTGTATGGCCATCGGTTGGGCATGAGGTATCCCTTGAGAAATTCCAGGTGAGATACCCTATTGGAATTAGTTCGGCATGAAATTCACCGGCCCCTGGACTTGAGGGTGATATATCTGATGAAGTAAATTCTGCATTCATATGCCTTACATCGGACCTAGCTGAACATAGAATAGTTGCGATCCTTCTTGAAAAGCGTTTTAAACATTGATGCTGTGGTTTTAGTGGGAGTGAATGTGAAGGTGGGAAAACGAAGAGTCGAGACTCCCCGAGTGTCGTGTCTCTCAAGGATGGCAAATGGGAACCGAATTAGTGTGTTGGCATCTAAGAGGTTGAAGGAAAAGAGTTACGGGATTTGCTATGTGGACTAAGTAGGAAGATTTGAAAGGTTGTGTTTGGTGTGATAAAAGGAAAAGTAAAGACAGAGATCGGGGCCTTAGGCTTCTCTATGTGGACTATCTTTGTATGGTCTCGTGAGCTAGAGATGTGGAATAGTCTAGAAAGTTCATGGCACATCACCAAGTGGCGTCACACTTTGGACTCCCACATCCTCATTCGGTTGGGGTATTTCATCGAACACTTTGTCTACCACTCCTCTCGGATCTTGTCCTTTCGGACTAAGAGCGGAGATGTGGGTGAGTTAGGCTCGTGAGTGGCCGTTATCGCGCACACACTCACTTCCTTTGGGTTTGCTACCTAATGTGGCCACACTTAGGCACAAAGCATCAATAAACATCATCCACACAAGATCATCATCCAACAATCATAAAGCTCACATTTAATCTAGCAATTTATATCAAACATCCACATAGATTCACCTTGGGGCCACCAATCCCTATCTAATCTACTCTAGCATACTAAGAAACAAGAACAAGAAAGGAAAATTCAAAGAAACAAGTATTGAATTAGAAATGGAAGAGAATGGTTACCACCCTTAGAAAGGGGATTCTTACAACCTTGATCTTGAAGTCCCAATCTTCATTCTTTCCCTTGATCTATTCTAAACTATGAAAGAAAGGAATTTTCCCCCAAGAGGGGAGAAAACCATCTAGATCTATTCTACCCTATTCTATGAATTTTCTGATCTATTCTCCTCTCCTTTAGGTTTAGGGCAAAAGGGATTTATATAGGTGACAAAAAGGGGACAAATTTCCCAAAATAGCCCTTGGCCCAACCACGCTTGCTTCCACGCGTGGTGGCGGGCGTGGGAGCTCACTGGAATTATTCCACGCCCAGCCACACGCGTGAGGCTGCGTGGGACGCTACTGCAATTCGGCTTGTTTGTCTTTTGCTCTATTTTAGCCTCAAATCCCTCTCCAACATGTGAAATACCTCAAAACTCTTTCTAGAAATGTTGTTAGAAGATTTTAATCGCATTTGAGCTAAAATGCATGCAATTGTTGTAATCGGATGTCAAAATGACTAAGTAACTTGTATAGTATAGATGTTCTCTCTTGCGCGCAGAGGGGGTGGAAATCAAATCCCAAACTAAGACAGAAAAGGCTTGGCCCGTGTATGCCAGCACCTGTAGGCACTAATGTCGTCCCCGGCTGGCCTTGCGTGTGTCCTTGCGTGTGTTATGTCATATTCAGTCCACTGCCTGCGAGAGATAGCATGTCTCGCGGTTGTTTCCATCTCAATCCACTGCCTACAAGAGAGAGATATCATAGTTGGGTAGCGCTCGAGACATGGTCGATGTGTCTTGGACTTGATGTTTCGTGGCAGAAACGTGATCTCTAGCAGCTCACAGGTCGATCTCTCGTGACTATGAGTCACCTCTCGAAGGAGATCTTCCAGCATGACTTTTGGGTGACCTCTCGAGGACAGTTTCTGGCCTAACTCTTCACCTCCATGGTTACCATTCAGGAATTAGTTTCAGATTAATTCCAATTATTAATTTTCAGAGTTAAAACTCTTGTTAATGGGGTTAGTGGAGAGCTGTCCTGTTACGTAGGTTACATTACCATAATTGAATGACATGTTTATGATGCTATTTATTTCATAATCTCCTATATAATTCTAGGTAGAGCAATAGCTTTTTGTAACACACAAGACAACACAAAATACATTATTTTCCACTTCGAAACTCTGTTCCTCCTTTCTAGCCACATGTGTTCATCCCACATTCTCATTCGCCGGGTTCCAAGTTTGTGTGCTCAAACGCAGGGACCGTAGTACGTTTTATCCTGGGAAACCTAGACCGCAACGCTCCAGCACCCCAGGAGGCAGTAAATAAGGTTTTAAGGAAAGAGACAACTCGACTCGTGCTTACAACCTATCCAAAGTTCGTCCACCTTCGTCCCCGGTGTTTTCCAGGCTTATTCTAACCTTTTGTAGGTTAATTTTCCTGGTAATTTGTTACTGTGGAATTTTCCATTTTCTCCATTTTCTTGGGTTTTCAAGAATTATTTCAATCAATCTTAAAACCTTATTTATCCCTATTCTTCTTCCTTAATTCTCGAATTCCACGGAGTAATGGAAATCTTTTTTTGCCTTTGATTGTTAATGGGGACGAGAATAGTAATGTTGTTATGAACAACAATGGAGGGTACTGCAATGTTGTTGCACATTCTCAGGCACCGGTGAATTGTTGTAGTGCGACCTTCGGTACCGAATGGATCGGCTAATAGCCACGAGAGATCCAGTGGCTTTGTGACCACTACATGGTCTGTGGATTGTTGTAGTGTGACCAACAACTTCAGCCATAATCGAGGGAAGGGCAAGCGAAAGCTTAGTTCTCAAAAAGATTATGTGAAGAAGGTGAGGGGCCACTACAAAGCGAACCATCATCCTGGTGAAAAGCTTGAGGACAACTTCGCTATGATTAAAGGATGCGGCGGATGGTTGGACGAGTGAGGTCACAACCTACTTCCTTTAACGAGTATATTAGGACACTATGTATTTGAGTCAGATTATGACTCCCTATTCTAGGCTTCATGTGATTCTCCTATTCTAGTCTCCCTAAGATTCTCTCGTTATATATATCTTTGTAATCTGTATCTTTCAACAATCTCATTCAATACAATTCATACAATTCTCATATGGTATCAGTTAGTCATGGTTCATAATAATTATTATTTATAATAATTGTTGCCAATTCAATTTAGAAGGTAACAAAATATTCTTGTGAGGAAAACTCATGTTTTTTGTTGATAGAATCAACGTATGGTTCAAAACAAAGAGCAGAAAGGCGGTAGGAACTTGGATACAAAAATAATGCCGCAACTGCACCATCGTCAGCACCCACAGCGTGGCGACTGGAGTCTCAGTAAACACGGCTTTAATGTTCAGTGTCAAATTTGTGATGCCTTCGGTCACGTGGCACCCAATTGTTTTCTACGCTTTAGACAACGGTGTTTCGTTTGTTATAGTTTTGATCACGTGTCAGCAAATTGTCTTCGATGCTTTGATATTCATTGCCAACTTTGTAATGGTTTCGGTCACATGGCAGCCAATTGTGTTTTACGCTTTGAAAAATTGTGTCTCATTTGTGCTAGTTTTGGTCACATGGAAACCAATTGTTCTTGGCGTCATCCTCAGGCTAATTTGGTGTTTCAGAATGGTTTGGGTACCTCATCAAATTCTCACACTTGGTTACCGGATACTGGAGCTACACATCATGCAACTCCGGACATAGTTGGTCTTTCTACCTCGGAGAAGTACACTAGTAATGACACTTTACGTGTTAGTGATGGTATGGGCATGTCTATTTGTCATGTTGGTCATGCTACATTTGATACCCCGTCTAGGTCTCTTAAGTTATCTAATATTCTCGATGTTCCTGGTTTGTCAACTTCTTTATTGTCTGTTCAAAAGTTTGCATCAGATAATAAAGTGTTTTTTGAGTTTCACCCCTCCTTTTTTGTTGTAAAGGATATCTCCACTAAGGAAATCCTTCTGCAGGGTAATAGCTCTGGGGGGCTCTATACTCTTCCTAGTCCAGTTTCCTCTCCTTCTACCTTTTTATCAGCTCGTGCTTCTGCGTCTGTTTGGCGTAACTTTGACACCCCAACCTCACACGGGCTGAGACAGATAAAACTGAACACAACAGCTGCCTATCTCAACCAACAACATAGCAAAGCGGAAGCGAATTTAAAACTTAAGGGCGTCATGCCACATCTAGGTATAAACACAGCCTAGATGCACAGGCTAAACATAAGGATAAACTAAGCTGTCATATAAATAATCCAAAATAAATCCTCAAACATAATCCACAATCATCCAAAAGTACCCAAAAGACTAATCAAGAGTATATAATAATATCTCAAGGCACACAGGCCCAAAACCAAAGTCTAAACAAGGTAAACTAAGTCTACGCATCCTCAGATAAAGAAACTCTAGCGCGCTCTCGCATAGACTACTCCATGCCTGGAAAACACGCAAAGAACCATTAGCAAAAGAATGCTAAGCAACCACCATTCACACCCGCAAGGAGATATAGATATACATAAGCTTATAAATAGGTTTACACACCCATATAGAATATAAACACCAACGAACTGTACAATAGTTCAAAACGGATACTCAACAACAATAAGCTGAACAAATTATAACCAAAACTCATTCGAATAAAGCCAAAGTCCAAAGATGAAAGCATAAGACAACAACGAGTCATAACCAAGATACCAACTGAACACAAGTATAAGGAACAATCAATCATAATCGAGAACAACGAGATATCAACCGAATAAACAAAGACTCACAACCAAAGAACCGAAAGAAACTCCCAACACCAACCACCAATCCTCACACCAACCATCATACTGAACCCAACCCCAAACCAGAAGCCAAGTACACAGGGGTAACAACCCAATCACGGGGACCGTAGTCCAATCACAGGGGTAATAAACCCAATCACGGGGGTAATGAACCCAATCACGGGGTAATGAGCCCAATCACAGGGACCGTAGTCCAATCACAGGGACCGTAGTTGATAAGTGCTCATTTGTCTATATTTTTCTCCCTTTCACTAATTCATTTTGTTTATAGATCATTCCAATTTTCATGAGAATTAGTGCTTATTTGTGTTATTTTGCAAGGATTTTGGTTTGGAAAGCAATGGAAGCAAAGATGATGATTTTCATGCATTTTGGAGTCAATGGGAGTCAAGAAGAAGCTATGGATATTGATGCAACACTTCTAATGGAGCTTAAGAGTGCATTTTCAATGGTATTGATCATTTGGACAAGCTAAAACAAAAGAGAAGCAAAAGATCAAGGTGTTGAAGTTTCTGCACGTCGACATCTTAGTAATTGGATCATATTACAGCCTAGGAATGTCCAAATTA
>CP025648.1:3452396-3499171 GCA_003576665.1 Ipomoea trifida
AAGAACGGCGTTGGTATAAGAATAGAATCAAGAGTATTCAAGGTCACAACTTAGGAGATAGGATTGTCACTTTGCGCAGATATTTTCAAGAAGTACATAAGAACAACGTTCGAGAGGATGAGAATGACTTTTCAATAAAAGGAAATGCCACGTTTTCTAAGGGAAAGAGAAGAACTCGGCTTTGAAAGAAATGAGAACGAGGTTCGCCGTGATCAAAAGAATTTCTCAATCAAGGAAATATCGAGTTCTTTCAACAGAAGAGAAGGAGCGAAAGGAACTTGGCTTCGAGAACAGATAAGCACGAGATTGAAAACGCAGAACGGGTTTCTCAACGGTAGAATATTCAACTTACTCAAGGAAAAGGGAAGAATCGGGTTCCTAGAGAAGTTAAGAGCGAGGTCTTAGAGAGGCAGAATGATTTCTCGATGGTAGGGTATTCAATTTCCCAAAAAGAGAGGAGTTTATCTCCAACGAAGGTGAGAAGGAGATTTAGAATGGATAGAAAGGGATGCCTTAATAAAAGAGTGTGCAATCCCCAAGGGAATGAGAGAGATCCGGTTCCAAGAGTCGATAGTAATGAGGTCTGGAAAGATGGAAAGGATTCTTTAATGATAGGGTATGCACTTTCTCAAGGGGAAAAGAGGAATTCGGTTCCAAGCGAAAATGAGAAAGAGATTAGAATAGGTAGAAGGGATGTTTCAACAAGAAGGCATTCAGAGTTTCAAGAATCAAGGAGAATTTAGTTTTCAAGAAGAGATAGGAATAATGATTAGAATAAATAGAAGGAATTTCGCTATGGAGGGATAATTGGGATTTCAGGGGACAAAGAAGAAGTCTATTTTAAGAAGGATAAGGAGTCTCTCAACTCTAACACTACTACAAAGACGGCTTTTAACGTCGGCTAAGTAGACCCTTTAACGTCGGCTAAAAGCCGACGTTGATCTGGCCGACGTTGTAAGTGTACACATACAACGTCGGCTAAAAGTTAGCCGACGTTGTATGTGTACCTTACAACGTCGGCTAACTTTTAGCCGACGTTGTATGTGTCCCTTACAACGTCGGCTATTTACAAATAGCCGACGTTGTACGTAATTTGAAAGCTACTAAAATACCCTACAACGTCGGCTAATTACAAATAGCCGACGTCGTAGGTACCATACAACGTCGGCTAATTACAAATAGCCGACGTCGTAGGGTCGTACGTCGTAGGTACCCTACAACGTCGGCTAATTAAAAATAGCCGACATTGTAGGTAATTTGAAAGCTACTAAAATACCCTACAACGTCGGCTAATTATAAATAGCGACGTCGTAGGTACCTTACAACGTCGGCTATTTCCAAATAGCCGACGTTGTATGGTAATATTAAACCAAAAAAATTACCCTACAACGTCGGCTAATAAGACTAGCCGACGTTGTAGGGTAATTTTTTTGTTTTTAAATATTAATTTTATTTTTCTATTTACACCCAAAAACCTGCTCAAATATATATAGCAATCACAATCACATTCAAAACCTGGACAATTTATATTTATAATATCAAAATTAATAAAAGCAATAAATCTCATAATTGATACTAATTAATAATATAAGTTCATCAAAAATTATCTATATTAATTAATACAAGCAACAATTTCCCCCAAACTTTGTACCAAAAGCAATACATACATCCCACATTACTATTTCACATACTATTACAATTTAAGAGCCCCGCCAAGGATCAGTATCCGAGGTTTCTCTATTTTTGATTTGATGCCATTCGCCAGTGAGCCACGTTTTTCTTGCAAACAATTCCTTTGACCACCACACTATTCAAGGAGAAAATGTTTTCATATGAGAATAGAATCCATTCAAGAGAAGAGAATGCAATGTATCTAAATTGATGCATAATGCCATGTTAAGAATAAGCTTCACAAGTAAAAAAAATAAGCTGTAGAAATATGTGTAAAGCTACACAGTACACACTACAACCTCACAAGAAGCTCATGCAGAAATTATCTGTGAAAATGTGAATCGAACCGGAACACTAGAAATAGAAGTCAGTATGTGAATTCTGTGCTAAATCCAGTTGAAAACCTCACTCAATGGAAAGCAGTTAAAGCACGAGAACGAGAACGAACACAAGTCAAGAATCAAAAGGAGAACATCAGACTCGAGCAAGAAGAAGATCAGAAACCTGCAATTGCAAAGTCACCTTCAGATCCTCTATCTCTGAGCAATAAGCGCAATGTGAGTGACTTCCAGCCTCCATCGCGGGACCTTCAAGTTGACGCCAGTCTCTCGAATTGGTTGATATGGTCCGAGAATAAACCGCCATCAGGAGCCGTGTCCCTGCAAAAATGGGCAAGCTGCTGAGCAAAAACACAAATGTAGAGACTACAAAGAAGGGAACCTGGGTGCTATTTTCTCGTGGTCTGCTCTCCATACTGCTTTTCTTTCATTTCCAATTCTTTCGTACTCCATTTACCAATTCCTTTGGGATAGAATGTTACCAGGGACTTCTGTATGTTGTCTGCAAATGTATCTGATGTTGTTTGTATTCATATACCGAGTGCACGGAAAATAAGAGATCTCCAGTTCTTCATGTACAAGAAAGAGAGATCTCTGATGAGTGTTTTGCAGCTCCAAGCCAGTATATGTGTTTATAAATCTTTACATATTAGGTGTTTTTGATGACAAGCCATTGAAGCACTAACAATATGTCCTCTATGTTTCATTCATTACTAACAGGCCAAAAAGTCATGGTTCACCTTACTGCATAAACCAACATTGAGTTGCAACTAAGCCAAGATAAACATCTACCATAAAGAGAAATAAATAGAGATGCAACATAACAGACAACTAAAATATTAACACGTGACTTTAATTTTTCTTTACCAAACTTATACTTGCATACATGCTTTAACAAAACTTATGACAATTCAACTTCAAATTACACTCCTTAATTCCCAAAAAGATACTTCCATTGCCCAGAATTGCCATATTAACCACAATACTACATCATTACTTTTACATACATTTGAGTTCATCCTTTAGCATCTTTCTGTTATTCTCAGTATATAGTATTAAACCTATCACTAACAGTTATGTAGAAGACAAACCAAGTATAATTATTTATTTAATTTCTGTGTGCATTTCGTACTGCACTTTGCCTAAGAGTATCTATGATAGTTCTCTATGAATATTTCAACAAATAATCTGACCTGGCAATTTCAAGAGTTTGTTAAAATTTCAACAAAAAAATCTAACTGAAGTTGTTATTTTTCACACTAATTGCTAAGCAATTGCACAAAATTTTTACAACAAAAATAAGACTGAAAACAGAGATGAACTTAAAATTAGACACATGTTGATGAAATACACAAATTGAATGCTTACTGCCTGAGCGCCTGAGGACTGGTGCTACGAGCTTGGTAACTAACTTCGACCTCCAGGGAGCTAGACGAGCTGAGAGCGTGAAACTGATACTGACGGGCCGACGGCTTAGCTGCTTGACCGGCGAGACCGCGAGAGGTGAGAGGCGAGAGGGACTGAGGTCTAAGGAGAGTGAGAGACCAGGGAGAGTGGGAGACGAGAGTAGACAGTAGAGAGAAGCATAGAACTGAGAGGCACAAGAGGCGAGAGTGAGGGTTGTCGGCGGAGGCTGTGTTGGCGGTGAGGCAGTGAGGGGCTGAGGGCGTGAGGCTTAGGGTTTCGACTGAGGAAATAAGGAATCCTTCCTTTTATATTATATATATATATATATTATATATATATATTTTAATATTTTAATATATATACCATCGGTTATTCGGTGACCGATTATATTAAAGTTCTATGACCGAAAATAACCGATTAACCGTATAACCGATAATTTTTTGAATCTTGTAACCGAACCAAATTATCGGTCGGTTCGGTTATCGGTCGGTTCGATTATCGGTTTTTCGGTATTTATGCTCACCCCTAGCTGTGTATACGACCCATGGTGGCGGAGGTTGTGGTTGAGCTCTGACGCTAACTATTGTAACCTCATCGATTCTCTGTCTTCTCCTTGAAACTGAAAGCTGAAACGATAAGCCTAGCTATCTTAGGAATTTAGGGATTAGGGTTTAAGATTTGACTACGAATACAACAGATTTCTAGTGAGGGACTGAGTCGAGATTAAGAAGAAGAGAGCAGAGAGTAAATTATAACTAGAAGGAGGAAGCATTTCTCCATAAATCATTTTTAATACACAAACAATAGTCTACTTGACTCAATACGACGTCGGCTAGGAGTGATAGCCGACGTCGTATAGCGCCGAGCCTTAATGATACGACGTCGGCTAACTACCTAGCGACGTCGTATCGACGCCGAATTCAATTCGGCTATGATACGACGTCGGCTAGAAGTTAGCCGACGTCGTATCCGCCATACGACGTCGGCTAGCCGACGTCGTATCATGAATGAATGATACGACGTCGGCTAGGTAGGTAGCCGACGTCGTATCGTCTGCCGATGGCTAATATGTATGATACGACGTCGGCTAATAACTTAGCCGACGTCGTATCGCACCGTCTTATAAAGTACACCCTTTAACGTCGGCTATTAGTAAATAACCGACGTTATAGGATTTTATAACATACAACGTCGGCTAAATACTTAGCCGACGTTAATTAGCCGACGTTGTATGTGATTTCTGTAGTAGTGTAAGCGATTTCCACAGCTTGATGATTTGATAACGACACTTTGACTAATTGACAGATCTGCCTTGCTCCCCACGCAACATGGACTTGAGATCCGAATAAGCTCCGCTACAGTTCGCATAACCTTATCACTCCAAAAGAGGCTGAAGGCGACGAACTGCTGATGGCCGATTGGTGTAGAACGAAAGAATTCTGAGGAAGCTTTATGAAAGATAGGTTCAATTGGAAAGGTATTGCCCGATTTTGAAAGGAGATTCGCTTATGGGTAATAGTGATCTTTAGAACCGAGGTTACTTCCTTGAAGTGCTTGCACGAGAAACCACGTTCAAGGTGCACCGAAAAAGGTTACACGAGGTCCACTTCACGGAGCCATACACCACTTGCTTACGGCGTTTCTTCTTATCGTCGGGGATCTTAAGCGTTCAGGTGCCCTTTTCTACTTGACTTGATCTTCCTTGTCTTGAAGGTTGCAACTTCTAACTTGTTCCTTCGTAGCCGCTTCAGGGTAGGTAGGACTACCTTAAGGTCTGCGAATCATGACCTCGAGTTATAATTCTTCATGCAGCGTTAACTCCGAGTTTAGCTCGCACGAGACTCTTCATTGCTGATCCGGAAGCTCCTACTTGGCGTGCTTTAACTTTTCCTTGACGCGTCAGCACCCGCTATTGCCATTCCTCATAGCCGGGGGTCTTCGGGTCTTCAGTCTTCGAGCTCCAGTTGCTTTCTCATCTTGTGTTGAACTTCAGCTGCACGAACTTATTCTTCAAATCTTGAGGCGAACAAAGACCTTGCAGACGAGGCTACATACGCGAAGACGTCAATTCCCGGGAACGTAGATTGTTGCCGTTGACTCCAAACGCGAGTGTATCACTTTTCTTCGACGAGCCGCCCAACTTCTTATTGCTTCGACGCATACGGTGACATCCCTCGCCTCGTATCAACTAACTACTCATTCCTAATCTAAAGCAGGCTTCTAGGCAAAACTAAAACGAAGCAACTTAACTAAAAGCGATTAAGACTTACCCGAGAAGACGAGCCGTAAGCCTGCAAACAACAAGGTTAACAAAACACAAACAATATAAACAGATAAGGCGTGTCCTCACGCGATTCTAGAATTCACACATCCTAGGATTCTCAAAACATCTTAATTGCTACTGATCAAGTCCTAGAGTCTCAAAAGTTCAACCCTAGGATCTATACTCAGACCTCAACACAGGCTCTGATACCAACTGTGACACCCCAACCTCACACGGGCTGAGATAGATAAAACTTAACACAACAGCTGCCTATCTCAACCAACAACATAGCAAAGCGGAAACGAATTTAAAACTTAAGGGCGTCATGCCACATCTAGGTATAAACACAGCCTAGATGCACAGGCTAAACATAAGGATAAACTAAGCTGTCATATAAATAATCCAAAATAAATCCTCAAACATAATCCACAATCATCCAAAAGTACCCAAAAGACTAATCAAGAGTATATAATAATATCTCAAGGCACACAGGCCCAAAACCAAAGTCTAAACAAGGTAAACTAAGTCTACGCATCCTCAGATAGAGAAACTCTTAGCGCGCTCTCGCATAGACTACTCCATACCTGGAAAACACGCAAAGAACCATTAGCAAAAGAATGCTAAGCAACCACCATTCACACCCGCAAGGAGATATAGATATACATAAGCTTATAAATAGGTTTACACACCCATATAGAATATAAACACCAACGAACTGTACAATAGTTCAAAACGGATACTCAACAACAATAAGCTGAACAAATTATAACCAAAACTCATTCGAATAAAGCCAAAGTCCAAAGATGAAAGCATAAGACAACAACGAGTCATAACCAAGATACCAACTGAACACAAGTATAAAGAACAATCAATCATAATCGAGAACAACGAGATATCAACCGAATAAACAAAGACTCACAACCAAAGAACCGAAAGAAACTCCCAACACCAACCACCAATCCTCACACCAACCATCATACTGAACCCAACCCCAAACCAGAAGCCAAGTACACAGGGGTAACAACCCAATCACGGGACCGTAGTAATCACGGGGTAATAAACCAATCACAGCCCAATCACACAATCAGGCCGTAGTCCAATCACAGGGACCTAAGTCCAATCACAGGGGTAATCAACCAATCACGGGGTAATGAACCCAATCACAGGGTAATGAACCCGAATACAAACAATAGTAGCACAGCTAGTTCACCCAACAAGCTCCAACGATACCAACAAACCACCATCACATACTCATACTCCAACCTCAGCCCAAAACAACAAACCAAAGTGTTCATCCCAACTATGAACACAAACCAACTCCCAGGTAATGAATATCAAAGAATCAATAGACCAAGAGTACAAAAAGGGAAACTAAAGACATGAATAAATCTCCAAGATAAGGTAACAAATACCCAACAAAAGGCATGAATAAATACTCCAAAGACATGGTAAAATACCCAACAAAACAATCAACAATGATCAGAAACAAAAGAAACAACAGACAGAACAAACATCACAAAACAGTCTCTGGGAGCAGATTCCCAGAGAACTTGCGGAAACACATCGACGGAACACCGTCCTCCGCCGCACTCCCTCCGCAGGAAGGAGGCGGACCACACCAGCGGAACACCACTCTCCGGCCACGCCCTCCGCCTTGGCCTTGCGGAACTCCCCGGCGGGTTACATTGTGCCGCCGAGGACCTCCGCAAGGTCAACTTCATTCCCAGATTCCAGAAAGCAAAGCAGACACGAAATAAATGTTTCCAGAGAGTAAAATCAGACCCAATACATCAACATTTCATCCAATTTAGAGGCCAAAAAACATGGAAATCCAAACCATCAATGATCATACAACACTAATCAAAAGATCAAGATGAAATCCAACAAATAGATCCAACAAAATAGGCTAAACACAAAGAATTTTCAGGATTTCCAACACCAAGAACATCATATAGATTAGGAGTGAATAAAATAGATTTTGATGGACATAGTGGTTACCTTTGAAGCATAATTTAATCCAAAAGCGTACCAACTCAAGGCTCATCCCATAATCTAGTTCATGATTGTGAACCTGAAGAATTAATATAACCTAATACCATTACTAAGACTATTAATAACAATACTAATATTCCTACTCGGTCCATTATAACCTATAATCCATGCTCAAGGCTAATATAATATGCTTAATATGAATTATACTTAATCCAATTACTAACTAATACTAAAAACAATTATAACCAATACTAATACTAATCTAAACTCAACTATAATATTAGAACTAATACTAAAAACTTATAAGCTTAGTATTAATTAACCAAAACATCACCTTGAAACACACTGCTTGCTCCTGGGTTCGAACCTGAGCCTTCCAACTCAACACACCGAAGCTTCACCACTACGCCGTTGCGTCCTTACTGTTGTGATAAGCAACCACCTGGTTAACACCCTTCACGTGGCTTCCCAGCCACCAAGACAGAGCACCACTGTTGCTACGCTGCCCGTTCACCGTGCGGAGAAGGGAGGTCCGTCTGCTACTACCGCCGCTGCCTCCGTCGTCGAGGGACTGCGCACCAGGAAGGTTCGCGGTCGTCGGAGGAGCCCTCGCCGCCGGTGTCTAGCTCGTTGCCGTCGACCATGTAGAGAACCAATCGAGGAGTGCTCTCTGTTCGCAGCTCGCCGGAGTACGCCGCTACTGTCGCCATTGCCGAGAGAGAGCAAAGGACGGTGCTCGCTGCTGAAGGCCTTGTCGCCGATGCCGGGAGGGGTTGCAAGTCGCCGACCCTACCTCCTCCACCAGTCACGCATCATCGGAAAACAGGGGATGACGGGCGCCGTTACTGTTGTTGGCCGAACGGAGTTGTCGCGCGGAGGAGGGAGAACCGCCATCGAGCTCCGCCGCTGCCTATCGGAAGAGGGTGGCGGGGGTGCCTAGTCCGCCAAGACGCTCCTCCATCTGTGAACGCCACTGCTGCACTGCCGGAATAGAGAAGCGAAACCCGTCGCTCCGCCACCTCCACTTATGGCACACTGTCGAAGAAACAGGAAGGGGAAACCGATGCTCTGCTCCGCCATTTCCGTCGATCACCTTCGTCAACCCTCACTGCCGTGAAGCCGTAGCCGGAAGTCTCAAAGTGTCGCCACCACCCCCACGCCTTGTCTTGAAGCCTCAGCTACGGTTTGCCATTAGAAAAGCAGAGAACGGGAAAACGTGAAAGGGGAAGGCAAGGGTGAAGTGTAGTAACGTTGGCTGCTGAACACTAGGTTTCTAATTTGGGAAGCTACTATTTTGGGCTAGGTCAAGATTAGAAGGTTGGGTCAACTATATATATATATATAGATATTGGGTTTGGGCTAAATTAATTAGGTCAAGAATGATCACAATGTAATTATTGAACTTAGGGTAATTTTATTGGGTCCATAAAATAATATAATATGGGCTTATAATATAGTCTTTAAGAAAATATAATTTATGTGGGCTCTATAATAATAATTTATATATATATATATATCTATAGAAATATTGGGCCATGTAAGAATAATTTAATTATAAGAATTGTAAGGATCCAAATTGAATAAAATTCCTTACAAGAATAAATTTGATAATTGGGCTCTTGATTAGAATAATTAAATTAGGCTCAAGGAATATATATGTATATATATATTAAATTGAAAGAATTAGCCCACTTATAACAATTAAATTGCCCAAGGAATTAATTGACGAACGAAAGGCTTGAACGAATTTACGGGGTGTTACAGTAACCGACTAGGTCATCCTCATCATCGTGTCCTTAGTCGTGTTCTTCAGTCATGTTCGGTTAGTGGGTCTAGAAATAATATTCATGATAATTCTAGTTTGTGTAATGCGTGTCAATTGGGAAAATCTGCGCGGTTTCTTTTATGACGTGTTGAATCATCTAGTTTGAGTATTCTTGATTTAGTATACACTGATTTTTTGGGTTCAGCTCCTTTATTATCTACAAATGGCTATCGTTATTTTGTCATTTTTGTTGATGATTACTCTCGCTACACTTGGTTCTTTCCTATGAAACTGAAATCTGATCTCTATGCTATTTTTGATAGATTTCGTACCCTTGTTGAGAGATCCTTTAATAGAAAATAAAATCCATTCATTCTAATTTGGGAGTTGAATACAAAAAGCTACATCAATCTTTTGTTTAGTTAGGGATCCATCATAGACAATCGTGTGCATATACTCATGAACAGAATGGTCGTGTTGAAAGAAAACACAGACATATAGTTGAAACTGATCTAGCACTCATGGCTCATGCCTTTGTTCCATCTAAGTTTTGGGATTATGCGTTTGAGACTGCGATATATTTAATCAATAAAATGTCATCCTCTATGTTAAATAAATCCAGTCCTCATTTTATGCTGCATAAATCCCTTCCTTCCTATTCCTTTATTCGTGTCTTCGGTTGTCTATCTTATCCTCACTTAAGGCCCTATAATCGTCATAAAATAGATTATAGGTCCTCTCCTTGTGTCTTTTTAGGTTACCCAGAGTCTTTTAGGGGTATAGGTGCATGGACTTACAAACTAATAAGATATATGTGTGTAGACATGTCCGATTTGATGAGATGGTTTTCCCCTTTGCTGCTAAGACTGTTTTGTAGGCTCCTCCGACACTTCGCCACGTCCTTGGGCTAAATCAGTGTTGAATTCATGTCCTCCTTCCACAGATCCTGCTCAGGTGGCCCCTACACCTCCTAAGGTGACAGCAAACGGATTCGTGACCGTCCGCGTAGTCGATCCACACGCCCAAATGAGCGAACTCATGCCATGGCCACCAGAATCAAATCTCGTGCTCCTCCTATAGGCTTGACTGTACAGGTTTGTCCTACTGATCCCACATGTTACTCACAGGCAGTCAAGCATCTTGAATGGCGGGAAGCAATGGATCAAGAGTTTAATGCTCTCTTACATAATCAAACGTGGTGTCTTGTTCCCTCCAAGCCTGATATGAATGTTATTGGTTGCAAATGGGATTTTCGCACCAAGAGGAAAGCAGATGGTTCCATTGAGAGACACAAGGCCAGGTTAGTAGCAAAATGCTTCAATCAAGTTCCAGGGTAAGACTTATTTGATACCTTTAGCCCTGTGGTAAAACCTACTATTGTCATATTACTTCATTTACCGGTTCGACTCATTTACCGGTTCGACTCAATATAATATGTTAAAAGGTATACTTAAACTTTTTAAAAATTTTGGTACTTAAATGACATTCAAGTGACATTCGGTACGGTGTCCCAATTTACACTCACACATGGATAATGGGAGTGAGTTTGAGCCTCAGTTTTAGTAGGTCGAGAAATTTTTTTTTTTTTTTTTTTTTGAGAACAAGGTTGAGAAAATAGTTAAGTACTTATTTGACTATTTCTCAAAGATATTTTCTTTCAAAATAAATTAATTTTTCATTAACGGAAATGAGTATTTTTTGTTAGTAATCAAACATTGAAAAATTAAAAAAACAAAAAAACTCCTAACAATCATTTTTCAAGGTTCCAAACCAAACCTTAGTAAACAAAACGCATAACTTCTTCAATTTAGCTGCTAAATAAACATTGTCAAACAAAGCTTTTATTGACCATGCTACACATTAAAGTATTAAACCAGCAGTTCTCCACATTAATATTTTGTCTTTGCTGTAGTTTACTCCCATAATCTTAACTGCAGATCCTAAAAATCCATCAAGAAATAAAGAAAGGAATCAACAAATCTGAACACGCCCTTTCGTTTTCATCTGTAAGAAGATTAAAAGGGAAACATATTACAGTCTTCACGGAAGATTTCAGGGTTTCAGAATGAGGGGAGAGGTAGGAGGTGAGGGAAGGGGGGGGGGGGGGGGGTTGGTTTAGAGAGAGAAAGTGAGTGATGAGAGTCAACCAAACCTTTTCTGTGCTCTTTTGGATGTATGTATATGTAAGGCTTCGATGAGTCCACACATTGCGTATTATCTGCAAATCCCCTTTTTTTCTCTTCACTTTCTTTTCAGCTCGCTTTCTCTCTCCTTTGCAAAATTCAATAAACAAAGAACCCTTTTTCCTCCTCTCTCTCTCTCTCTCTCCTCCTGTTTTCTTTTTTATATTTCTGATTTACTTTTGTGTCTCATCAACAAAAGCCTCTTTTCAAGCCAAGCATGCAGATAGATGCATAGCAGAAGCACAGAAATAAGGGTTTCGCGTCCCATTCTTTTGTACTAACAGAGGGAGAGAGAAAACTATGACATATATATATATAGAGAGAGAGATTGAGAAGGAAGTGCAAAGCAGCTTGATTATTTCTCTCTTTTCTTCTTCTCTTTAGTCAGAAGAGAAAAACAGGAGAGGAAGTTGGAGACATTTGGATCAGTCCTTGTGTCTCCTCTACCTCTCTATATTTTTCTCCTCACCATTTTCTTGGTTTGATTTTTGAGGGTAATTTGCGTGTAAAACAACTATCTCTCTCTCTCTCTCTCTCACTCAGCTTGAAGACTTTCAGAAATCTATCAGATGTTTAATCAGTAGTTTGGAAGGTGGAAAGGCATCAATCATCATCAGGTAGAAATTAAACGAAGAATTGAAGAAAATAAAGAAAGAGAGAGGTGAGGTGAGGTTTGTTTTCATGAATTTTGGGGGTTTTCTTGATAATAGCTCCTCCATTGGTAGCGGCGGTGAGGGCGACGTCGTCGGCGGCGGCGCAAGAATCGTCGCCGATATACCTTACAACAGCAGCAGCGACATGGCTAGCGGCGCAATAGCCCAGCCAAGCCTTGTTCCACACTCTCTTACAACAAAGTCCATGTTCAACTCTCCAGGACTCTCTCTTGGCCTTGTACATCTCTCTCTCTCTCTCTCTCTCATTCCATTACTTCAAAAGAATACTGATTCATGGTTTTTGTAGCAAACGGGTATGGAGGGGCAAGGAGAGGTGGCGAGAGTGCCAGACAGCTACGAAGCTAACAACAGTAACATTAATAACAGTGTTGGGAGAAGAAGCAGAGAAGAAGAGCCGGAGAGCAGATCTGGTAGCGATAACTTTGAGGGAGCCTCCGGCGACGATCAAGATGCCGCCGACGACAAGCCTCCCAGGAAGAAGAGATACCACCGACACACCCCTCAGCAAATCCAAGAACTTGAGGCGTAATCATAAATATTTTTTTATTTTTTATTTTTTTCCTTTTCAATCTTGCATTTCACCCAGACTAGATTTTGATTCCATCTGTTTTCTGATTTTATAGTTTGTTTAAGGAGTGCCCTCATCCCGATGAGAAACAAAGGTCGGAGCTAAGCAAGAGGCTTTGCTTGGAGAATAGGCAAGTCAAGTTTTGGTTCCAAAACCGTAGAACTCAAATGAAGGTAATAAATCATACGGAATTTATGAATTTTTGGTTTGTTGATATATGTTGAATGATTTTCGTGTGGAGGCTAGTAAAGGCCAAGTCTAGCAACCCGTGGTTGTGATGGTTGAGCGGAGGTCGATAAAGCCTTTAAATAGGCCAAGTTAAGCCTCATTGTCTAGAAAATATGTAACAGTATGTAAAGGCCAAGTCTAGCTGCCCGTAGTTGTGATGGCTGAGCGGAGGTGGATAAAGCCCTTAAAAAGGCCAAGCTAAGCCTCATTGTCTAGAAAATATGTGACAGTATAAAAAATAAAGTTACTTATAATTTTGGTTTGGTTTGGTTGGAGCAGACACAACTGGAGCGGCACGAGAATTCGATACTTAGGCAAGAGAACGACAAGCTTCGAGCGGAGAACATGTCAATAAGGGAGGCGATGAGGAACCCACTTTGCACCAACTGCGGCGGGCCGGCAATGATTGGGGAAATCTCACTGGAAGAGCAACATCTCCGGATTGAAAATGTGCGGCTCAAGGATGAGCTAGACCGCGTGTGTGCCCTAGCCGGAAAGTTTCTAGGCCGCCCCGTTTCATCTTTGCCTAATATTAATTCAAGCTTGGAGCTCGGGGTTGGGAGCAATGGGTTTGGAGGCCTAAGTGTGGTTCCCTCCACCGTCCCTATAGCTCCTCCTCCGCCACCGGACTTCGGCGTCGCATTGCCGACACGGCAAGGCTCCGGCGTGGGCATCGAGAGGTCACTGGAAAGATCTATGTACTTGGAGCTGGCTTTGGCGGCCATGGATGAGCTGGTGAAGGTGGCACAGACAGATGAGCCGCTTTGGGTGAGAGGGGTGGAAGGGGGTAGAGAGGTGCTGAACCAAGAAGAGTACTTGCGGAGTTTTAGTCCTTGCATTGGGTTGAGACCCAGTGGGTTTGTTTCTGAAGCTTCTAGGGAGACGGGCATGGTGATTATCAACAGTTTGGCTCTAGTGGAGACTCTAATGGACTGTGTAAGTAGCTAGTACACTGTACTGTTGAATGGTTTTTTTTGGAGAGTTGTGATTGATATGTGATAAAAAGGTTTTGTTTGCATTATTGCAGGGGAAATGGGGCGAAATGTTTCCATGTTTAATCGCTAGAACCTCAACCACTGATGTGATATCCGGTGGCATGGGAGGCACCCGGAACGGTGCACTTCAACTGGTAATTCAAATAAAATCTCTCAAATTAATTAACCTAACCAAAAATGTGGCCTGGAATGCCCAAAATGCGGAGGTCAGTAAAGGCTAAGTCTATTATTGAACCGATGTCAATAAAGTTAAGTTTAAGTTTAGTATCATATGACTAGAAAAATTGTTAGAAGGTGGTCAGTAAAGAGTTAAGTTTAACACCAAATTGTTGGGCGGAGACTGCTAAAGGCCAAGTCTATTATTGAACGAATGCTAGTAAAGTCAAATCTAAGTCCCTACCATGTGGTTAGGAGAATTGTTAGAGAGAGACTAGTAAAGGGTTAAGTTCAGTACCTTTTTCTAGAAAATATGTGGTAAAAAATAAAGTTATCATCTTTGTTAGTATTAATTACTCTCTCTGTCCTATTTTACCTATCTTGTTTATGGGTCAAACCAACTCTTTCTTAATTACTTATTTTCTTTAGTAATTTTTAATTATTTTTAAATTGAATTTTTTGTGTTTAATAGTATTTTGATGTAGTTTGTAAATATATAAATTTTATATACTAATACTAAACTTAATATGATAAAAAATTGAATTAAAAATAACTTCAGTCAAGCCTCGTTAATTGAATCAAACAAACAAAATATGACGGAGGTAGTATAATTTTTGAGGTAATGGTAAGTGTTTGGACCTAACTGAAATTGTGGGATTGTGTTCAGATGTATGCGGAGCTCCAAGTTCTATCGCCATTAGTACCGATACGCAAAGTCAACTTTCTCCGCTTCTGTAAGCAACACGCGGAAGGGGTGTGGGCTGTGGTGGATGTGTCCATAGACGCCATCCGACAATCTTCGGCCGCACCAAACGCCACCCGCCGACTCCCTTCCGGCTGTGTAGTCCAAGATATGCCTAATGGCTACTCCAAAGTAAGTTCTTTCCTTCTTTTCTGCCATATCCTTATTAACTACACCGTACCCAACTCTGCCCACTTTGTCTCCTATCATTTCCTCTTTTCTGTTCAATCCATCAGTTTTTTGACATGACTACACATCCAAATTATACAAAATTAGTTTTAGGAAACATTGTGATCCTGTTTGGTAAATGGCTGTTGGCTGTTTTGGTTAGAAGGTATGATTTGTTAATAACATTAGCTGATTGTAAAAAGTTGGCTGATTGGGTTGGTTGTTAGCTATAGCTGTTTGGTATAATTTTTTTCTCAAAAAACTAATTGAAAATGCTACTTTGAATAGCCTTTTGAATTTTAGTATTTTAGAATTACAAAAAGCTTATTAACCAAATAACTAATAGTGATCAAATAAGCCAAAATTGACTGATAGGCTGATTATTTACCAAACAGAGTTTGTATTTTTATCCTCAGTATAGACTTAGTCTCTTTAATCTTTAAATTATGAGTAAGTGTCGATTTTATCTTGAAAGATCAAATCCGTCACTTCATTAAGTGACATATTAGTGACAGAAATTATCTCGTAGAGGCTAAAATCACCACTTCGGGTATAATTTAAAGATTAAAGATATTAAAACTATATTTCAAAAAAAAAAATATTAAAACTAAGTTTATATTACTGGTATAACTGAAAGATAAAAATATAATTTTTTTGAAAAACTTTGCTTGAGGTACAAAAATAAATATAACATGGCCTTATGTCGTGTGACGGAAGTTATAAAAGATTTATTACAAAATGAATAAAAGGAAAGAATTGCGTGCTTTTGAATTTAGTAATATAAAATAGGGGCCATGCAACCATGAATTTCAATCACACCCAAAATGGCTGCATTGTTGGTGACAGGTTTGAAAGTTTTGGCATTGTTTAATGTAGGTAGATGCGCAATATAATAAACACAATTAAGATAGCGATAGATCTGCCCTTAATTGTTAGGGACTACTCTAATACTACCTCCGTCCCATTTTATGTGTCCGATTCGATTAACGAGACTTGATTGAAGTTATTTTTATTTAAATTTTTCATAATGTTTGGTTTAGTATTAGTGTATAAAATTTATATATTAAGAAACTACATTAAAAGTACCATCAAACACAAAAAATTAAAATTAGAAATAATTAAAAAAATGTTAAAGAAAATAAGCAAACAAGAAGTATTTGATTTGACCAATGAATAGACAGGTAAAATGAGACAGAGAGAGTATAATCTAACTAGAAAATAGTTATATAAACCCCTAAATTAAACAGTGTAATTAAATTTTCAAACTGAAAAAAGCTTCATCTAGATACCTTAAATGGATAAAAATGTGCAATTAATTCATAATTTTACTTGTTTAGTACATTATGGGGGTGTTGGGTAAATAGGTTTTAGTTAATAACTATTAGCTGATTGGATTAGTAGGTTTGACTAGTTGATTATTTTAAACAAATTGATTATTTAATAGTATTAGCTGATTGGAGGAAGACGTTCGTAAATTAACTGTTAGCGGATAACTGATTACATATAAAATGGCTTTCTCAAATATCGAAAATCAAAGATTCCTTTTGGTTTGCTTTCTAGCATAGATAAATGAAATGAGGGGTATACTTGTGATATTGCGCCTTGGGACACATTAATTTCATAGGATTTGGGTATAAAACTATGGTATGGTAATCCGGCCTCAATCTTATTAAACAATGCATATGATGTTTCTATTCCAATCTCTGAGAACCGACCCTTTCCCACATGTATTTAATTCTGCTTAACTGTGTATTATCTGGTTCCAGGTTACTTGACCCCCCATCCTAGCTTTTGAGTCAAATCCCAAGACTGACTATTATTATTATTACTACTCCGTATTATTTTGTTGTCACGTGAGCGCATCTAACACATTTCTGTAATTCTGTGTCTCTACCCTCTACTGCTTCATTTCTCGAATCTTGCAATATTTTGTGTAACATATTTTTTCTTTTCACTATTTTGTGTCTTTCTTGGTCATACCTTAACCCTATTTCCAAAATTTGTCTACATTCCTTGGAATTTTAAAAATAAATTGCACATTATGAAATCAAAAATATTAAGCAAAAACTTGTGTGAAACTGTATTATTAATTTTTGTTGGTGAGACAAGTCGGATCAAGATGTAAATGTAATATTTATATTATAAAATGTAATATTAATTATGAATAAAGGGTTTGTTACTTATAAAAAAAATTTAATACTTGAAGAAAAAAATATAGTACTTTTAT
This sequence comes from Ipomoea trifida, assembly GCA_003576665.1. Lineage (NCBI taxonomy): Eukaryota > Viridiplantae > Streptophyta > Magnoliopsida > Solanales > Convolvulaceae > Ipomoea > Ipomoea trifida. Next base: position 3,469,774 of record CP025648.1, read on the forward strand.
ATTTTAATTTGATTTGAAAGTATTACATTTTCTCTCTTATAAATAACAAATATTTAATTTCTGATTAGTATTACATTTTTTTTATTATAAGTATTACATTTTTATCTTATTTCAACCCGTCTTAGGGATAAGTGTATAAGTGTGAGACGGTCTTCACAGGAAAGTCACTCAAAATATTTTTGTATGTATTTTGAGAGAAAATATTTCTTAACATAACTCACTAACTAAACAATGAAATACATTATCATATTGTTGAGCATATATACTATATAAATATAAATGTCTGGTTCAATTATTAGAGTAGTTTTTTATTTGCGATAAAACACATGCTTTAATTTAGTATTAGAATTAACCTTATGCATGAATATATCTATGTTTCTAAAAATATAGTGTATATTTTATGGTGAAACAAGTTTAAGTTGAAAGTGTTAAATAAAGGGAAAGGAGTTGAAATAAAATAAAAATTATATATAATATAATGCAGGTAACATGGGTGGAACATGCAGAATACGATGAGAGCGAGGTTCACCAGCTTTACCGAGGGTTGATCGGCGCCGGGATGGGGTTCGGTGCACAGCGGTGGATCGCCACGCTCCAACAGCAGTGCGAATGCCTCGCAATACTCATGTCATCGGCCTTGCCCACAAGGGATCATACAGGTAATTCATCACTTAACTGTGAGCTTTGACGGGGCGTTTGGTTGGAGGAAGGAATTAGGGGAGAAAAGAATTGTAATTTGGTGGAATTGCAATTCAATGAATAAAGTAGGAATTGAAATTACAGTATTTGGTATACAGAAATAGAAATAGGAGTACAGGTAATTGAAAGGTAAGAAGCAACAAATGACTAAAATGCCCTTATGCTGTGGTAGATGTTATAGTAATAGTAGTAATAGAGTAGTAGTAGTAATAATAATAATAATAATAATTTTTTCAAAAAATAATAATAATAAGTATAATAATAATAATTCATTCAAATAATAATAATAATAATAATAATAATTCTTTCAAATTTATTTTTTTTAAAAAAAAGACAAAAGGTATGGGAGAAGGGGCAAAATTTTCTTTACACCAACAAATTGCCCCTCCTCTCCACTGAATTGCAATTCATAGGGGTACCCTATGAATTGCAATTCATCATTTGGGAATTCACTGAATTGCAATTCAATGGCCATGAATGAATGAATATGACATCAGGGAAAGTCACTACATGCCATCTAAGCACAAGATATTTGAAAATCTTAGTAATATAGGCATAGAGTTTGGTTGAGAATTATTCAGTCCAACCAAACAACGTATTTAATAGATTTAATTAACTTGCACCACTTAATTTAAGGCTCTAATATACAATATATTATACCAAAAATTTTACGAGATTCACATGTGGCAGCTATTAGTCCGAGTGGGAGGAGGAGCATGCTGAAGCTGGCGCAGCGGATGACTAATAACTTCTGTGCTGGGGTGTGCGCTTCCAGTGTCCACCAGTGGAACAAGCTTTGCGCGGGGAATGTGGACGAAGATGTGCGGGTTATGACCCGGAAGAGCGTGGACGACCCGGGGGAGCCCTCCGGCATTGTTCTCAGCGCCGCCACCTCCGTTTGGTTGCCCGTTTCGCCGCAGAGATTGTTCGACTTCCTCCGCGACGAACGCCTGAGGAGCGAGTGGGACATTCTCTCCAATGGCGGTCCTATGCATGAAATGGCGCATATTGCCAAGGGCCAAGACCATGGCAACTGCGTCTCCCTCCTCCGTGCCAGCGTAATCATCTCTCTCTCTCTCTCTTTTAAGCACCCATTTTTTTTGTTTTGTTTTGTTTTTATTTTTGTTTTTTGTTTTTAATTTAATTTCTAGATGGCTAAAGAAACTGGCAATCTCGCCTTGTGATCTTAGGCCTTACAAAGAATCGCAAAGGACTTAAACCAACTTAAGTTGTTTTGTGTTTGACTGGCTCAAACAAATTTTTTTTTTTTTTGTTTAGACCGTCAAAGACCAAAAATTGAAACTCAATGTAGGGATTATGTTCAAAGGGGCATATCTTTCTGAGCTATTGAGTTATCATAATTTAGTCCTTTCACATGATCTATTGGGCTGGGGTATGAAGGTCTTGAGTTTGGGTATTAAGGGTGTGTTTGGTTGGTGGGTTTAGGCATACGATATGGGTATCAAAGTGATTGTTATTGTTTGGTTGATAGGTTTTTAGAATACCACTATGGGTTTGGAATATCCCATCAATGGGAAAATCCATACCCTAATGAAATAAGGGTTTCATTTCCCTTACTCCTTTCTTCTTCAACTATTAATAATCATTTCTATTCCACCCTATTACCAAACATGCAAAGTACTTTCACCAAAACCCATTACCTTTACCAAGTATTTGATACCCATACCGATTATGATTCCCATGTGCGAACCAAACACACCATTAATCTTTTAGAGAAGTTCTTGAGATTCGGTCCTTTTCTTTTATCACAAATTTCATTTCTGTGAACAATTAAGATTCGGTCCTTTTCTTTTATTACAAATTTCATTTCTGTGAACAATTATGCTATCAGTACGGATATTATTCTTTTAATGGTTTGGGCCTTAGAGGTTGCAACTCAAACTCACCTTAAAAGTTTATCAATATGGTTTTTCTAAAAAATGGTAGCTGGTTAGTAATCTCTATTATATTATGACTTAGATGGTAACATGTATCATGTTTTAGTGAATTTGAAATAAGCATCACCGCTGGGTATAGTGGAAGTACTGTTTTCATCAAATAGGGCTGAAAATTGAAGATGGTGTGAAATATCATGAGTGTGATCTGACTTTTTCAGATGGAAAAAAAAAGGGGTGATTGTAAAGGACAAATTTGGAATTTGGAAGTATCTCCGGGGACATTTCATTTCAGATCTGTAATCTGTCCCAGATTTTAACGTATTGTATTTTTTGTAAAGATGCAAAAGTCAAAGTACATGACACTTGTATCCTTTATGGGTCAGCCTACTTTTTCACGAAAAAAGTCATGGGTTGACCCAGTTACAGCGTAACAAAATTGACGCGCGATGGCAGTTTATGTAAATATGTAGAAAACTGAGGCTCTTTTTGTTGTGGGTGCAGGCCATGAGTTCCAACCAGAGTAGCATGCTCATATTGCAGGAGACATGCATAAACGCGGCGGGGTCGCTTGTGGTGTACGCGCCCGTTGACATTCCGGCAATGCACGTGGTGATGAACGGCGGAGATTCCGCTTACGTGGCGCTGCTCCCGTCGGGTTTCGCGATCGTGCCCGATGGCCCGGGCTCCCGCGGGCCCGCGTCGGCTACGAATGGTCCATGCAGCAACGGGGGCCCGTATCAGAGGGTGAGCGGTTCCCTCTTGACCGTGGCGTTTCAGATCCTCGTTAACAGCCTTCCCACGGCGAAGCTCACGGTGGAGTCGGTGGAGACGGTCAACAACCTCATCTCCTGTACTGTTCAAAAGATCAAGGCTGCCCTTCACTGTGAAAGTTGATTGGGGGTGGGGGTGGGGGTGGGGGTGTTCTAACTAGGGCAGGCCCTGAGTAACCTCAGTCAAGATGGTAAAAGATTCATACTTTAACCACAAGGTCACGAGTTTGAATCCTTGCACTCTTGGTTTGAGCTGGTCAACTATGCGTAATTAGGTTTTGGTCCACTTCTTTGTAGTTTTTTTGTCGGCTAAGGTTACAAGACGAGTTTACTCACACTCGAAAGAGTCGTGAAATTTTTCTCGTCATCTGAAAATATAGGAAGGCAATTTAGGAAGTTAGTCAAGAACGAACCGCGATAAGAAACCCTTGCACGGTGGTAAGCGCCGCCACGGATCGCCTTCACACGGTGGTGTGGGTTCTTAACACAATGCAAGGGTGGTGGTTCGGGTATTGACTCGGACTACCCTTCAGCTGGTTCAACAACTACTATTAAGCTTTTGTTTCACTAAGCAATATATATATATATATATATACACACACTTTGACAATGTACGTATTTGGTTTTCAATTCAACACTAACTTACAGCTAACTAGCTCCTGCTTCTTGAATTTTAATCTTTTAGTATTATAGTTGAGCTTTTTATTATTAAATAAATAAAAGCAATCTCAAAAAAGTTTATTATATTGTATACAATTTAATAAATAAATTACACTTTTTTTAGTATATTTTATTGGAAAATTAGCACTAAAATGACAATTTAATAATCAAATCCTAAACTGATTGGGGTGCTGTAGGCAGGCACTACGATAATTAATTCTAATCGTAGTACGTTTTATGCTGGAAAATCTAGACGAGGCATAGTGGCAACATATCTCTCCCCACCATTAGTCCCTGTGCCTTTAATGTGCACTATAAAAACAATGTTGTTTAATGTTTATCAATAGACTTGTAATGATTTCTGTTTTAATTTATACAACTTTTGGTGCGGATAGTTTTCATACAAGTTTTTCATTATTTAGTTTCTTTACTTTCAAAAAATGGACAGTATATTTACTTCTTTCTTAACAAACCCTCTAGTAAAATATTTAAGTTTGTCCATTGTGTGATACTTCGAAAACTAATTATACAATAATTTTGTTCAAATATTGAAATTTAAAAACACATGCACATAGATAACAGACAAACATGTAGTTCTCAAGTTATCTCACCACAACAGTGAAACAACAGCTCAAAGAACATCCAATTTATTCACAAGAAAGACTAACCACATTATTTCACTTGCACCATCCGCTAGAGCTTTGTACTCTGTTTCGGAATCGTCTTTTGCTTCCTAAAAGTCCATGAATTGGGATTTGAGCAAAGAAAGATAACAAATCCAATCATGAATTTAGGATCATCAAGGCAACCGGCCTCTATATATATATATATATATATATATATATATATATATATATATATATATATATATATATATGTGAAAAAGTAAGAACTTCATTAATTGAAGAAAAATTTATGAATATAATATGGTGGAGCATCACTCCAGTATTTAAAAAATTGTAACAAACCAACACTCCTAGCCAAAGTATGGACAACTAAATTGGCAGTACGCCTCACATGAATCGGCCTAGTTAGAGATTAGTATAGACATGAATATCCATAGAGGCTAATTTAGTAAGTAAAACAAAGACCAGAATTAGTAGTAACCTTATTATACTAAAGAAATCTCAGAAACCAATGATGATCATGAAAATGTTTGAACCAAGCATGAGATGCTCGCTTTAGGGCATATAAGGAACATTGCAACTTGCACACATGATTAGAGAATCATTTATCGGCATAGATAGGGGGTTGTTTCATGTAAACAACTCATAAAAATTACCATTCATGAATGTTAGGAAGATTTTTCTTTAGATTTTGATGATACCAAATGATAGGAATTTTTAGACGCCAGTTATATATGTTAGACTTAGGATATTTCTGCTCAAACATTCAAATCCAACATAATGGTACCTTGAGTAGTACCAATTGTATCTATTTGAATGATCAACTCGAGAGGTCAGTCGCAACAACGAGTCGAAGAGTAACCTGAGTGGTTATCTCTCAAGTGGTTCGAGAAAGAAAATTGAAGACTGAAGATTCGAAGAGTAGAAGACTCAAGACCGAAAGGTTAGAAAAGGCGAATGGTTGAAGGGCATAGCTTTCAAAGTGTTAGAAGAATGAATAGTAAGGACAACCATTCATAATCGAAAGGTTGCAAAAGGTCGAAAAGTAGGAAGCACCTACCTTTTGAGGAGTTAAAGGGATGAGTGGTAAAGTCAATCATTCGAATCTGAGAGGAGGAAAATCTTAAGGTTCGAAGCATTAATCTAGTTAACCATTCGAAAGGGCTACTCGAGACATTCTCTAAGCTGTACCGTCCGAAACCTTAAAACTTGAGCATGAATGTCTGAGAAATAAAAAGTCTTAAAGAACATATCCCAATGCAGATATTTCCTTTAATGCCCTGACAAGTTGTGCAGAACAAAAAAAATAATGTTTAACGCAAAATAAGTCTTTAATGGCTAGAAAATTTGACACCTTCACCTACCCTCTAGATTACCAGCTATCTCTAGACGCTTGTATATAGCCATTTGAAATTCGCCATCCCTCTAACGGACCTTTTTCACTCGCCTAAAAATACCCTTTTCAATGTCAAAAGAAGGTGCTGGTCATTTGCAAAATTATCAAAGTGTTCATATTTTGAATATTTTCACATCTAGCGACTAGTGTTCTAAGAGAAAGAAAGACGAATCTTAACAGAGCATATCCGAAATTTAAAGACCTTTTGCTACTCAACCTGCATAAATCAAGATCAACAAGGCAAGTTCTCTAGTTGGAGAAGAAAAAAAAAACTTTTCTTCAACCCTGTATTCTTTACTCAGTAGAAGTAGAAAGAGGCGAAGTAAACTCGCATTGAGTTGAAAAACTTGATGGTGGAGTTCACAGTTGGCTTGGTGTTCAAAGCGTGAATGTCCAGAGATTTTGTACTATAGATAGTGCAAACTTCCTTAGAGATCAAGGAGAAGAGGGGAGTAGGTTCGTTATAACCGAACCACTCTCTCTCTCCCTATCTCTCTCTCTCTCTCTCTCTTGTTAAATAAAACCCTTTATGCGCTTATAACTTGAATGCGGAAGCACAAATAACAATGAACCGCATGTAAATCAAATTAATCAACTAAACAATGTTCATGATTATGGATCTTTAATTAAAACAAGAATAAAGATAAAGACTTACTTGATTCCATTGAGATGTAATCTCTAACCTGAACAATCAAGAATGCTTCACCTCTCTGATCTGTATACCTTAATCACCTCCTGATGATACGGAGACTAGAAAACTCAGAGACTAAAAACCTTATGATCAGAAACCGTATTGTCCCTAGAGTTTTCCTGGGTATTTATAGATGTGATGAAAAACCCTCTTCCAAGAGGAATGGAAAACCTCCTTTCAGGAATATAAATCCCTTTAGGAATGTGAAACCTCCTTTTAGGAGAACCCATATCATTTTTCCATTATACATCTTTTAACCCTTATATACTTAAATTTTAACAGAATGAGAGAGAGGGAATTTCACCCAGTAATTCCGCCTTTATACATCACTAATCATCAACGTGAGTCCTTATGGAATTACAACCTTTATTATATAAATCATTGTTAGGAAATAATTATTTCTAACAGTTTCCTACTTGATTCATATAAGCATGACACCTTTATTATATGAATCAACGCTAGGAATAAATTATTTCTAACATTCTCCCACTTGATTCATATAAGTATGACTTTACATTTTCAATCCTTAATTTGAGCTCACTTAATATGAAAATGTAGAAGTCAGAACCTCATCGAACTTTACTAACCGAATCATGGCGGTTATAGGCCTGACAAAGCGTCCTGCTCCCTTCCATGTATCACAGTTAATAAGAATTCGAACCATAATAATAAGGTCAAAATCCGAAATAACCTTATTCCTTATGTCTTAACTAAATAAGACCAAAGTTATCACTTCTGAATTATGCATAAATAAGTGATCAACATCAACAACAACAAAATCAAAACCTGAATAGATATCTAAGAGTATCAACATCCCAATGTGCTAATCAAACATAAATCCATACATGTATGGCAGGATTCACCATTATACAAGGATTTTACCAGTATGCCCATTCTACCAACATGGCCAATGAAGGTTTTAGGCGTCAATCCCTTAGTCAACGGATCCGCGATAACAAGATCAGTGTCAAAAATTGCACTATTGATACTCTTTTTGATTTTGTACCTTCTCCTTAACGGACAGAAATTCCAAATCCATGTACTTGGCACCTCTAGTATATCTGTCGTTCTTTGAGAAGAACACAGTTGCTGCATTATCACAATGAATCCTCAATGGTTTGGCTATAGTATCGACAATGCCCAAACCAGAAATGAAATTGCGCAACCATGATGATTTGAATCTGTAGCCTCAAAGCATGCTACAAATTCTGCCTCCATAGTGGAAGGAGTAATGACAGACTCCTTCACACTTTTCCAAAATACTGCTTCACCAGCAAGTAGGAAAATATGTCCGAATGTTCTGTTATCCAAACATCCGCCATAGTCTGAGTTTGAATAACCTACAACCTTCAGGTTATTCTACCTTCTATATGTGAGCATGTGGTCCTTCGTGCCTTGTAAGTATTGCAGGACCTTCTTTGCAGTTTACCAGTTTATATCTTTCTAAAACTTTGTTAATGTAAGCCTTCTGGGATAAACATAAAATCCCTTGTGATCTATCATGAAACATTTCTATTCCAATCACAAATGAAGTCTCACCCTTATCCTTTATTTCAAAGTTCTTAGAAAGATATTCCTTAATGCCACTTCCTATTGAGTTTGCACTTGATCATCAACTTGAGTTTCAACCTCATCTTCATTTACAATAGCTTCCTTATGTGGAATTGGAGCATCTAGTTGCTGTTGTTCCAAAGTATTTCCATAAGGCTGCACTTGCAGCAATAGGAACTACAGCAAGGAAAGGATCACTTGATGAAAATGGATCCATCAATGACTCCTTAATCTCAACATTACGAGCTCCCACACTCCCACGGACTTTGCTAATTTTAATGAAGCGAGCATTACCAGACTCAACAACCCTCGTACTATGATTAGGACAATAAAACATGTATCCCTTAAACCTTTATGGATATCCAATGAAATTACCACTAATGGTTATGGAATCCAATTTATTTCATGTGAATTATATGTCCTCAATTTAGCTTGACAGCCCCAAATGTGAAGATGCCTCAAACTAGGTTTCCTTCATATCCACAATTCATAAGGTGTTTTAGAAACAACCTTACTAGGAACCCTGTTGAGTAAGTATGCTGTTGTCTTTAATGCATACATTCACAATGAAACAGGCAATATACAATTTATTAACCATACTCCTAACCATTTTCATAAAAGTACGATTTTGCCTATCAGAAGAGCCGCAGATATCTGTAAGTATCAAGTAATCCCAAGCTTCTTGTGGCTGAGTGTTTTGATACATGTCTGACTTGCTATCTCCTTATGCAATCGACACATGCATTATTCCAGTCAATAAAATCCAATTGAGACAAAATTTCAACCTTAATAAGTCTCAATATCCTTTATTTGGATATATGACTAAGCCTTTTTACGCCACAAGAAAGTTAAAGATTCATTCGGTGCACTTCCTTTAACACTAACCTCACTCATAACATTAAACAAGGAATTAATAAAGTCTGCATTAAGATTGAAACAATATAAAGTATCCAACAAAACACTATAACCACAAAAAGGTGTTTTGATGATACAAAGAAAATATTCATTTCCAATCTTAAGGTTAAAACCCAATATGTCCAACCTAGATGCTGAAGCAAGATTTCTAGAACATTCTGGAACATATAGACAATTCTCAAGATCAAAGCAAAAGCATGTATCCAGCTTAATGCTATAAGTTCCAATACCTCACTACAAGAATGAAGACATTTAGTGACAAATTTTTTGTGACACTTTGTAATTTAGTCACAAATAATACTCGTTTTGTGACTAAAAAAATAATTTGACACTATTATGTGAGATAATTGTGATAACTTTTTCTTGGTCACGGATAATATGGTAATTGTGACAAGTAAGTATTTGTTACGAATAAGTTGTCACTATTACTAGAATAATAGTGTCGTAACATACGTTGTCACTATTTGTTGTCACTAAATGTATGTGCATTTTGGCGGCATTATAATTATGGCGGGAACGAATGTAATTGTGACAAAATGTAATGTAGACACAAATTTTTGTACTTTTTGTGACAAATAGTTGTTTGTCACTCTTGTTTATAATATTTGTGACAAACTTTTTTGTCAATAAAAATACAATTAGTTAGTACCATTAGAAATGAGAAACAATTGTGAGAAAAAATACTATTGTCACTAATATTGTCATTTTTTGTGATAAAATTCTTACAAATATTTGTGACGCTCTATAATTTTGTAACTAAAATTACTAAATTGTGACAATATAATAATTCTGTTGATTTCAAGTTTTGTCACTAATTTATGATAATTGTGATGAGTAATTATTAGTTGTTACAATGACTTTGTCACTATAATTAAATACTCCGAAGAAGATATCAATCCCAACAGTAATCAAAAGACTAGACTAATAATGATCAATTAATTTAACCAATTGATAAACAAGAAAAAGACCATTTTTATATTCCGATTAATCAAAATCCATAAATGAATCAACCTAATTCTCCAAATTCTTTTTTTGATTGGATGAGAATGAATGAACTGCCGTGTAATAATAATGACCATAGGAAACCCAAATTTGTCAACTTTGAATCAAATGACTACCCTAAGTTTGTGATTCAAAAGTAATTGAATTAACCAAATCACTACTTTAACGGCATTAGCTTATTATTTATACATTAAGAGCTATCCACGTACTGTAGTACAATTTGTATAATATGTTTGTATCAAATATATATTAAAAATAATTACATATAATAAAAAATTACTCCGTTGTTAATTGGAGCAATTAATCGAATTAGTTAAAGTATAATTTAGTTTGGTTGATTAAGTAACAATTTCTCAAAATAAAAATTCAATTAGTTTGATTCAAAATTAATCAAATTAATTGAATTATTACTTCTAACCACATTAGCCTATTATTTGTATATTAAGAGTCATTCCCTTAGTACAAATATAATTTATGTAACAATATAATTTACCCACACGGTAATTCAATTTTAAACTAATCAAATTATTAAACAAGTTTAGTCTTTTTGTTATTTATGTACTTTACCAAAAAAACTAATTATTTAAAATATTAGGTATAGTTAAATATTCCTTATTTTATCTATTATTTCTTTAGTAATTATTTAGTAAATTTGGAAAGTAAATGATAAAAAAGATATTTGTGCTTTTTTTAAAAGGGAAAATTGGCGCATATTTTTTGTTTATTTGTCTAAATTTGTTAAGTTTATTAGTGAAAGGTAGGGTATTTTAGTATCAAATCCTTAGTTCATGATGTCTCATTGTCTCTCTTCGTGCATTACTCCCCTTCTGCCTCTCTTTGGCTTGTTCTCCATTTGCACATATAATCCAGAACAAACATTCTGTGATGTATTCGAAGCTTTTTTTTTCTGGCAGAGCAATGGCGAAAAGAAAAACAATCAGCGGTACATATATATGCATACTAACACGTATTTCTTTTTGTTTTTAGTATTCAATGCAGTACATATTTGTTTTAATTTAATTTTGACCGTGCGTATGTGTTATACTAGTTTTATACGCGCATAGCGCGAATGGGTTAATGCCCAATGTTTATATCGAAATAAATATTTGAAAGTATATCAATGCAATATTATATATGAGAAGTTTATACATGGGTAATTGAATGTCGAATTTTTTTATTTAAATATCTAACTCAAAGTATATATATGAATCTAAGATAATATAGAAAATTCATTATAATTATTCATAAAATAAATGTTTGCAACGTTGTGAAACCGATAGTCTAAATATTTGGTCTAAAAATGATAGTCTAAATAAATACTCCGTACTACTTTTAATTTGAATTTTTTTAAAGTGTTCTTAATTATCTTTTGAGTAACATTGTCATTGTCTTCAATTCATCTTTACTATTTGTTCTCTTCCTTTTTGTTTGTTATGTGTTATTTGCAATTCGGTTATTGTTGGTAGCATAGATGACAACATCATGCAATAAGATTACGATATAGGAGCTATGGACTTTCCTTTAGGTGCTCTGCTTGGGGTTCATTTGGTTCAACCATTATTGTTGAATGGGTTATTGTGGATAAAGAAATTCCTAGTTTAAGAAAAAAGATTAAATAAATTAATAAAAATTTGAAAACTTAAAATATTATGTATTCCAAAGATATTAAAAGGTAATTTCTCGCTTCAATTTGCTGGGTAATGGGTTATTTGAGTACTTTCATTGTCAACAATCCCTCAAGTAGTTAATATGATTGGTTTCAAACTATTCTTTTTTTATTTTTTTCATGGTATTAAAGAAATACATATGTATCATTTTTTGGTGTAACTACTAATTTATTTAATTCAATAAGAGTAAAATAGAGTGATTCCGTTTCAATTTGTTAGACTATTTGAGTACTCTCTTTGTCAACCAATCCCCAAGTAGTTAATATAATTAGCTTCAAATTATTTAAATTTTTTTTCATAGTATTAATAAAATATTTGGTAAATAAATATATAACATTATTTTGTACTATAACTTTGATATTTAATTACAAGATATTGTAAAAATAAGATAATGGACAATGTAATGAATTAAAGAATATTTGCATGAGAGAAAATAAAGACAATATAACTAATGAAATTATTTCTCTTATTTAATTTAATTTTTTGATAATGAATAATTTTTTCAAATAAAAGTATTGTAGACACATAATTCTAAATTAAAGAAATACATATGCATCATTTTTTGTTGTAGCTACTAATTTATTTAATTTAATAAGAGTAAAATAAAGTGAAAAACTTAATTATGTCAAATTTGATTGAGATGAGGTTCGAACCTAAGACCTTTCTTATAGAAATTAATGGGTTAGTTAAAAGTTAACGGAATATTAACAGAGAAGAGAATATTTAACGGAAAACTTAACGGAAAATCATAAAAGTAAGGTTAAATTAGGTAATCTCTATGAATAATATTAATCTGAATTATCTTAGCCATCTATTTGATTAAATAATTCATCTGAACCATCCATTTGATTACCGCCATTTTTTCTACCCATTTTAGGCCTAACTCTCTTTGGCTCTTATTAGTATAGTAGATATATATATATATATATATATATATATATATATATATATATATATATATATATATATATATATATATATATATATATATATATATATGTATGTATGTATGTATGTATGTATGTATGTATGTATGTATGTATGTATATTTTCTCTGTCTGTATGTACGTATATAGTTGATATATTAGTTGAATTTAGATTTAAGTTATTTGTTTAACATATAGTGTGTTTTGGTGTGGTTTATAATCGTTTTGTATTTAAACCTTTTTTGGTAGACATTTTTTATGTTTTTTTTTTAATAATCTTATTTCAATCTTTACATATTAATCTTTATTTATTAATAACTTAATTTTTATTTATTTATATGTGTAGAATGGTCAAGCTTAAAAGACTAAGATCATTAGCAGATTCAACTGATAATAAGCATATTTCTCATGTGGTGGATGAGCCTCATAAGTCATAACAATGAGGTTTCTAATCAACAACTCAACAGAATAGTTGAAAGATCAAACATTGCACCTAGAGTAGAAGAAAATTTTATTGGTTGCACAGGTGATGTGAGATTTTAATATTTTTGAGTTTAAAATTTAATCTTCTTTTCATATATAATATTTTATACTTATATATTGTTTTTTTTAATTTACTGTAGGAAACGAAAATATTAAAATCACACAAGCAGCTTTAGAGGAACAAGCTATTGAAATCAAACAAATTTTTGCTCACTTAGCAAGCAATCAAGGGCTTCCAAATATGCTAAGCAATGCATCTCCATCAACTACCTCAAGTGAAGAATAATCAAGCCATTTTATTTTAAAAAGTTTTTATTTGGATCTTGTATTTCTTACAACATATATTAGTTAGACAATGAGGTCTTTTTATATATATATATTTTTAATTTTAATTTGACAAGTAACATTTGTTGATGAATTATTTTATTCCAGATAATAATTAAATTAAAACATTTAATTATGACAAGATTTTGAAATAAATAATTTTATATTGTTTGCATTTGGCTAGTGCTATTGGAAAAAAAAAAAATCGTGAACAAGTAATGGTCACTTACAAAAACATTAAGATTGACAATAATGACACTATTTCAACTTATTTTTTGTGACACAAATTTTTTCACTAATTTTTAGTATTTTAGTGACAATATGATGCCACTATTTTTAAAGATATCAGTGACGACAAAGATGATGGCTACAAAAAATTAAATTTTTGTATGACTTTAGTTAACACTAATGATTACTTTAGAGTTAACCACTTTTGTCACAAATAAATACAACATTTGTCACCATGTTTGTTGTCACAATAAAGTAATTATTTGTTACCACTTTTTAGGTTACTGATAATCATTTTTGCGTCAAAAATAATTCTCACAAATAAGTACAACTATTGTGACCTAAGTGTTGTCATAATAACATAATTAATTGCAACGATTTTAGTTGTCACTAGATCAATTTTTTGTAATAACATATTTGGTCACAAATTGTATATTTATTGTGACCACTATTGTTATCACACAAATACTACTTTTAGTTACGTAAACATTGTCACAAAAGTTTTGAATAATTGTGACAACTTTTCAAAAGTCGTCACTACTACAATAGTGACGGAGGATATAGTGACCACAGGTGACGACTTCAAAAATTGGTCACTAATTCCAATAGTGACCAAAATCGATAGTTTTGGTGACAACTTCTGTTATCACTAAATGTGAAATTTCTTGTAGTGCCTTTAATTCTAGCTTTCATCTTGTTCACATGAAAAGAAACTTTTCATTTTCCCTTTGAGGTTGAAACATCAGAAAACCTTGCATAATGTTAGAAACATGTGTTGTAGCACCAGTGTCTAACCACCAAGTATTAGAAGGAACCTCAATAAAATTGAATTCAAAGCATACTGAAACTGAATGTATACTTCTTCTTTCCATCGAAGCTATCCTCTTCAGGCATTCAGCCTTCTTGTGCCCAGGTTTGTTACAGAAATAGCATTTATGCACTTTCTAAACGCACCTTGCACCTTCATAGGATGCTTGCCCTTCTTTTACTTTTAGACTTACTGCCATTATCACGGACATCATAACTGCCACCATTATAGCGTGATACAATAGTGTTCACTACAACCTTTTATCTCACATATCAATTGCCTTGAGTTAACAAACCTTTATTCAGACTATGATATATAAACCTTAAGTTTATATTTAAATCCGCCTTTGGGTCAAATTTAAATACAATGTCAATTTACCGACATGCATCATTCACACATACTTGAATGAGATTATTCATCAAGTTCAAATTTAATATATAGGCCATCTTTGGACATGCGCTACATATTAACAAAACAAGAATCATAATCTCCTAAAATTGTCATTAATCACATGTCTGATCCACCTTTGGGTGACCGCTAGAACCATGTGTCAATGATCACAAATGTTTATCAATCCTTAGTGTCATTCAATGATGCAAAATATCATGTGTATAATAAACATTTGTAAACATAAATAATTATTTAGCTATTACCTTGAGTGGTTCACTTTGGTGACTAACACACTCGCCTTATGCTAATAATTCATTTATGTGAATAAACCTAAATTTGTAAACATAAACATAAATGATTATTTAGCTATTTACCATGAGTGGGCCGCTTTGGCGACTAACATACTCGCCTTATGCTAATAAATCATTCATGCGAATAAACCTTAATTTATATGTCGTTCTATTATAACATATAAATTAAGAGTGGATCAAATCTCCATCCATAATTGATCCTTTATTTTTTATATATGAGCCCAGAATTTAAAGCTAATCCAAATGCTTTAAACAAACCAAAAGAGCCCAAATTTATATATAATCCCTTAATATTTTAAAGCCCAAATTAAATGAGCCTAGAATTTAAAGCAAGTCCATAATACTTTAAATAACTCAAATATGCTCAAATTAATTGGTCCAACAAAATAATCAATCATTTTGTCTTTTCCTCTTCATACCTCCCACGGAGCCAGCCGGAAATCGGAGAAGCTCCACCGTATGCCCTCCACCGTGAGAACCCAACTATGCCACCATAGCCGTTCGTGACTCCAAGTTTGATTCCATTGTAATAGTTGATTCCAACATTCATACAAACAGTCC
Organism: Ipomoea trifida; assembly: GCA_003576665.1. Classification (NCBI taxonomy): domain Eukaryota; kingdom Viridiplantae; phylum Streptophyta; class Magnoliopsida; order Solanales; family Convolvulaceae; genus Ipomoea; species Ipomoea trifida. Next base: position 3,485,680 of record CP025648.1, read on the forward strand.
AGCAATAGGAGTACACATACGTAATATTCGATTCCAAAATCCAACCAAATCAACTTATATATATTCAAACAGTATATGTATATATTTGTTGGTTTCAATTGATTTTGATTCCACGAACACATTTATGTGGACAAGCCTTAATTTATATGTCGTTCTCTTATAACATATAATACGTGATTGATAGTGCGAAATCATATAACACAAATCATATACATGATTCAATAAATATGGACCAAACAGATCATACATCCTTCACGCCAATCAATAAATGTATTACGTACTGTCCATATATGTTTGTTTCATTCGATTTCAGCATCTTAATTCCAAACGTTAATTTAAACATATATTACAACAGTGCGCACTTAGAAGTTGGCAACACCCAATGCTAATCAATTTTATTGTTAACAAATACCAAAAATTAACGCACAATACATACATATATGTGTTGATGCTAAATGAAGACAAAACAAAATTTGGCCATGCTGACAGATATATGTATATGAATGTACAGCATGCGAGGACGCCAAACATGTCTACGTATCATTCCACCATGTGAGCAAGTTATGCATGGTCACGCAATTTTAATGTTGCAGGCGTATCCATAATTCGAATGCGATTTTAATCCATATATAAATCCACCGATAAACGAATACAAAATATTCGACAAGGATAAACACCAAATCCATAATTAATTAAACCTTTATAATTAAAATCCCCAAATACCATGAACCCTAATTTTAGTGATTAATCAATTTACAAGCAGGCCCTGATACCAAATGTTAAATAAAACCCTTTATGCGCTTATAACTTGAATGCGGAAGCACAAATAACAATGAACCGCATGTAAATCAAATTAATCAACTAAACAATGTTCATGATTATGGATCTTTAATTAAAACAAGAATAAAGATAAAGACTTACTTGATTCCATTGAGATGTAATCTCTAACCTGAACAATCAAGAATGCTTCACCTCTCTGATATGTATACCTTAATCACCTCCTGATGATATAGAGACTAGAAAACTAAGAGACTAAAAACCTTATGATCAGAAACCGTATTGTCCCTAGAGTTTTCCTGGGTATTTATAGATGTGATGAAAAACCCTCTTCCAAGAGGAATGGGAAACCTCCTTTCAGGAATATAAATCCCTTTAGGAATGTGAAACCTCCTTTTAGGAGAACCCATATCATTTTTCCATTATACATCTTTTAACCCTTATATACTTAAATTTTAACAGAATGAGAGGGAGGGAATTTCACCCAGTAATTCCGCCTTTATACATCACTAATCATCAACGTGAGTCCTTATGGAATTACAACCTTTATTATATAAATCATTGTTAGGAAATAATTATTTCTAACATCTCTCTCTCTCTCATCTCTTTACATTATTTGCTACTTAGTGCATAACATTTACCAAACCTAAGAATTTGATAAGATTAAAACCATGTGCATAAGAATTTCTAAAGGGTTACCAAATATTTTCCACTGTGCATTCTGAACGAGAAGTTAAAGTAACCTTTCGGCCACTTTAACCTTTCGAAAATATTTTAAAATTTATACAAGTCTATTCACCCCCAACTCTAGACTTGTACATTAACCCTCACCAGTACCAACAAGTGGTATCAAAGTAAGTAACCTTGAAGGGTGAACTCTCGAGTATACTACTTGGTGATCTCTTTTCAAAAGACCAAATTCTTTTATTTTTGCACGTATCAATTTTTATAAAATGGATCATCATGTGTCCAAAAATTTGATGTTTAATTTAAATAAGTTTGATGATTGGAAGATGCGTATGTAGGCGCACTTCTCGTCTCTCTATGACGAGATGTGAGAAGTCATCATTGAAGGTCTAGTGCAGATTATGATGGTTAATGCCAACCGAGCAGCACAAGGACTTGACGCGCCAGAGTACATGGTCAAGCCAAGTGATATCTACTATTTTATACAATAATTCACCCCTTATTTTAGTTGTTTTGATGCTTATTTTCTTTATCCTAGTGAAATTGAGAATTGTTTAATTTGTGTGTTATATTGTCCCAAGGGTTGAATTATCCACAAGGAGCAGCAAAAGAAGAATTTTGGAACATTTTGGACAAGTTTTGGAAGAAAAGGAAATTACCTAAGGAAGGAAAGAAAACACGAATAAAAATTAGAAGCTGCCTCATGGGCCCAAGACCCATCTATCTCCTATATATTCTACATATTCTCTACAATTTAAGTAGTTCCCAACACTAGTTAGTTTTAGTTTATTTTTTCTCTTCTCTTTATATTTTCCTAGCATAGTTTAGATTAGTTTTACATTAGATTATTTAATTTCAAGCTTCGAATCGCGAATTGGAGTTGAATTTGTTCTTCATCATTAGTACAATTCTCTTATTCCGTTATTTACTTTCTTTTCAGATTTCTTGCAATGTTTATGGTTAATTATTATTGCTTTGCTTTGTCGTTTACTTTTATGATACATGAGTAGTTAACTTTTGGGTTTGGATTAGGGTTCATTGCTATTCTTGATGCTAGGTTTATGATTATTGCATAAAGGGGATAATTTATTAACCTAGGGTTTTTATATTTGAACTGGATTATAAATTTCTCTTATTGATAATTGATGCGCAACTTTTAAAGACTCAAGCCCTACCAATTTCAACCCAATTTTTCCTACTATAAGAATATGGGTAATTTGGGGGCTTATAATGCTTTTGTGTTTTAAGGTTAAGATTGATGCATCACGAAAGTGGGACAATCCTAGTCTAATTCTAGTTTATTGATTACGAAAGTAGCTGAACTGAATTTTTGAGTGCATTGCCAATATCCCTTGGTTAATTGTTTTTCCCCTAATTCTAAGTTTGTTAAAGCATCAAGATTGCAATATCTCTAATCTCACCCATTCTTTATCATATAGTTTATTCCTCAGTTAATTTGCATTTATTTTATCTCCCATATTTAATCATCATTTACTTGGATTCTAGTGAACTTCAACACTTTAGTGACTAGAATTTAATATTTCACACAATACGTGCCATAACCCCAATCCACAGTGGAACGACATTTACACCCTCTTTTTACTATCACCATTTTACTCATCACCAAGGCACGCATGAACCACAGAAGATCGCAAAAGAAATAATTGGACAATATCACCAAGGATATATTTTTCAAAACAATAGATGACACGTTGTTCCCCAAACATCTGGGAGGTTTTCATGCAGATTGGAGAAAGGGACGAGCACGATGTTGACTCGGTTCATGAAGCTACTCAACGAGGTAACATACTTAATTGGGCAAGGAGCTAAGCCAAAAGGATATTAACCTAAAGATTCTCCGAGGTTTACCTAAATCATAGGAAATGAAGGTCATCGCCATGAGGGACCATAGAGACCTAAGGGTCATTCAAACATCTCAAGTCTTTAGTGATTTGAAAGCTTATGAGTTTGAGAGGGAACCAAGATGGGAAGATGAATCTGAGCTCACGAGCGTTGCGTTGGTCGCTGACCCATCTAATTGTTTATCTGATGAGCAATTTGCCATGCTTGTGAGTAAATTTAAGCGCTTCATGAGGAAGAACAACATCTAAGGGAGTCCATAAACTCCAACTTCCCTAAATTTGAGAAATTCAGAGAGGTCAAATACCTCGAAAAATAAAAACTCCGTGGGGTTGCATGCATTGTGCTATAACTGTAGAAAGCCGGAACACTACAAGGCAGAATGCCCATATCCGGTGGTTCGGAAGCATCCGGACCAACCGAGAAGTGCTTGCAAAAACAATTCAGGGAGAACTCCAGGAGAAACGATTGGTAGTAGTCAGTACTCGGCTAGTCACTCAAAGGGTGACAAGAGGAGGAAAGCGCTCATGACCGATGATTAACCGAGAAGGTGACAAACGAGCCGTTCACCTCCAGCTCTAGCTTAGAAAGCGAGAGCTCAGGAGATGAGAAATGTCTCATATGCCTCTACAACTAACATGAATCGGGATAAGACTTGTGCTTAATGACTAAGGACGAAGAGGTAAATTCTCAATCCTCTTCTACCCAATGTGAGTCTGATTCTAGTTGTGATGTAGATCCTATGTATTTAGTTCTTAAACTGATGAAGGACTTCAAGTATGTAAAGAACACTTCCAAACTGAAAGAAGAGAATGCTCAACTTTTGGTCGAACCTGAATCTCTCAAGAGCATTATGCTAAAAAACAATGAGATGATGAACACGTTTGGTCAGTTTGAGAAGCGAATTCTCTTACTTAAGGAGGAGTGCAAAGCAAGAGAAATGTGAGAGTATAAATTGCGCGAGGTCATAGCTACCTTTACTAATTTATCCAAAATAATGGATCGAATGGTAGGTGAGCAAAGGCCAAGTAAGAACACAGTTGGACTAGTTAACAATCCCAGCTTTCCCTCACATATCCAATTCTCCAAACCCACAGACCCTTCAACTAGTGGATATTTAAATTTGGTGTTTCTTAAAGGTCAAACCGTGCAACCTGAAACCGTAAAAGTTGTTGAGAAAGGCAAGACGAACACCACAAATGAGTAGTCAACCGAAAGGTGACATTACTCAAAAGGTTGTGGAACCTTTGAGAGGTAAACTTTCTAACGAAAACTCGAGGAGTGTTTAAAACACAAATCAGAATAGACCGAGTGGTAGAGAACCGAATGGTCAATAAAGAAAGGGTAACCACTCAAGAGGAAAGCTTAAGAACATCTCAAGATCTAACCATTCGAGAAGGAGACCGAATGGTCATCCAAATGGTAAACTGAATCATTACCCGAATGGTCAGAATAGAAGGTTTAGTAAGCCTTAGAGGTCATCGAGAAGACCAATGAGAGGCGACAGAAGGCTTTTCCCTTCTGATGAGGACTAGCTTATGGTCAATGAACCAATGCCAAAAGCACAATTTGAGCGGTTCCATCGACATAATAAGCAAATGTTATATTCTAGGGTGCATAACTATGTGCACAAACCCAATTTCAAAAACATTATGCACCTAAAACCCCAAGCAATTTCAAAATATCCCGTATGATTATGATGTTTTTAATGGCTACATTGGACTGAGACTTAGTCTAACTAGCTGTAGGTTCAAATAGATACCTAAGCTCACTAACCAGAAAGGAGCCAAGAAGGTATGAGTACCTAAATCAAACTAATTTTTGATTTCTGGTAAACAGGGTTATTTTTTATGTGGATAGTGGATGCTCAAGGCATATGACTGGCGAAAGGTCAAAACTGAGCAACTTCTAAACAATCAATGATCTCAAGGTTGTGTTTGGTGGTGAGAAGAGTGGACAAACCAAAGAGATTGGTGATGTCTCAAGAAACGGGCTGAAAATTAAGGATGTATCATATGTAGAAAGGTTGAAGTTCAACCTTTTCAGTACAAGTCAGTTCTGTGATAAGTGTTATACAAGGTAGAATTCTCCAAGGATAAATGTTGTGTAATCAGTGAGGAGAATGGAGAAAATGTTCTTTCTGCAAGGAGGCAAAAGAAGATGTATGTAGTAGATTAGGATTCAGCCAGACCAAATGTTTACCTGGTAGCTAAAGGAAATTCAGATCTAAGTTGGGAATGGTACAATATGCTCAACCATCTCAACTTCATGACAATCAAGAAGCTAGCCAGAGGAAATTTAGTAGAGGGACTACCAAATGTGATTATAATAAAAAGAGGGGACTACCAAATTTGACTTATAATAAAGATAGGGTTTGTGAAACTTATCAAATCTTCCTTTAAGTCCAAATCTTGTGATACAAATTCTAGACCCTTGAGTCTTCTTCACATGGATTTATTTGGGCCAGTTGATCCAGTAAGCCTAAGTGGTAGAAAGTATACTCGTGTGGTAGTAGATGACTAAACTACATGGAAAATCTTTCCAAGAAAGAAGAATGACACTGAGAGGTTACTGTCCGAGCTGTTAAAAAAAACAGTTGCAGAATGAGAAAGGTTTCAACATTGTGAAGATAAGGTCAGATCAAGACACAGAGTTTGTCAACCAAGTTATTCAAAGTGTTTGTGGATAATTTGGTATCTCCATCAACTCTCAACTGCTTGGACACCACAGCAAAATGGTGAAGCCGAAAGGAGAAAGAGAACTCTCAAAGAGCCGCAACGTCAATGATTGCTCTTTTAGGCTTACCTAAAAGATTTTGGGTTAAAGCTGTTAGCACAACGTGTTACACCAAAAATCGTTGCATAATCAAAAAATTTCATGAGAAGACAACCTACGAATTATTGAAGGATAAGAAAACAGTTGTGAGCTACTTCCATACATTTTGTAGCAAATGCTTCATTCACAACAACGAGAAGTCAAATCTAAAGGCTTTTGATGAGAGAGCTGACGAAGGGCTTTTCATGGGATATTTAGCCGTCAGTAAAGCTTTCCGAGTTCTTAACAAGGGGATCATGGTGGTAGAAGAATTCATCCATGTTGTATTTGATGAAGGAGGCATCAACCAAGATGTTGAAATGTTGTCCAAGAGTTTGAACGAGTTAAGTGTCTGAATGGAATATCAGTCAGGATTGAGTGGTGAGTCTGAAAGGTAAAAAAAGTGGTAAATGAAGTCGACAGGGTTCAAGACGTCGAGTCTGAGTCAAAAGAGTTTACTATTCGGTTGCCTTGCCTGCTACATCTACTCGAGTAGTAAGAAGTCGAAGCGACTCCAAATGTTCATGAAGTAGATGAAGAACCTCCTCCAACAACTTTTCAGCCTGATCTCAGGTGGCTAAGGGATTATCTACTGGAGCAAGTTATTGGAGACATAAGGCATAGTGTTAGGATAAGGTCATCCATTTTTTAGTGCATGATGACGTGCTTCCTTTCAAAACTTGAGCCTAAAACTATGGACGAAGCACTAAGTGATCCAGATTTGGTCCAAGCCATGCAAGAAGAACTCCACCAGTTTGAAAGGAATGAAGTATGGGAGCTAGTTCCTAAAGTATTGCACCAAAATGTTAATATGACGGAATGGGTCTTTAAGAACAAAATGTATGAACGAGGAGTCATTGCTAGGAACAAGGCTCGATTCATAGCAAAATGTTACTACCATGAAGATTGCATAGATTTTGATGAAACCTTCTCACCCGTAGCAAGACTGGAGGCAACTAACATTTTCTTAACCTTTGCAGCATGCAAAGAGTTCAAGGTCTTCCAAATGGATGTTAAGAGTGCGTTTCTAAATGTATGTAGAGCAACCTTCGTGTTTCACAACGGGAATGGGTATGGATAAAGTCTACAAGATGAAAAAGGCATTGTATGGATGAAACAAGCACCAAGAGCTTGGTATGACACCCTCTCGTGTTTTCTTATCAATGGTAGATTCACAAAAAGTCAAGTTGACAAAACCCTATTCCAGATCATGGATGGAGATCACATCTTATTAGTGCAAATCTACGTTGACGACATCATCTTTGGAAGCACCAATCCATACTTATGTGAAAAATTCTCCAAACTCATGCAAGGTAAATTTGAGATGAGCATGATGAGAGAATTGAACTACTTCTTGGGATTGAAAGTTAAGTAAAACGCAAAAGGAATTTTCATCAACCAAACCAAGAACACAAAGGATTTGATCAAAATCCCAATGAACACTTCGTTATGTATGGACGTAGACAACGAAGGAATGGAAGTCGATCAACCTAAATATCGATGTATAATTGGCTCTCTCTTGTACTTAACTACCAGTAGGCCTGATATCTCATTTGTAGTTGGTGTATGTGCTAGATTTCAAGCTAATCCTAAGAAGAGTCACCTCGGAGCAACAAAGAAGATCTTAAGATATCTCAAAGGTATGAAAATTGTTGGACTTTGGTATCCGACAGGTGGATTTTTCGAGCTAGTTGCTATTCATATGAAAACTTTGCTGATTGCAAGATAGACTCAAAGAGCACCTCTGGAACATGTTAATTTCTAGGAGAAATATTTGTTTCGTGGTTTAGCAAGAAGCAGAATCTAATAGCCACAAGTACTACTGAAGCGGAGTACATAGCTGTTGGATGTTGTTGTGCTCAAATCATTTGGATGAAGTAATAACTCAAGGATTATGGTGTTGGAGCCAAAGAAATTAGCATCAGGTGTGATAACACTAGTGTTATAACCATAACTCATAATCTAGTACTACACTCAAGGAAAAAGTACATCAACATCAAATATCACTTCATCCAAGATCATGTCGAGAAGAAGGATATTGTGTTATAATATGTCAATACTGATAATCAGCTTGTTGACATCCTAACTAAACCTCTCAGTGATAGTAGATTCTCAACCTTAAGACTCGAGTTGGGAATGATTGAGATGAATTAAGGACAACTTCATCTAAGTGTTATAGATTTGAGAGGTAAAGAAATATCTTCTAATGGTGGTTCGAGTAGTTAAGATGATTCAAAAGGTGGGAATTTTAGTCGAAAGTAACCGAGGAGTTAAGACTAATCAAAGTCCGAGATTCTAAAGTTAGCCAAATGGATAATTCAAATGATAAAGTTGACCGAATGGACGAAGATAACCGAATGGTCATTATTCGAGAGCTAAAAAAACATATTGATTATTTGATCAAAAAGGAGAAATGGTTCAGTTTGTTGACGAGGAGTGCAGAAGTCAAGGAGATAGGGGGAACGTGTCAAGCAACAAAACGTCGAGTCTTTATGGTAAATTTAATTTGCTTAAATTATTTTATCGTGTTTAGCGAGAAAAAGACTTCCACTAGACGCACGTCCCTATGCACACTGACACACTAACGAGAAAGACATTAATGTTTTCCTCTCTCCTATTTAATGCTATTTCTATCAATTTAGCATATTTTTCTCTCCTTATCATGACAAGTTGCCGTACTTATACCAAAGAGACCAACATACCTTTTGAAAACTCAAATTTCTAAGGGTATTAAATTCCTTTGGCGGGTTTCAATTAATTTTCGCCCAAACCCAGTTTTCACAACCCGACCCATTTTTGTAAAGTATTTAAACTCCAAACCCGGCTAGGCTATTCATCTTTTTTCCACAATTTGCAAGAAGTAAATGCAATTTCAAACTTCATAAATGGCAACCTCAAGTTCATCATCCAACTTTTCTACATATTCAGCCTCTCTAACAGACAAGTACAATTTTCCCTTGTCTTCCACCATTCACCCATGTTGTTGCCATCATCTGAGAAATGTAGAGCAAGCTAGGAAATCTTCACACTTGCAGTCGTCGGCCTAGAAAAAGAGGAGGAAGCTAGAAAAATGGTATTGCCTTGGCGGCGATTAGACGAAGAGGGAGAAAAAGTAGTGGAAGAAGGAAATAAAAGGATCTTAAAGGAGAAGGAGAAAAGAAACTAACATTTAGGAAAAGAAGGCGACAAGTGGACAGACGCAAAAGGGGATGGCCGAAGGAGAAGGGAGATGACCGGGAAAACGAGAGTGAAAGCGTCGAGGGAAAAAGAAATTGAAAAGCAGAATGGGGGAAGAAGAGAGATATTTATAGAGATGAACAGGCATTATGATGGCGACACGTGGAAGTGATCGGACGGCAGGGGAGCCAATCGTAACGGCTGGCAAACAAGACGGTTATTCTTCGAAAAGGTAACCGACAGAAATCGATAAAGCGCAATGATTATGCTGCATTGATAGCGACCGTTGCCCAGTCAGGAAAATTTAGTCCAGAGGACCGCGATCTGCCAGGAAGGTTGAAACCATAGAAGGGCAATCCGACTGAGAGGCGGTATCGAGTTGAGCTACACTGCAAGATTGACAAGGTGACGACTGCCCACTTGTGAGCAGTGAGCATGAGAAGATCATTTGGATAATTACTTTCCCGAGTCGTTGCCTCTTAAGAGCTCGAGAAAGTGAAGGACTAGTGATGGATAACCCCGACTGGGGTACCTGACCCGAAAGGACCCGGTATTTTGAGCACACTGAATGGTTAGTCTTTCCCGACTTAGGCCTGGGTCAAATGACTCAATTGGCCTAGTTTGCGCAGGAAGTCGGGAAGGGGTGCCTGACCAGCCAGGTGCTCTCCGAAAGACAGTGATTGTGCAAAAATCAACATTTATGGCGGATTCTTGAAGATTCTTTCCTATTCCATGTTTTGGTAACTATTGTGGCGGTTTTGTAGCTTAAGTAAATTTCCTAAGGCTATATTTACTAAGATTCTTCCTTATTTCCTTACATAGGACTATTATTCTTGTATAAATATCCCTTGGGGTCACAGTGTTAAGGGTTCTGAATTCAATTCAAGTATAAGTGTTCTCCTTGTTATGCTTGTATTTTTTCCTCAATAATTTCAAAGTTCCAGGTAGTGTTGGCCAGCCGAAACGGTTGTAGTGTAACCGTAAAACCAATAATTTCATTATAATAAGTGTCATCACGTATACACACGCGCGCGCACACATTTATTTATTTATTTATTTGTTTGTTTGTTTGTTTACCTCATTTCCCATCATTCATTGTACTGGTTTTAGAGTATGACAAACTTGGTATCTCGCTGCATGGTCATTGGTCAGTAGTATGTAAGTGCGAATATTATATTCTTTTTTTATCACCTGCTTCGAAGCTAAGAGATGATAGCTATAAGACAATTTCTTTTTATTATTTACAAAAAAAAAAAACATTTAAAAATAACTTTTATAAGTGTGTAGAGTCCCCATTATTGGCATTATGTCTTATTATTGTTAATCATGCACCCTTATAAGGTTTTTATAGAAAAAGATAGAGTTAATGTCATATGGGGTCTTTTGAATATAGTAATTTTGTTAGGTTTAATTCTAAACTTTTAAATTGATCTCTCGTAATCTTTTGACTTTTAAATTGTTGTCATCCATGGTCCAAGTTAACCACTTATTGTCTCTCAACATTCAAAATGTGATCAGTCGTGATCCTTGTCCTTTTAGAAGAACTATCACTAGTTAAAATTTGATAATTATTAAAGGATCATTGATGGTTAATTTGGACCACATAGGGTAACAATTCGAAAGTCAAATGATCAAAGGTGGTCATTTTGAAAAATTTAGGACTAAATGTGACATAATCACTATACTTGGAGTACCCCATATGGGATTAACTAAAAAAAGATAAATGTATATTTATAGAGTAAAACAAAATTTGTTATTTTCAATTCATACCACATGTCTGGTTGGAGAAAGAAAATAAAAGGAACAAAAATTGTGATTTCCTTCTTTTTAACTTCAAAAATATTACTCCGTAATACTCCTGTAAACTTTTTGACTCATACATGTATATTTGTGATAGGTATCACACCACTGTATATTTTTTTTGAGTTCTACTGACTCTGTTACAATAATGTACTATCGGTATATTTAGTAACACTGTTTTTGAGTGGATCATTTCATTAATAATTAGTTATTAAATGAAAATATCGTAGTAACTAAAAGTTTTGATAGAAATAATATTATCATCAATTTAATTTGCACTTGTAAATCTGGTAGTTAATTAATCAACAATAGTGAATGATGGTTTCCCGATCTTCAGGCGATCGGCCGGCGGGCCAACACTACCGGAAAATTACAAGGATTTAAGGTTTTCTGATAAAAAATAAGTGTTTCCTTTCTCTCTCCCAATTTCGATCTGTCCATTCAAGTTCTCGTCGGGTTACATATACTTCCCGCCTGAGCGGTTACATATTGATGGGTATAATTAATGCAATAAAGGCTCATAATAATCATTTAAAGGCTCCGTGGTAATGGCGACGGTTTCTCCTAACGGCTATCAGATTCCTTCCGTAGTCTTTTCCGACCGTTTGATGCACTCTGTCAGCCGACCTCTCTTCCCGACCGCTTGTCCGGGTCCGACTCCTGTCCGGCCGATTGGGTCTTTTTGCTCACTCAATGGCTGGGAGCTAAGTGTTACATCGCATTATGTAGGACTGTCTCCAGTGTCTTCCTCGGCTTATGGTCCAATTGAGGAGGATTCGGCATTATAGCGTTTTGGATGCTCAGACTGATATTCAGACTCTAATGTATTCTCTCTCCTTCCGACCGCCTGGCTTATCCAGTCGGTTTCATATGCCATCATCTAGTCCCTCACTTTCCTTGGTTAAAGGACCGTAACCTAGGAAAGTAAATTTCTGACATAAATAGATCCGGATCTCTGCCGCGCCGTCTTCGTCTGTCAAATCAATCAAGATTCCGGATTCTACTTCGACTTCCAAGAGATATCATACTGATACTCTCTTCTAGACTTTCCTTGTTCTGACATCTCTCCTTTTCTAATTTTTTATCCCTCTTGGCGCTTCTTCTTTCCCAAGAGAACCCCTTCTACTATAAATACCAGCCTTCTCCACAGGCAAACACGTTTACCTTCAACTCTGATGACGAAGAAGAAGAAAGATAGCGCTGGCCCTCCTTCGCGACGCTCTCTGCGTCTGCTCGAACAAGCGCGTCAAGAGATGCTTCGCCAACGGAAGTTGGCTCATGGCGGTCACGAGGTGGGGGATACCTCTGAAGACCCGCTCCCCATCCTTTCGGATGAGGAGAAAGAGGTAACTCCCCCACCACCTTCTAGGGGTGAGACAGGTTCTCCTTTGAACCCGAACTATGACTCCGACTACGCAGAATTCCTGGCGGAGTTCTTGGCTGATGACTCCTTAGGAGACACTCCTCCGGCTTCTCCAACGACTCCAGACACAACCTTTCCTGCTCCCGGAACTGATCGCCCGTCTCCTCCTTCCCAGACACCTTCTGTGGTTTCTGCTGATTCTCCTGCCACTTCGACTTGATCTCTGCATATGTAGCTTCATTTGTAGTCGGTACTCTTTAAGCCCTATAGGGCTATTTTGTATTTCCGGCTGGTTTACCTTACGACCTTTATAAATAAAAAATATATTTCATGGTGCGTGTGTTCCCTTCTGCTTTTACTTTTTCCCGACTCGTGACCTGTCGAGACTCTCACCCGGGCCACTAGGACTTTTCCTTATAGTTTCTTTACTCACACTTACTCACGCTTCCTCCTTAGGGTTGATCAATCATCGACTCATGAACCTTACCTGTGACCTTTGTCTTACACTCCCTTTTCAGGGATGGGTTCAGCTGGAAGTGGTTTTCTCTCCTTCTTCTTCTTTGCCTTCTTAAACTTCTCCTCAAGTTCAGCAGGTTCGCCCTCGAAAACGCGATTACCAAAGCCTTTAGGATCAATTTTGCCCCAGAGGGACTCTGGCTCGCCGGTAGGCTTCATGGGTATCCCGAGGGTGAGAATCAGTAGTTAAGACAAGACTTGAATTAGCTCTGTAATCATACTGTTTGAAGCGTGCATGTGCCTCTGCACCACCCCCCAAATGTGACATCTTAAACTAGAAACCAGAACCTGAAAGTGTTTCGTCGCGATTTCCAAACGCAGTTCTCCGTTATCTTCTCAGTTCTCATTTTCCCAAATGGAAAAATGAGTATTCAGTGCAGGGCTACACGTATTGTGTAAGCTACGGCTTATGAATTAACCGCCATTTTCAGGACTCCGACCGAACCCACGAACCTTCCTTATGACTTCTTTCTTACACTCCCTTTTCAGGGAGGCACG
>CP025648.1:3504421-3548654 GCA_003576665.1 Ipomoea trifida
AGTCATAAGGAAGGTTCGTGGGTTGATCGGAGTCCTGAAAACGGAGTCGGCACTCGGTCAACCGTGCCTCCCTGAAAAGGGAGTGTAAGAAAAGAAGTCATAAGGAAGGTTCGTGGGTTGATCGGAGTCCTGAAAACGGAGTCGGCACTCGGTCAACCGTGCCTCCCTGAAAAGGGAGTGTAAGAAAAGAAGTCATAAGGAAGGTTCGTGGGTTATCGGAGTCCTGAAAACGGAGTCGGCACTCGGTCAACCGTGCCTCCCTGAAAAGGGAGTGTAAGAAAAGAAGTCATAAGGAAGGTTCGTGGGTTGATCGGAGTCCTGAAAACGGAGTCGGCACTCGGTCAACCGTGCCTCCCTGAAAAGGGAGTGTAAGAAAAGAAGTCATAAGGAAGGTTCGTGGGTTGATCGGAGTCCTGAAAACGGAGTCGGCACTCGGTCAACCGTGCCTCCCTGAAAAGGGAGTGTAAGAAAAGAAGTCATAAGGAAGGTTCGTGGGTTCGATCGGAGTCCTGAAAACGGAGTCGGCACTCGGTCAACCGTGCCTCCCTGAAAAGGGAGTGTAAGAAAAGAAGTCATAAGGAAGGTTCGTGGGTTCGATCGGAGTCCTGAAAACGGAGTCGGCACTCGGTCAACCGTGCCTCCCTGAAAAGGGAGTGTAAGAAAAGAAGTCATAAGGAGGTTCGTGGGTTCGATCGGAGTCCTGAAAACGGAGTCGGCACTCGGTCAACCGTGCCTCCCTGAAAAGGGAGTGTAAGAAAAGAAGTCATAAGGAAGGTTCGTGGGTTCGATCGGAGTCCTGAAAACGGAGTCGGCACTCGGTCAACCGTGCCTCCCTGAAAAGGGAGTGTAAGAAAAGAAGTCATAAGGAAGGTTCGTGGGTTCGATCGGAGTCCTGAAAACGGAGTCGGCACTCGGTCAACCGTGCCTCCCTGAAAAGGGAGTGTAAGAAAAGAAGTCATAAGGAAGGTTCGTGGGTTGATCGGAGTCCTGAAAACGGAGTCGGCACTCGGTCAACCGTGCCTCCCTGAAAAGGGAGTGTAAGAAAAGAAGTCATAAGGAAGGTTCGTGGGTTGATCGGAGTCCTGAAAACGGAGTCGGCACTCGGTCAACCGTGCCTCCCTGAAAAGGGAGTGTAAGAAAAGAAGTCATAAGGAAGGTTCGTGGGTTCGATCTTTTCTTACACTCCCTTTTCAGGGAGCACGGTTGACCGAGTGCCGACTTCCGTTTTCAGACTCCGATCAAACCCACGAACCTTCCTTATGACTTCTTTTCTTACACTCCCTTTTCAGGGAGGCACGGTTGACCGAGTGCCGACTCCGTTTTCAGGACTCCGATCAAACCCACGAACCTTCCTTATGACTTCTTTTCTTACACTCCCTTTTCAGGGAGGCACGGTTGACCGAGTGCCGACTCCGTTTTCAGGACTCCGATCGAACCCACGAACCTTCCTTATGACTTCTTTTCTTACACTCCCTTTTCAGGGAGGCACGGTTGACCGAGTGCCGACTCCGTTTTCAGGACTCCGATACGAACCTTACTTATGACTTCTTTTCTTACACTCCCTTTTCAGGGAGGCACGGTTGACCGAGTGCCGACTCCGTTTTCAGGACTCCGATCAAACCCACGAACCTTCCTTATGACTTCTTTTCTTACACTCCCTTTTCAGGAGGCACGGTTACCGAGTGCCGACTCCGTTTTCAGGACTCCGATCAACCACGAACCTTCCTTATGACTTCTTTTCTTACACTCCCTTTTCAGGGAGGCACGGTTGACCGAGTGCCGACTCCGTTTTCAGGACTCCGATCAAACCCACGAACCTTCCTTATGACTTCTTTTCTTACACTCCTTTTCAGGGAGGCACGGTTGACCGAGTGCCGACTCCGTTTTCAGGACTCCGATCAAACCCACGAACCTTCCTTATGACTTCTTTTCTTACACTCCTTTTCAGAGGCACGGTTGACCGAGTGCCGACTCCGTTTTCAGGACTCCGATCAAACCCACGAACCTTCCTTATGACTTCTTTTCTTACACTCCCTTTTCAGGGAGGCACGGTTGACGAGTGCCGACTCCGTTTTCAGGACTCCGATCAAACCCACGAACCTTCCTTATGACTTCTTTTCTTACACTCCTTTTCAGGGAGGCACGGTTGACCGAGTGCCGACTCCGTTTTCAGGACTCCGATCAACCCACGAACCTTCCTTATGACTTCTTTTCTTACACTCCCTTTTCAGGGAGGCACGGTTGACCGAGTGCCGACTCCGTTTTCAGGACTCCGATCAACCACGAACCTTCCTTATGACTTCTTTTCTTACACTCCTTTTCAGGGAGGCACGGTTGACCGAGTGCCGACTCCGTTTTCAGGACTCCGATCGAACCCACGAACCTTCCTTATGACTTCTTTCTTACACTCCCTTTTCAGGGAGGCACGGTTGACCGAGTGCCGACTCCGTTTTCAGGACTCCGATCAAACCACGAACCTTCCTTATGACTTCTTTTCTTACACTCCCTTTTCAGGGAGGCACGGTTGACGAGTGCCGACTCCGTTTTCAGGACTCCGATCGAACCACGAACCTTCCTTATGACTTCTTTCTTACACTCCCTTTTCAGGGAGGCACGGTTGACCGAGTGCCGACTCCGTTTTCAGGACTCCGATCAAACCCACGAACCTTCCTTATGACTTCTTTTCTTACACTCCCTTTTCAGGGAGGCACGGTTGACCGAGTGCCGACTCCGTTTTCAGGACTCCGATCAAACCACGAACCTTCCTTATGACTTCTTTTCTTACACTCCCTTTTCAGGGAGGCACGGTTCGATGCGACTCCGTTTTCAGGACTCCGATCAAACCACGAACCTTCCTTATGACTTCTTTTCTTACACTCCTTTTCAGGGAGGCACGGTTGACCGAGTGCCGACTCCGTTTTCAGGACTCCGATCAACCCACGAACCTTCCTTATGACTTCTTTTCTTACACTCCCTTTTCAGGAGGCACGGTTGACCGAGTGCCGACTCCGTTTTCAGGACTCCGATCAACCACGAACCTTCTTATGACTTCTTTCTTACACTCCCTTTTCAGGGAGGCACGGTTGACCGAGTGCCGACTCCGTTTTCAGGACTCCGATCAACCACGAACCTTCCTTATGACTTCTTTTCTTACACTCCCTTTTCAGGGAGGCACGGTTGACGAGTGCCGACTCCGTTTTCAGGACTCCGATCAAACCACGAACCTTCCTTATGACTTCTTTTCTTACACTCCCTTTTCAGGGAGCACGGTTGACCGAGTGCCGACTCCGTTTTCAGGACTCCGATCAAACCACGAACCTTCCTTATGACTTCTTTCTTACACTCCCTTTCAGGGAGGCACGGTTGACGAGTGCCGACTCCGTTTTCAGGACTCCGATCGAACCCACGAACCTTCCTTATGACTTCTTTTCTTACACTCCCTTTTCAGGGAGGCACGGTTGACGAGTGCGACTCCGTTTTCAGGACTCCGATCAACCCCGATTCCTTATGACTTCTTTTCTTACACTCCCTTTTCAGGAGGCACGGTTGACCGAGTGCCGACTCCGTTTTCAGGACTCCGATCAACCCACGAACCTTCCTTATGACTTTTTTCTTACACTCCCTTTTCAGGGAGGCACGGTTGACGAGTGCCGACTCCGTTTTCAGGACTCCGATCGAACCACGAACCTTCCTTATGACTTCTTTTCTTACACTCCCTTTTCAGGGAGGCACGGTTGACGAGTGCCGACTCCGTTTTCAGGACTCCGATCAACCACGAACCTTCCTTATGACTTCTTTTCTTACACTCCCTTTTCAGGGAGGCACGGTTGACCGAGTGCCGACTCCGTTTTCAGGACTCCGATCAAACCCACGAACCTTCCTTATGACTTCTTTTCTTACACTCCTTTTCAGGGAGGCATGACTCCGTTTTCAGGACTCCGATCAAACCCACGAACCTTCCTTATGACTTCTTTCTTACACTCCTTTTCAGGGAGGCACGGTTGACCGAGTGCCGACTCCGTTTTCAGGACTCCGATCGAACCCACGAACCTTCCTTATGACTTCTTTTCTTACACTCCTTTTCAGGGAGGCACGGTTGACCGAGTGCCGACTCCGTTTTCAGGACTCCGATCGAAACCCACGAACCTTCCTTATGACTTCTTTCTTACACTCCCTTTTCAGGGAGGCACGGTTGACCGAGTGCCGACTCCGTTTTCAGGACTCCGATCAACCACGAACCTTCTTATGACTTCTTTTCTTACACTCCCTTTTCAGGGAGGCACGGTTGACCGAGTGCCGACTCCGTTTTCAGGACTCCGATCCACGAACTTAGACTTTCCTTCACACGGTACCGATGACTTCCCGTTCCTCTTATGACTTTTCTTACACTCCCTTTTCAGGGAGGCACGGTTGACCGAGTGCCGACTCCGTTTTCAGGACTCCGATCAAACCCACGAACCTTCCTTATGACTTCTTTTCTTACACTCCCTTTTCAGGGAGGCACGGTGACCGAGTGCCGACTCCGTTTTCAGGACTCCGATAACCCGAACCTTCCTTATGACTTCTTTTCTTACACTCCTTTCAGGGAGTGACGAGTGCCGACTCCGTTTTCAGGACCCGATCGAAAGACTCCTTATGACTCTTTTCTTACACTCCCTTTTCAGGGAGGACGTGACCGAGTGCCGACTCCGTTTTTCGACTCGATCACCCGAACCTTCTTAGTCTTTTTTTTGGGCACTTGACCCCGACTCCGTTTTCAGGACTCCGATCAACCCACGAACCTTCCTTATGACTTCTTTTCTTACACTCCCTTTTCAGGGAGGCACGGTTGACCGAGTGCCGACTCCGTTTCAGGACTCGATCGAACCCACGAACCTACCTTATGACTTCTTTCTTACACTCCCTTTTCAGGGAGGCACGGTTGACCGAGTGCCGACTCCGTTTTCAGGACTCCGATCAACCCACGAACCCTTATGACTTCTTTCTTACACTCCTTTTCAGGGAGGCACGGTTGACCGAGTGCCGACTCCGTTTTCAGGACTCCGATCGAACCCACGAACCTACCTTATGACTTCTTTCTTACACTCCCTTTTCAGGGAGGCACGGTTGACCGAGTGCCGACTCCGTTTTCAGGACTCCGATCGAACCCACGAACCTACCTTATGACTTCTTTCTTACACTCCCTTTTCAGGGAGGCACGGTTGACCGAGTGCGACTCCGTTTTCAGGACTCCGATCGAACCCACGAACTACCTTATGACTTCTTCTTACACTCCTTTTCAGGGAGGCACGGTTGACCGAGTGCCGACTCCGTTTTCAGGACTCCGATCGAACCACGAACCTACCTTATGACTTCTTTCTTACACTCCCTTTCAGGGAGGCACGGTTGACCGAGTGCCGACTCCGTTTTCAGGACTCCGATCGAACCCACGAACCTTCCTTATGACTTCTTTCTTACACTCCTTTTCAGGGAGGCACGGTTGACGGAGTGCCGACTCCGTTTCAGGACTCCGATCGAACCCACGAACCTTTATGACTTTTCTTACCTCCCTTTTCAGGGAGGCACGGTTGACCGAGTGCCGACTCCGTTTTCAGGACTCCGATCGAACCGAACCTACCTTATGACTTCTTTCTTACACTCCTTTTTCAGGGAGGCACGGTTGACCGAGTGCCGACTCCGTTTTCAGGACTCCGATAACCCACGAACCTTCCTTATGACTTCTTTCTTACACTCCTTTTCAGGGAGGCACGGTTGACCGAGTGCCGACTCCGTTTTCAGGACTCCGATCGAACCCACGAACCTACCTTATGACTTCTTTCTTACACTCCCTTTCAGGGAGGCACGGTTGACCGAGTGCCGACTCCGTTTTCAGGACTCCGATCAAACCCACGAACCTACCTTATGACTTCTTTCTTACACTCCCTTTTCAGGGAGGCACGGTTGACCGAGTGCCGACTCCGTTTTCAGGACTCCGATCGAACCACGAACCTTCCTTATGACTTCTTTCTTACACTCCCTTTTCAGGGAGCACGGTTGACGAGTGCCGACTCCGTTTCAGGACTCCGATCTACCTTATGACTTCTTTCTTACACTCCCTTTCAGTTTGACCGAGTGCCGACTTTCAGGACAGTACCTTATGGAGTTGACCGCCGACTCCGTTTTCAGGACTCCGATCGAACCCACGAACCTTCCTTATGACTTCTTTCTTACACTCCCTTTTCAGGGGGCACGGTTGACCGAGTGCCGACTCCTTTTCAGGACTCCGATCGAACCCACGAACCTTATGACTTCTTTCTTACACCTCCTTTTCAGGGAGGCACGGTTGACCGAGTGCCGACTCCGTTTTCAGGACTCCGATCGAACCGAACCTTCCTTATGACTTCTTTTCTTACACTCCTTTTCAGGGAGGCACGGTTGACCGAGTGCCGACTCCGTTTCAGGACTCGATCGAACCACAACCTTCCTTATGACTTCTTTCTTACACTCCTTTTCAGGGAGGCACGGTTGACCGAGTGCCGACTCCGTTTTCAGGACTCCGATCAAACCCACGAACACTTCCTTATGACTTCTTTCTTACACTCCCTTTTCAGGGAGGCAGTTTGACCGAGTGCCGACTCGTTTTCAGGACTCCGATCAAACCACGAACCTACCTTATGA
Organism: Ipomoea trifida; assembly: GCA_003576665.1. Classification (NCBI taxonomy): domain Eukaryota; kingdom Viridiplantae; phylum Streptophyta; class Magnoliopsida; order Solanales; family Convolvulaceae; genus Ipomoea; species Ipomoea trifida. The sequence continues at coordinate 3,511,079 of CP025648.1, forward strand.
CTTCTTTCTTACACTCCCTTTTCAGGGAGGCACGGTTGACGTGCCGACTCCGTTTCAGGACTTGAGAGAATCTCCTCCCTCCGGGCCCCCTACTATCATATTGATAACAGGTTTGTGTTTCCAATTGACCTCCTCTTCTTCAGAGGCAGGCTGCTTCCCTCGATCAGACCGCGAGTCCGTCTTATCGGATCGTGGCGGTCGCCTCCATTGGTTAGGCGGGGGCGGAGCGCCCTTCTGGATCATGGCCTCTATTTCCTTTTTCAAGTAGTAGCATTCCTCAGTGGTATGCGTGGTCGATCGATGGTACCGGCAATATTTAGCCGGAGCCCCTCCCGAAGGCAAAACCTCAGGTTGATCTCCAGGTTTTAAAGGTGGGGGAGGCGGCAGATTATCTTTGACCTCATGCACAGGTTAGGCCACGGAGGGTCGAGGAGGCGGAGCCCCCACCCTTTCAGTTCCCCGACGGATTTCAGCACGACCGGAACGCTCAGATTCCGTACGACCCCGAGTATCGGATCGTGACCGTTTAGCGTTAGATCCGGCAGCTTCTCGCTGCCGCTTTTGTCTAACTGCCTCCTCGGTGTCGGCTTGTCGACTGGCTCTTTGCATAGCTTCCACATAAGTCTTCGGGCGGTCATTGTGAAGATCCATGAATAACTTACCCGCGCGAAGCGACTCCATGAAAAAGGTGATGGCCACCTGCTCGTCCAGCCCTTCAATAGTTTGAACTTCCTTTTGCCAACGGGTCAAGTATGTTTTCAAGGCCTCACCCTCGTCTTGGCTGATTCCACTCAGGTGGGTAAGATTGCGTTGCGGTTTAATATTCACGGCGTAATGAGTGAGAAATCGGTCAGCCAAGTCATTGAAGCAGCGAATGGACCGACTCGGTAAGGCTAAAAACCACTTCTGAGCGAGCCCCTTAAGGGTCGGCAGGAAGGCTTTACACATGAGCGGCTCTTCCACTCCCAAAACTTGCATTTTGGCTTGGTAACTGACTAAATGTTCTCGCGGATCGCCCATTCCATCAAATGTAGCATGCTCTGGAATTTTTAGATCTGAAGGGGCCCGGTAAGCCATGATTTCGTCCACGAAGGGCGAAGAGGTTAAAAGATTTTCAACAGAGGGTCTGATCTTACCCTCAACTTGATCTTGCAGATTTTGGAGCCTTTTCTCAAAGCCCTCTATCTGACTATGACGATACTTAGGTTCCACCGGAGATTCAGCGCTACTCTCAGATACCGCGGCTCGCACCCTCCGCCAGGCGGCCGCAGCCCGCCGCTCTTGACGATTACCATTCGGTCGATCCGGATTCCCGCGAGGTGGATTTTGTAACGGGTTGCCACGGGAATCGCTTAAACGATCCATTACGGATCGAGCGACTTCTCGACGCCTACCGTCTTCTCGACGGAGGGTCGGGTGCTCCTCTCTGTCACGCCCTTCTTGTTCAGTAGCTTGCGGATTCGTAGTTCCTTCCCTTGTGGGCCTAATAGGCTCAGTCTGATTGTTGGTGCCTCGATTCTCACCCCTTCGCCTCTCGACCTCATTGATCACTTGTACTACTATCTGTTCCAACTCCCCGGGTGGAGGCCGGTTACCTACCGTCTCTGGGCGGGATTCTCCAGAGTTCCGGGAGGTCTGCCGACTCAAACGTCCTCTCAAATCTTGACCGTTAGGTCGCCCCAACTGCTCTCTTAAATCAGTTCCTCCTCCGGCAGGTGCTCCGTTGGGTTGTCCAGATATTTGCTCTCTCAGGTCTGGACTGTTAGACCTAGCCGTCAATTGTTCTCGCAAATCGCGGCCATTAGCTCGGCCCAAATGTTCCCGCAAATCATTAGTACGAGGTCGTCCCCCCGCACTAATCGCCTTGCTCGTCGTTCGCATTGCCTTGCCGGAGACACAGTACTTTTTGTTCTTTGTCCCCACAGACGGCGCCAGTGATGGTTTCCCGATCTTCAGGCGATCGGCCGGCGGGCCAACACTACCGGAAAATTACAAGGATTTAAGGTTTTCTGATAAAAAATAAGTGTTTCCTTTCTCTCTCCCAATTTCGATCTGTCCATTCAAGTTCTCGTCGGGTTACATATACTTCCCGCCTGAGCGGTTACATATTGATGGGTATAATTAATGCAATAAAGGCTCATAATAATCATTTAAAGGCTCCGTGGTAATGGCGACGGTTTCTCCTAACGGCTATCAGATTCCTTCCGTAGTCTTTTCCGACCGTTTGATGCACTCTGTCAGCCGACCTCTCTTCCCGACCGCTTGTCCGGGTCCGACTCCTGTCCGGCCGATTGGGTCTTTTTGCTCACTCAATGGCTGGGAGCTAAGTGTTACATCGCATTATGTAGGACTGTCTCCAGTGTCTTCCTCGGCTTATGGTCCAATTGAGGAGGATTCGGCATTATAGCGTTTTGGATGCTCAGACTGATATTCAGACTCTAATGTATTCTCTCTCCTTCCGACCGCCTGGCTTATCCAGTCGGTTTCATATGCCATCAGTGAATTTTATATATTTATATAACCGATGAAAAATTGAATATAAATTATTTGTTTATAATCCAGATATATCTTTGCTACTAAATTTATAGCGTACTGTGTAATATCTTGATTAAGAATATGTTAAAGAAATACAATTTAAATTTGATCTAAATAGCTTGCTAGCTAGGGCTTGACAAAATTTAATGGATACATGAAGAGGTCGGCGGCGTCTGCGCCATGCTTCCGGCACATGAGGTGGCCCCGCCACCTTGACGTGTGTGTGTGTGTGTGTGTGTGTGTGTGTGTGTGTGTGTGTGTGTGTGTGTGTGTGTGTGCGCGCGCGTGCGTGCGGTTAACACAAAGAATGCACCTTAGTGTAGAAATAACCACATAACCTTAAGCATTAAAATGGTGCACCTTAAATATACAAAGTGCGCACCTTAAGCACACAAACAAAACACCTTAAGAATAAAACCATCCACCTTAAGTAAACAAATCACGCACATTAAGAAGGAAAATCATGCATATATAGCTTTAGATCAACGCACTTAAGTTAAAATAATTAATGCACTTTAAGCTCAAAATCACGCACCTTAAGCACAAAAATCACACACCTTAGCAAGGAAAATCACGCACCTTAACTTTGACTTAGAGGCAAAAAGATGAAATTGACACTGCATTTTTTTTTAAATCATTATTGATCATGAACGTTTATTTAGACAAAATATATAGCTCTCATTTAACTGCACAATTACACCGAAGCCACCCACCCGCAGGCGAACCTATTTCTATATATATAATCACTGATTGGCGGTTGAAGGGAAAGGACCGTACCATCCCACTTGGATTTTTTTGTTTTGTTTTTTTTTTTTTTTTTTTTTATTAATAAAATATCCTCATGTCTATCTGGGTGTTTCGTTGTTTCAAGGTGGGGTTTAACTTGCATGGGCAATAGAGAGTGGAACCCACAATGCATGTGATGGGAAGCCACCCCACTCTGTCAAAATACCAGAGGAGAAGACTCATAAACTTCACTGTCGACTTTCATCTATGCATGGTTGATTGATGATTGATCTGATGGCTAAAGCTATACTTTCTAGGATATTATTGATATCATCCTATGTATTATACAAACTACGGAGTAATTTTTTTCATGCACATGACGCGAAGTATTTATTTTTTAAATAAGTATTTTAATTTAAAGTATATATCAGTGCAAGACTATATAATAAATGTTTACGTATAGGTAGTTGTATGTTGAATTTGTTTATTTAAATTAATAATTCAAATATATAATGCAAGATAATATATGAGAAAATAATTATAATCATCACTAAAATAATTGTTTGCAACTTTGTAAAAATACTAGTCTAAATAAATAATACTTTTGGTTTGAATTTTCTAAGTTTGCTTTAATTCTCTTTTGTGTAGCATTGCTATTGTCTTTATCTTCAGTACTTGGTCTTTTTTTATTTTTATTTTTTTTATTGTTTGTGTGTCATGTGCAATTGGGTTACAAGAATATGGTTTATAGGAAGCTGTGGATTTGTCTGGTTGTGTATATTATGACTAGGACCTTAGTTGTATTATAAATTCTTGACCTTACTAGCACATGTTTATATTTGGCAGTAGTAGTTTTTCCCACTACTACCCTTTTATCACGTGACAATGCATGCAGTTAAATAGTTTACCATTTTATGAATAAACATTTATTAACCAGGGGCTACATCCTATATACCAAGTGTTTTTCTTGTTAAGGTTACGTTGATGCTGATTTTTACTTTAATCCAAGCAGATTGAGTCTAGAAATTAAAATGAAATGAATTGTAAATTTATATTAGTTCTAATATATTTAAAGGATGCACAACAAGTATTTTTCATACAGGATCAATGAATGTTGCAACGATGGCTATGTTTAAAATTTATTCATTTCCTAGATTTTCAAGATTGATTACAACGCATATTTTCAATGCATCAAGTGTGTCACAATATTCTATTGTCCTACATTCACAATTTTAATAATGACGTTTAAAGAAATATGATTTACCATTAAAGTGATGAACAATTGTGATGTAGTCTAGAGATATTACGGGATAATTTCATGCTTCAATTTCTTTGGTTATTTGAAAACACTCTTTGTCTACAATTCTTCCCAAAGTAGTTAATATGATTGACTTCAATTTTTTTAATTATATTTTTCCATGGTATTAATAAAATAGAGTTAATACCATCTGGGTCCTTCTAGTATAGTTGTTTTTCCACGTTTAGTCCTAAACTTTCAAATTGAACACGTATGGTCCTTCGACTTTCAAAGTGTTACCATCCATAGTCCAAGTTAACCACCTATGATCCTTCAACTTTCAAAATTTAACCAGCTGCGGTCCTTCTAAAAGAACTATGGATGGTTAAAATTTGATAGGTGAAGGACCATTGGTGGTTAAATTTTGATAGTTGAATGACTATGGGTGGTTAACTTGGACCACCGATGGTAGCAATTTCAAAGTCGAATGACCACAGATGGTGAATTTGAAAGTGTATGACTGAACGTGGCAAAACCACTATACTCAAAGGACCCTAGATGGTATTAACTCTAATAAAATACTTGGTAAATAAATATATAACACTATTGTGTATTATAACTTTTATATTTAATTACAAGTTAGTGTCAAAAGAAAACAATGGACAATGCAGTGAATATAATTAATTAATGAGTTTGAAGGTAAGAAATCTTTGCATTGTAGAAAATAAAGACGATATAACTAATGAAATTATATCTCTTTTGTAATTTTTTGATAATGAATAAATTTTTTTAAATAAAGATGATGTGGTAAATACGCTTGGGTATTCGTATTCGTATATATGATTATGTAAGTAGAGGTATAATCGCTCGAGGAATCAAGACCAGAGGTTAGAGTCTCCTGAGCTTAGAAGTAGTCTATACAAAGAATTGGGGAAAATATATACCCCGTCCACAAGCATCAAGTGGGGGTATTTATATAAGATTGAAGGCGACATATGTCGAGAGGCCGACAAGCGTGCCACGCGTCCTTCATGCACTCGGCGGACTGAGGGTCTAAGAAGAGGTGTTCACGTGTGGTGGAATACCTATTTAACCAATGGCCACCGCGCTCGGTAAAGTGTTAGTGTCAACATATGTTTCTAAGGGCTTATCTTTAGGGTCGGGACCGAGGTCAACCACTCAGGTCAAGACCGAGCATGAAAGAGTAAGAACAGAAGCTCTCTAAGCTAATAAAGATCGCAATTTTCAGGACAGGTCGGTTAATATTCTCCCGATGTCAGATCGGGTCAAGAAAGGATCCTCGTTGCCCGAGTAATCTGATCCGATCAAATCTTTAGTGCGTACAACTTGGCTTTCCGGAATATATTCCCTATCAAAAGGCATTATAGACATCTAATTCTAAATTAAAGAAATGCATATGTATTATTTTTTTGTTGTAGCTAGTAATTTATTTAATTTAATAAGACTAATAGAGTGGGGTACTTACTTTGCATCCACAACAATAAACTCATTGATAATTCTTAGAGTCATTTCCATTTTTGGTCCTATTATTATTGGGACAATGCCAATTTTAGTCCACTTCATTAATTTTTGCCACATTACGACCAGTCTTATTTAGTTCTTGCCACTTTTAGTCCACCGTTAAAATTTTTGTCAAATAACCGTCCAAAATAGGGATATTTTGGTCTTTTCATGTTTTGATCATCTCCTTATCCTTTGCAATGGTCTTCCTTACACATTTTCATCCAATGAAGAGGTCCGGCGAAAGCCATGGCTTTGTAATGTGGCTCACATGGCTTCCGCCGGACCTCTTCATTGGATGAAAATGTGTAAGGAAAACCACTACAAAGGGTCAAGGAGACGACCAAAGCATGAAAAGACCAAAAATACCCCTGTTTAGGACGACCATTTGACGAAAATTTTAACGGTGGACTAAAAGTGGCAAGAACTAAATAAGACTGGCCGTAATGTGGCAAAAATTAATAAAGTGGACTAAAATTGGCAATGCCCCAATAATAGTAGGACCAAAAATGGAAATGACTCTAATTCTTACAATTGTTGTCAACAGATGATGAAGATAAATAATTTGAAATATATGGTTATAATAGATATTGTTATAATGATATAGTAAAAATGAACTTACAAATTTCTTTAAAAGTTTTCATGCATTGATAAAATTTTGAGAATGGTGTCTAAACTTGTTTAATTGGAGTTAGTATGGTGTCAACATTGTCAATTTTCTATGGTCTTACCGTTTAGAGTCCATGTGTAGTTATATTCCTGATCAACAACTTTGTAGTTAGGTCGCGCAAGTTTGACAATTATGTAAGAAAAATTTTGTTCGATAAAAAATTAATAGTACAATATTTGTAAAGCAATGTACAATTGTGCCATTATAGAAATACAGACAAAAACTAGTAGTACCATAATGACCTAAATCATTTCCAATAACGCAAAAGCATAATTATATTGAAATATTGAATCTTGTTCTAAATAACCAAAAGAAGATTAATTAAACGATAAAAAAAACTTAACCTAATTTTTTTTATAAGATGTGATTTCACACTTCAAACTCTAAGGTAGTCAATAGTTTAATTAATCTACTCTATTGCCTAGATTTAGAACGTAAGGTGCGTCTAATCTTAAACCCTAAAGCGAATCACTTCAAATTGAAAATGTCAAGCATTAAATGCATGGTTTAAGAACTTAAGGTGCGCCTAATCACTTTGAAATTGAAAATGCCAAGCATTAGGTGCGTCAATTTAATAACATGAGGTGCGTTTAATCACTGCCTAAGGTGCGCTATTTGAATGAATAAATGAAATTTACCTTTTACAACTGCCATTGGTTGCTGAGTTTGGTCTGGTTAAGGTATATTATCTTCAAACGCCATTACTAAGATTGCTTCGGTTGTTGTGTTCTACGAAATTCGTTGGTTACTTAAGAGAAAGTGGAGACGTAGTAGAGAAGAAGAGAGAATGAACAGTTTTTTTTTACTAATTTACCCCTTAATGCACGAAGTTCAATCAAAATAACCTTACCTTCCATTTTAAAGATCAACGGCGAAATTAAAAATAACGGCACAGATGCAACCCCATAGTTGCACCTGGGAGTGCCTACCGCACTAGAACCCAATTATATAAATATATATATATATATATATATATAAATATATATATATGGGAGGGAAAAAGGGTAATAATATATTTTTAAGGAATAAAGCTCAAATTGGCCAGTGAACAAAACCTGAAAGTGCAATTGTGCCACTGTACTATTAAATACGCGCAATTTCATCGACTAGCATCTAAACTCCCTCTCCTTCTGCTTGGTGATGTAGATGTTGAGTTGGCAATTATTTTCTTTTTCTTTCTCTTTCTTCCTAACCACCTGTGTTTCCCATTGAAATATCAAAAATAGTTTATCAAATTGATCCGAGAACGTGTCTTAGCGTCTACCACTTCTCTTCTTCTCCACAATCTTACTATCACATCACCGAGTTAACCAGGTTTCACAACCTCAATATATTACTCCTTCTCTGGTCCAACTAAGCCATCGGGATTTACTACACGATGCCATGTGTGGTCACACTGTGGTATGCATTAGGACCAAAGCATCAGAAACATTTCTCTGTTGAATCTATTTTATCAACAGTAGAAGAACCAGGATTGTCACCGATTCCCTAAGCGAAGCTGTAAGAAAACCACAGACAAAAATGGAATCACCAGAGTGGCTAACCGGATAACAACATTTGATAACAATGACGAAACCATTAAAGTCAGGCAATGGAGCCAACGTAAAGACCATTTCAACCACGTTCACAAAGTGGGAAACCACCCTTGCTTATACCCCTCTATTTTTGCGCTCTAACTCTCCAACTCCCTACTTTAGAACAGTCCCTCCGCCATCACTGTCGTTGCCAGCACAAACTGCCAACAAAAAAAAAAGGAATTAGGGCTAAATTGGCCACTGAATGTAACGCAATAGTGCAATCAGGCGACTCAACCAAAAAAACGTGCAATTACATCACTAAACAGCGCAAATCCATTCGATTTCACCTGCTAGCTAGTTTTCACCATTTTTTTCCGGTTAAGTGCTGACATGGCTGATTACATGACAATTTTTCATTGTCTTCTTATATTTTCCTTTGTCTAACCTTCCAACGTATAAGCAAAAGTGCAAAACTACGTAGTCCTACCAAATTTCCCAAATCTATTTCATTACGTAAAACGAAATGAGTGATTGCATTGTGAGAGCTGAGTGTCTTCAAGCAAACGAATCAATGGCGACAAACTAGGGCGAAAATTCATGTTGATTTTCTGGCTCCAAAACCAGAACCCATCAATATTCATGAAAACATGTGTAAAATCTGAAATTCGTCAGCATAAAAAGGAAGAATCAGCAACCATTACTGGTATTGTTCTAAAACTGAAATATACATAAGCAAACACCCTTCTGTACACCTCCCTTCCAACCCATCATCAACTCCATGGCCGCAGGTTTGTTTTGTTGAAGAATTACTATACAAAAACAAGGTGCTCAGCTCCAATATCGTCGTCCTCGTCGTCATCTTCATGCGGCCCTTTAGGCACGGTGACCACCAGTTCGCCATCGCTAAACGCCGCGATGGCCATCCCGGGGAGAGTCGACGCAGGGAGCCGAAACCGCCACAGGTCGAGCTCCAGCTCAGTAAGAGGCGATTCAACTAGGTCGTCCCCTTGGATTACAGTTTTAGTAACGCCTGGGTAGATCTGGATGGTGTGGGCCTTCATATTATCCCCACTATTGTCGTCGGTCGGAACGATGAAGCAGAAGAAATTGCGAGTCTCTTCAATCAAAACATCGGTGTCGGAGCGGAAAGGAAGCTCCAGTACCTTGGAAAAGATGTGGGGTAGTTGCCGGAGCTTTGATGTATAGCAAAACTGAGTGATGGTGAGTGGACGGGTGTGAAATGTCGTTCCGCTAAGGATTGGGGGTTATGGCACGCAGTATGCAATCACAAAACTAGGCACTAGCACAAGGAAATCAACAAAAAGCTAAGCAAACGACAACGAGGTAGAACAAACACATATAAACAATAGATAAATACAAAATAAAGAAATAGGACTCAAGTTAGGGGCATTACCATTTAGATGCTTTAACACTTAAGTTTGGGGGAAGAACATTAACCCTATGTTCTTGAGGCAAGCACAAAGGAATCCAGGTTTTCACAAGGATTAGAACAAAGGTTGCCCCATTTCCATGGTGTATCAACCTAAGTTCTTGAAGAACAAAAGTTATTTAAACCCCAAATCTACCCCTATTTCCATAGAAGAGAAAATGGGTTTGAGATTAGGTTGGCTCAAGTCTCCCATCCAATTTCCATTGAGATGGAATACTTTCCAAAGATAAACAACAATCATTGAAAGATAGGAATAAACCCAATTCAAACTCAAGAACCCTATGTGGGTTTCTTCCCCTTTTTCACAATAATCAAAACTTAAGCATCAAAATAGATAATACAACCCTAACTCAAGCCCATAAACTAACTACTCATGATTAAATAGCATAAAGAACACAAAAGCACAAGTAATAAACATAAATCTTGATAAAGAAAAGAGATAAGGGAAAGAAAGTTTCTCTATTGAAATGGGTGGAAGAATCTTGAAAACCAAGCTTCAAATCCAAGATTATTAGCTCCAAAAGTGTTAAAATACATATATCTATGTCTAATCTAACCTAAAAATATGAAATGAAGTGAATGGGAGTGTTTAGGGTTCAACCATGGGTCAAAACCAAGTTCAAAATGCTCAAAACGAGCTTAAATAGTGAGCAGAGCAGGTGCCTCCGGCCTAGCATCTGGCTGGATGCCTCCTCTCTAAAAACTGCATTTTGCACTAATTCAGCCTAAAACCTCCGGCCTAGCATCCGGCCGGATGCCTCCTCTCCAGAAATTGCATTTCCGAACTCTGTGTAGCTGCTTTGACTTCTAGGCTGTTTTTCACCATTTTCCGTTACGAATTACGAAATTTTATTTCTGGAATAGTTGTAGCTCTTGAAGTATTCTTTCCAATGGTTCAAAGATTACTTAATTTGGACATTTCTAGGCTGAGATATGATCCAATTACTAAGATGTCGATGTGCAGAAATTTCAACACATTGACCTTTTGCTTCTCTTTTGTTTTAGTTTGCACAAATGACCAACACCATTGAAAATACAACTCTTAGGCTCCCTTGGAAGTGTTGCACCCATCTGCATAGCTTTTCCTTGACTCCCATTGACTCTAAATGCATCCAAAATGCATGAAAATCCTCGTCTTTGCTTCCAATGCTTTCCAAACCAAAATCCTTGCAAAATAACCATAAATTAGTCCCAATCTCTTTAAATTTGGAATGATCTATAAGAAAAATAGCTTAGTGAAAGGGAGGAAAATATAGACAAATGAGCACTTATCAAGCTTCTTCTGTCGGCAAGTCACGGCGTCAGCCTGAGAAAGTGCCGACGCGATGTCGTATCTTACCGTAATGTTTCGTTTCTTGGGCACCATGGAGACCGGTGGAGACCACCGGACAAGGACAATAGTAGAGCAACTTCATTCCTTGATTTTGCTGCCCAATTCCATTTATTTCCCTATCATCCTCTTAGATCTTTTAAGTGTTGGTGTAGTCACGGCCACCATGCACCTCTCAGCACGTCTGGAAATTTGGTAGGGCTACATTGTTTTGCTTACAGGCTGGAAGGTTATACAAAGGAAAATATAAGAAGACAATGAAACATTGCCAGGTAATCAGCCATGTCAGCGCTTAACCGGGAAGAATGGGTGGAAACCGGCTAGCAACTGAAATTGGGTGAATTTTTGTGTTGTTTAGTGATGTAATTGCACATTTTTTGGTCGAGTGGCCTGATTGCACTATCGCGTTACATTCAGTGGCCAATTTGGCCCTTATACATTTTGATATTTAGGATGGAACTGAAACTTGTCATCACTTTTGGGCTTTATCTACTTGGAGGGAAACAAGCTAAGGAACTTCTTGAGACACCTATTGTAGACGCAAGGTCGCTCTAGGTGGCCTGCCTTCCTTAGCTTATACGCGTCCAATTATTGTCTTGCTTCCTAGTTGTCTGTTGTCATATACATCAGAGGAGGATATATATATATATATATATATATATATATATATATATATATATATATACACACGTTTAGCATATATAATCTCAATGTTCTTGTGTGTGTGCCTACTTAGTAATGAAATGTTATATATAGGCCGACAATCTTTTGATTGGTTAGAGTTTGACCTTTTTCCTTGTTTTGAAAAGGGAATTATTGTTCACCAGTTCATTATAGTGTTCTTTGAGTGTTAGATATTGTGCAAAAAAACTTACTCTTTCATGCCTTTAGCTAGCTCGACCTTGAATATTTGATCATTCTCTCCCAACAGAAGATGTATTCTCTATGAAAACCAAGCATGCATCCACATAGGTTGGAAAACCAAGCACAGATATTTAAGCAAAAAAAAAAAAGCAAACCAAGCACAGACCGATGTAGGCTATCACTATCGTTGCACTCAAACTCTTCAACGCCTCCGTCATAGCCTCATAAGATTCCACATCAGCCTTAATAATCACCTTCTTGAAAGCGAGTTCCGTTTGCGAGGAGAGTAACGCTAAAGAAGCCGTGGTGTCGACCATGAACAAAACCCTAACATGAAACCAATGCCGGTGGTGGCGGCATTGCTAGATGGCGCCAGTCGCTGGGGATCTGCCACACTATCATTGTCAAACACCAAAACGATAATGGAAAAGGTGAGAAACACAACGGAGTTGAGTATGTAAGGCGTGAACCTTTGTGCATTGATAAAGAGAGCTAAAATGGCGATGAAGGTTAACTGGACTGATATAAGAAGAGAGAAAGTAGAAATTTCATGGGAAAGACATCTGTTAGGAAGAAAGAGGAAAGAAAAGGAAAATAATTGCCAACTCAGTGTCCGTTGTCACAAAGTAACCGGAGGGAGAGGGAGTTTACCTGCTAGCCAGCGAAATTGTGCACATTTAGCTTGTTGAATGGTGTAATTGTAATCTTTTTTAGTACACTGATCCAATTGTGTTTTAAGGTTTTGTTCAGTGGTCAATTTGAGCATTATTCCTATTTTTAATAATTACTAATAAAGACATGGAACCTCGGGGTGTCATTTTATTTTGAAAGTCTTTGGAATAATGAAAATCTATTGCGCTGAGGAAAAAAGGAAATTTGGAGCAAAATATTATAAGAAAAACTATTGGGCTAAGGGAAAAAGAAGCTTGGAGCAACATTTTATAAGAAATGCTTCTAGGGGGTATTTAACCCACAACTTAATTCATAACATCACAAATTCCAAAGCATTAAGCCACTCAAGATTTCATATACAAGGAAGCAGGATGCTCTACTTAGCCGTGTGAGGATCAATGACATCCAGGTAGTGAGTGGACACGCGTATGACGAATATTGAAGGCAACCCAATGTCGTACTTTTGTCAAGCATCCGTGGCTTCTTCAACAATATAAATAGTCACTTTTTCCTCCCTTTAAAGATCATCCAGCTCACTGCTCACCAAATTAAACTCCTTATTGTCCATTGGCTTTGGTTAACTCCCAAGTTGAGCACCAAAGTTTGATCTCACATGCCTACAATATTATTCTAGCTCATGTTTGGGGCTATAGCTTATATTATTTGGATCTATGTTTTGGGTCAATATCTGGGTCTTTGTATGCACTCTTTTGGGCCTTGGGCCTAGCGCCCAAGCAATAATACTACTATTTTTCTATCTCATTCTGTACCTTTATACCCAGGGCTGGTCCTATAGTTTTATAAATTTAGAAATTAAAATAAATTTTTATAACTAAATTTTAAATTTTATATACGAGTACAAAAATACTGATGTCAATTAAATTGAAATAAAATTTAAAAATTTTCAACATTTTACAAATACAATACTAATACAAAACTAATCATAACAGAAAACTTATATGTGCTTTCCTAGATAATTCATCTTAACAATAATAATAATAATAATAATAACAAAAAGCACATATGAAGCGCTTGCACTTGTGAATCAGTCAATAAAAATTCTTTATTTCCCCTAACGAGTAAGCATGTGCCTAGCTCCAATCCCAGCATAAATAAATGAATAAACACATTACAAAACTTACAAAATACAATAAAATAAATTGTCAAATAAATATCATTCTTAAGCAAGACAAACATCTCTTAAGTCTTATCTCTAGCCTTTTTTTTGCTCTTATGGTTCATAATACACCACTTGCGGTAATCTCTTCAATGTAAAATGTCATCATGAGTACACTGTACACAACAACCTCTCTAAATGCAAAATTTTCAAGTTTGTTTGACAGTTTCTTAAGCTCCCTTTTGAAAATATGAATGCAGATAAGCAGCACAACACAAGAACCTAATAGAATTATGCTTTTGCACAACAGCACAAGAATCCTAAATTCTTAATAGAATTAAAAGACGATTAAAATTTCTAATTTCAATAGAATGCAAGTATAGAGGAATCCTAATAGAATTACGCTTTTGCACCGTAGGCAGCACGCAATACAAGAATCCTAATTAAATTCCTAATAGAATTAAAAGACAATTATAATTTCTAATTTCATTAAAATACAAGCATGAAGAATACAAGAATCCTAATTAATAGAATTATGCTTTTGCACAGCAGCATAAGAATCTTAAATTCATAATATAATTAAAAGACAATTAAAATTTCTAATATAGAATACGAGCAGAATAGATGGAATTGCAGAATAGCTATAATTGCATAATTAATAGGAATAATAGCAAAGGAACAAATTGACAATTAGGTTAGTTTACGATTAGACAAAATCACAAAATACCTTTGCAATTAGGCATTTAGGCCGGCAATGTCTCCTCGACTCCTCCCTTTCCTCCCATTCATCATAGCACAATTGTTTTAAGGAAAAATGACACTTTTCCCCCTCAGTTATTAAAGTGGCAGTTTTTTTTTCCTGTGGTAATGTTAAATTGACATATTTGCACTTTAAAAATAACTATTTCATTTATTTTTCTTCTCCAACAAATTATTGCTTATATGTATGGATAACCACGATTCGTTTGAACCTAACGGGACACTGTAGCAATCATACCGAAATAGTATGTAAGGTTCTGGTTACGATTCATAACCGAAAAAATAAAATAAAATAAAATAAATGTTGAACCGTGAACCGCAGTCATATATAGTGAAAATGATCAAACACTTACTTTTGATAAATCAGTTCGGTTCGGTTTCAATTTCGATTTTGAACCGCCAATCAAAACTTATTTATTTTTATAATTTTATTTCTTATTTTTAAAATAGTCTAAATTCAACAATTATTTTATTTTATCTTTTTCAATTCAGAATCATAATCGTAACCGTCCATACTATTTAGGTTCAATTGCTACAGTATCTGATTAGGTTCGAATCGAACCGTAATCTTCCATACATATTAGTAATAATTAGTTGGAGAAGAAAAATAAATGAAATAGTTATTTTAAGGGCAAAAATGTCAATTTAACATTACATGGAGAAAAACCGCCACTTTAAAAATAACTAAGGGCGGAAATCGCCACTTTAATAACTCAGGGGAGAAAACTGCTATATGCACATAACTCGGGGGAAGTGTCATTTTTTATTTTTAAATATATAATGAAAATGAATTATATATACACCATATATTTTATTGGCTCCTATCTAGACAAGGGCCTAGCCCGCCATTGCTCAGGGACGGGCCTGTCTATACTTAGTTTATGATGGACCTGTATTGGGCCTAGCGCCTCGAGCTATAATACTATTATTTTTCTGCCCATTCTGTATCTCTATACTTGGTTTATGATAGACCTGGTTTCGACAAAACCATCCATTACTAAAAATAAATAAATTTGACAGTAGGATAGAAACCGTAAATAAAAAGAAAAGGTAATTTGAAACAAATATGATAATAAAGTACATAAATCCTGAAACAAACACCTTTTTAGATTGATTTTATAAGAATTATGCTTTATATTTGTTTAAATCAAATGTCAATATATAACATAACCTTCAAATGCAACGTTTAAAAAGAAGTGAAAGCACAACATAATGTTAATGCCTATTTTGATTCAAAACTTGTGAACTAACAACTTAATTGTGTGGCCAAAGGCCTTGTGGTCAAGCGGCATCCGGTGTACACTCCCATGTAGAAGGGAGTGGGTTCGAGCCTCAGTGGAGGCATCTGTTGACTCTTTGTGCTTCAGTAGGTTGAGAAAGTAGCTATGAACAGATACTACATTGTAATCGAGTCAGTGGAACTCAAAAAACAAAAAAAAAAAAACTTAATTGTGTGTGATAGAGTTTCAAAAAAAAATTGTGTGTGATAGAAAAGCAAAGATGGACCAGACGGCCAGCTTGACGGCAGAGACCAAAGGAGAGGAGTATTAAATGAGAGGGCAGAAGCAGTTGTGTACGTGAAAACGTCGCCATGCATTTAATGCAAACCTCATCGGGTGTCACGTACTGAAAAATTGACTAAGGGTGTGTTTGGGAACCCGGAAAATGACTTCTGGAAGTCATTTTCCGGGTTTCCCATGTTTGGCACCACTTGGAAAACCCAGTCAACGGAAAATGATTTCCGTTGACTGGGGAAAATGAGGCCAATTTGGGGGAAAATGACTTCCCCCAAATTTTGGGGGAAGTCATTTTCCGCCCCGGACAATATCATCGCCATGTACACAATCTATGGTTTCCGGCGGAAACCAACCATATGGTTTCCGCCGGAAACCATAGCCGTGCTCTGGTTTCTGTCGCTGGAAACCAGAGCTGCTGGTTTCCGCCGGAAACCAGAGGGGGGGGGGGGGTTATTTTATTATTTTTTTTATTTTGTTATGATTTAAAATATTATTTTTATTTTATTATAATAATTTTAATATTTTAAATAGAATAAAAATATATATATTTATACAATTTTACCCATTTTCCAGAAAACGAACCAAACACTCAAATACAGTTTTCCAGAATGCATCCAAACACGGAAAATGAATTGATTTTCCGGAAAATGACTCATTTTCCAGAAAACATTTTCCAGAAGTCATTTTCCTGCTTTCCAAACACACCCTAATATTGAACAGATGAATTTTAATTAATTGTAAATATTCTGATTGTCATTAATTCAGTTTAAAAGTCTAAATAAACTGAATAGTTTTTTTTTTTTTTTTTTTTTGAGGAAATAAACTGAATAGTTAATACTAACAATTTTTAATTCTAATTAAAATATTTTGTTTATTTGATTAATTGACCAATTAGCTTTAAAAATTTTTGGTTTGATTAATTTGGAAAAAAAATTGATTCAGTTAATAGTTAAAATATTTTTAAAATTACGTTCAGTTATTAACTAAATGAATATATACTTCTGAGCCTACGTTCAAATTTGCTCTCCTTTTTGTCAAGATGCAACGTATAATATATTTAAAATCCAATATATCTGAGGCAACTCTAGCCAAGTTTGTTAGACTGTTAGCTTGAGAATTATAAGGTTATAAGTTAAACAATGCATTAATATTAGTTTTTAATATAATATTACTCTAATTTTACCGAACACAAGTTCATGCGTGTTCTAATTCACTATATATGTTGAACATCTCCCATGCTTGTTTGATAAGGGAATTTCTTTAATACCTAATCTCATTATGTATTATTGTATTTTTTTTTTCAATTTTATAGAAATTATTTTTTAAAAATATGTGAAAAATATTAGATGAGGACTATATGTTGTGAACAAACGCGGTAAAATAACGAAAAAATGTCAAATTCGCCACCTAAGTCGGTGGGTATTGCAATTAGGCCCCTAACTGAAAAAAACTTCATTCAAGCCCCTTAAACCGGGAAAAATGTTCAATTAAGTCCAAGTTGACTTGTTTATCATGTCAAATTCAGTTAGTGGGACTAATTGCACTATCCACCCGACTTTGGGACCAATTTGACACTTTTTTTTATATTTTATTTTATTTTTCAAAATAAATATTTTTTATTTATTAAAATATTATTTAAAATAAATAAATAATAAATAATATTAAAAAAAACAGCCAATAATTAGAAATTAGAATTAATAGCAATGAATTATTATAAATCGATCTCAATCCTAATAGCAATTAATTAGAAATTAATAGTAAGTAAATAGATTTTTCAAAATTTCCATTTTCAATGAAAATACAGAAAAAAAAAAAACAAACTGAATTAGTTTCAATATATAAATTATAAAAGAGTTAATAACCAAAATGGTCCCTCGACTATGTCGTAATTACCAATTTGGTCCTCGACTATCATTCTTACACAATTAAGTCCTCAACTATGTAATTTTTACCCAATTTAGTCCTCTGTTAATTTGACTGTTTGTTGACCGTCAAAAATAAGGATAAAGTTGTAATTTTACAAGCTTTCTCCTTCTTCCTCATTTAGCAATGCCAAACCCTATAATAAACCCAGATCGGCTTCCGACCGTCCAAAAGTCACTGAAAATCAAAGCCTTAGGCTAATTTATCCATACCAGTACACCAGAGCCTTCGCCAATGATAAAGCCGGCCATCTCGCTTTTATCCCATGGCCTTGAAGCCTTTTTTAGTTCGTCGTTTCTCTGAGACAAGGCACGATAAGCTATGAAGCCACCCACCCCAACAAGAATGATGGATCCATTAAACCAGTGTCTCCAACCATGATATTCGCTTCGCCCCTTCTAACGTGATTTGCAGCAGCGTAGAAGTAGTAATTTACAATTGCACAAGCTGATGAAATGGAGTAATTTGGATCCATTAAACCAGTGTCTATAGCCAACAATGTTGAACCCATGTGTCTATTAAACTGATTCCACTCTATCCCTCAAGAAGATAGTCATAGAATTTATAACTTCACTGCCAAACACATAAATAAGGCCCATTCCAATTATGACAATCCTTTTCTCAGGGTCAGTTTCATTCTATACATACTTTAATTTCATTTCAGCACAACTAAACTATCATTTCAATTTAATTACAATTCATTTGATTATATAAAAAAACACAATATGTGAAGCAAGTTATTCAGTTTTATTTTAGATACACTGTCGTTTCATTTTGTTCTGAACATACTAGAAAAGTAGAAATACAGAATTTGTTAAATATAATGACGACTGCTTCTTTACATAAAGAAACGAGTACGTTATTTTCGAACCATGATCCACAGTATAACAATTGGAGTAGAGGAGTATGCACGGATAGTATAATTAGATCAAGAAAGAGAATTTTGATAGGGACTAGGGGAGGACCGAGGATATACTCCATATTTATTTATTTATTTATTTATTTATTTATTTATTTATTTTATTTTGTCCTTTACAATCGATTTCTTGCCCCTGCAATTGAATGGTAGAATTTTTATTATTATTTTTTTACTATCATATTTTGATATTTCAATGTAAAAATTATTAAATGAAATTTGTTGTACCAAAATAATTGTCCTAAATTATTTGGCAAAAACAAAGTATACCAAATCCTAGACAAATATGTAGACAAGCAAAATCCAAGTAGAAATATTCCCAATCAAACATGGACTCACATTCCCACATGATTAAGGAAACCAGGTGAAGATTATATAAAACACTAGTTTTTCACGCGCATTGACGCATTACACAAGTGAGATAATGCGTAATGTTTATTTTCAAATAAGTATTTTAAAGTATATCAATGTAAGATTATATAGGAGATGTTCATACATATGTAATTGAATGTTGAATTTATTTATTTAAATCGGTAATTCAAAGTTTATGAATGCAAGATAATATATGAGAGATTGATTTTAATTGTCACTAAAATAAATGTTTGCAATTTTGTAAAAACGCTAATCTAAATACTTAATTAGTCTAAAAATAATAGTATAAATAAATACTACTTTTAAATTGAATTTCTCTAAGTCTTTTTAATTCTCTTTTGGGTAGCATTGTCATTGTCTTTATCTTCCGTACTTGTTATTTATTTATTTATTTATTTATTGATATTTGGTAATGTATCATGTGCAAATGAGTTATTGTGGTGTATATAGGACATAGTCATGATTTGAGATTATGATGTAAAAAGTTGTGGATTTGTCTCCTTATGTTTGTATATATGACTAAGATCTTAGTTGTTCTATGAACTATTGATCTTGCATGCACCTATTGATATTTGGCAGTGGTCGTTCCCCCCCCCCCCCCCCCCCCCCCCACTACATGTTTCACATGCTGTGAGATGTGTGTCATATATTCTCATGTGAAAGCTAAGTATTAAACAAAATATTAATATTTATTATATTTATAGAAGGTTAATCAGTAGTACATTTTGTTCTAGTTTTATAACTTGTCACTTGATAGTAACAATAATAACTTTGCATGTAATCCGAATACTAATGCTGCAATATGTCCAGTTTCGTTAAGTTTCTACATCCATTTTGCACAAGTTTATTTTGAAGTTCATATTTTTCGAATTAGTTTGAATGAGTGTAGTACTTGATTTTGTGTGTGCATGTGTGTGTGTGGTTTTTTCGTCTAATCCAAAATATCACAAACTCGACAAATCATTGGATCCTAAATATTTGTCTGAACAACTACATTTGTATATTGGGAATTTAAACAATTTACTAATATGGCAATGTTAAAACATAAAAGAAATTTTATAAATTAGAGAGCCCCATTTCCAACTAGTAACCGCTACAATTATGTAGTGGCTTGGCGTGTGCAATACACGTGTGCGCACTATATGGGTAATTTTTTATTGGTTAATTTGTTCTTTTGAAAAAACATGCCTGATGTGTATGTAGTAGCGAATTCCCTCTCTCCTCTACACTATCGCCCCTCATGCTCTCACAAAGTGATCGTTTTAACCTAGCCACAAACAGAATCTATCATATTTAACAAGAAATGTTATATTATGAAAATTTCAAGGGCAACCAAATAATAATTTTATAAACTTTTCTCCCTTTTAAAGAGTGATATTGCATTTTCCCATATACAATATTTAAATATACTGATGAAATAAAGATGTTGTAGTTTGACCCTAGCTAACTCATGTCCCATCAACAAGATTTGATGTCGCTCTTAGTCGATGACGACCTGTAGCAGTGCCATTGGCTAGTAAACTAGTAAATATTATTGCAATTGCATTTTTTTGCAAAAAGCGAAGTATATTGATGCAATCAAATTTGATAGATTTCAAATTTGATTGCATTTAACGTCGGACATATAACGTCGGTTTTTTAAAAACCGACGTTAAAAGTGAAATAATAGCATACGACATCGGTTAATTAAATAACCGATGCCGTATGTCTTACGAAAAAAAAATAAAAAATAAAAATAACATACGGCATCGGTTATTTAAATAACCGATGCCGTATGTTTTACGTGAAAAAATAAATAAAAAATAAAAATAACATACGGTATTGGTTAACTAAATAACCGATGTCGTATATCTTACGCGAAAAAAATACAAAATGAAAAAAATAAAAATAATATACGGCATCAATTAATTAAATAACGATGTCGTATATTTTATGCAAAAAAGATGATAATAATATACTCTTTGTTTTAATATGATTTTTAAAAAAAATCTGAGATGATACAACGTCGGTTTTATGACTATAACCGACGTCGTATCATTGAATATATATAATATAACTTCGGGTATTTGTTAATGGATATCCTTTGTTAATTATGTTGTTGTAGATTTTATAAATAACAAAATCCAGGAACCAATCGCACGATCTTCTTCTATTCTCTCCGCCGCAACCAACGCCTCCATCCACCTTCTTTCTTCTTCTTCTCTCCACCGCACAACCTCACCGCCGGACACAGCCGCACACCCGCGCCGCCGTATAGCCTCACCGCCGCACCTTCTCCATTGTAACAAATGTTTAGGGTTTATGCCCCGCGACCGATCTTTGCGCCTCTGCCTTGCCACGACGCCACCGCCCACCACTGCCACCAGCTTCACCCTCAATCCGCCTCAGTCGCCGGTCTTGAGCCTCCTCCGTTTTCACCAGTCACCTCCTTGCCTCAGTAATTCCCTTTATTCTTATGCTCTTCTTTTCAATTTTTTTTTTCCAGAGATTAGTTTTTGGTCTGTAAATCAAATAGGGCTTCGTTCACGAAATCTTCAAGCTCATTTGGAGAAAAGGAACTGCTGGTACCGCTTTCACCTTTTCCTCTATATCATTTCCCTTCGGATTCCACTTTCCAGACTTACTTTGATGAATTTCCCTGCAGATCGAGACAAAAATGATCTCCCCCCAAACTATGGACAGCTAGCGCCTCCAGGAAAAATTGCCCTACTTTTGGTGAGATTTGTTTTGGATTTTGATATTCGAATACTGTGCATTTTATCAATTTCATGTACTTTTGCTTGTGTATGTTGTTGATTGCAGTAGGACTAGAATGAAGGTATGTTTGGATTTTGATATTCTAAACGTTCTGTAGGGCATGCTGTATCTCAGATAGAGTTATGTTTGGCATGTTTCTTAGAGATCAAGAATTGCTAACGCAAAATGAAGGTAAAATAGTAGAATGTTTTTAATGTCATTAGTAAAAACTGATTTTCCAGTTTTCTTTCCATCAATGTGCTTTGCTAATTAGATTATATTTTTCACCTACTGAGATAGAAGGTGGAGCACATTTTGAAACCATCTCAAAGATCATAGGAGAGTGTCGTTTAGTGTTAGGAAGGTTGTTTGGCTCTTTCATTTGGATAATTATAGTTGACTTGGTTTTTCAAATTATCATCGTTATTAATATTATTTTATTTGTTTATATTTCTATTGACATAAATAATAAATTAATGCTCATAGACAGCTTAGCTGGTTGTAGCATTAATCTCAGCCCTTGCCCAGTACAAGGTTGTAGGAAGCATTTGGATGTAGCTTAAAGAATTAGCTCTTACACCATATTTTCCCTTTCCAATGATAGAATTGCTCTTAACAAATCTTCCCTCTAAACTTTGATAAATCTATTTGTTATTGATGTGATGGGATTTGAATGTAACTTTCAGTGCTTTCTGCTTAGAAAATTCTCCCCTAATTCCATATGCTGTATACTGTATAGTAAACATGTTTGCTTGCAACTCTGTTCTAGGTTTAACTACAACTTGTGCTGGTACATTTGTCTCACTACCAAACCAGCTTGAATTTTGATGTTAGTAACTTTGAATGAAATTTAATGTTTCCTTAACCTGCAGATCTTTAGGAAAGAGCCATTCTTCTATGGCTATGACAACCATGATCAACTTGTTAAAATTGCGAAGGTATTAAGTTGTTGATTTCCATTTGGTATTACCATTTGAATTAATTGCATGGCATATTGATCATTGCAGCTCAGAAAAGGCGAGGATGATACTTCCACCTTCCTACTAAATTTTTTGCTTATTCTGTACATATCTATACTTAATTGGCTGTTTAGTATCACAGACTAGATAACCCCAATAATATTTGTCTGCTATTATTTTCTCTGCTTGCTCACCTGATGATTAATATTTTTTTTTGGTGGTGCAGGTGTTTCCTATAAATATGCCTATAAAGTGTACTTGTAAAATTTTCAGGTTCTTGGCACAGATGAGTTGAATGCATATCTCAACAAATATCATCTGGAGCTTGATCCTCAACATGATGCTCTGGTTGGAAGGTATTCAGATCCTAACTTGTCATCTTTTGGAATTGCCTATTATTGATACAGTGTGTTCTGGGTGTAATTTGGCAATTTTAACTTTTGAAGCATAGCTTCATTCGAAGTTCTCTCTTAAGGATAAAAACTGCTGTAACTGGTGCAACCAAAATTAAGTTGTAAAATGAATTCCGAAATCCATCATAATCCGTATTGAATTTTTATTTTTTCTCCCACAGGCACAGCAGGAAACCTTGGTCCCGATTTATTAAACCCAACCAGCATTTAGTTTCTCCAGAGGTTTGAAAATTTTTTCCTATCCAGAAAATTTTACTTCTCATAAATAACTTGTCTTTATATATAATGTGTTTGTTCCTAATTTGAATTTCACTTATCATGTGCACAGGCAATTGATTTCCTTGATAAGCTCCTTCGTTATGATCATCATGACAGGCTTACAGCTAAAGAAGCTATGGTAATTTCTTATGGCTTAATTTCCCCTTTCTTGTTTTTTTTTAATCTCTGAAATTAACAAAGTGGATTGTAATGAATTAAAGTTCAATCTATTGTGCTTTCTATGGTCTGGTGAGAGGATGCCCAATCGTTTCCTTTTCTGTTTTAGTCACATCCATACTCCTTTCAAGTGAGGGCAGCTGAAAACAGCAGGGTGCGTACACAGTAGTGATGGCCCCCTCTGTATATAGGCATCATGATTATTTGTAATGGAGTTGTAAAGGCCTATGTGTACATTGCTGTCACAATGTCTTGATCACAATTGGAACGGCTTTTATGTGTACACTGCTGTCACAATGGCTCATTTATTTCCACTATGTACGTGTTTTTATATAACCAGATACGTTTTAATTCTTTTTTCATTTTTAATTAAAAGGAGATACAGCGTCGGTTTTTCATAAAAAACCGACGCTGTATCTTGTTTTATTTTTTAAATAGAGATATAGCGTCGGTTTTATAAAAAACCGACGCCATAGCTCCTTTTATTTTTTTTAAATAGAGATACGGCGTCGGTTTTTTGAGAAAACCGACGCCGTATCTCTATTTTTTAAAAATAAAATGACATACGACGTCGGTTTTTGAAAAAACCGACGTCGTATGTATTTATTTAAAAATTTAAAAATAATATACGACGTCGGTTTTTTAAACCGACGTCGTATAATTTATTTATAACGTCTGCTGGAACTACGTCGGTAAAAAACCGACGTCGTATGTCCAAAATAACCGACGTTAAAAGGTATTTTTGTAGTAGTGATATTATATATTATATTCATAATATTTGTTATATATGTTTATAGGAGGCTGTTCAAGTGAGAACGGATAGTCCAGCAGAGAACTAAGAACAACTTACAGCTGTCCATCCACGTGTCTAAATCTAACACATCAGAAACACTGATTTAAAAAATGCAGTAACATTTTCGTAAATAATTGAACATCGAAGTGCAAGTAAATTGTGTTAAAAGTGCAAGTAACAGTTTCATATAGTGCACCTAAGTGCAAGTAAAATGTACACTAAGCCTTAATATTAAGTACACATAACGTTATTATAATTAGTTGCACCAGACATTATCATTAAGTGCACCTATGTGAAAGACTTTATCATTAGGTGCATGAATGTTACCAATGTAAATTACTTACACTTGTAAGTGAAAATAGTTGCATTTGTAAGCGACTTTACTTGCAAACTTGCACCAGTTACTTGCACTTGTAACACATTTTTACTTGCACCAAAGTTTGAATTATTTACAGAAAATAATTAAATTACTTAAAACAATTTTTTTTAAAAAATTTATTAGCTCACACTATTCCCTACACACATCCAAAACCTCCGATCCTACAAGGATTATCACTAGTCCACGATGTTTGAAGGCTCAACTCGTTGTCACAATAACAATGTTGAATAATAGAAATCGACTCCGCTACATAGTGATACCATTGCCTCAAAAAGCTTGAAGATGAAGAAAGATGGTCCCCTATTTGTTGAGTATTCCATTTTGAAAACATTTTATAATAGAAAAAAAAATCTAGTAATTCAAATAAATATACTTTGCTAGGCTTTTTTGGGAGGGGGATTGGTATTTGGAAGCAATTTTGTATTAATGTTTCAACATTTCTCCTAGGTTCTAGAATTTGGTTAAGAAATTCCTTCATTGATATGATAAGAAATGTTGATGTATAAGAAAAGGATAAAAGACTTGATTATATATTCTTGCCCTCATTTAACGCCTACCACACTGACATTTAACAAGAGGACTAAATTTGAAATAACTTGTTTTATGGCAAATTCTCTCTCCCTCTCCCTCTCTCTCTCCTCCTATCTCTCAACTCCTCTCAAACTCACCATTTCTCCTCCATCAAAGAAAGAAAAAAAATCCAAAAATTATAGTTTATGATACTCTTAATTCGATTCAGCCTAACTCTTAAATAGTGTAGGACGATTCATTTGGTTTTGGGGAATTAAGGGCACACGATTAGGTTAGTTGCCTTAGGATTCTTATACCTATTTGATTGATTGACCAATAGGTACAAGTATGCTATTGTACATTTCAAATGAAGTCATACCTTCTACTTGGTGAGTCTTAAAATGATGTAAAAGATTTAGAGAATCTTAACAAATTTGATTGCATACTCGACAAATTACTGGTCCCCAATCAAGCAATCACAAGGAAAAAAAATTTGACTATCGATACTTGACATAATTGTGTACTCACAACTGCTTGGGAATATTTAAGGTATATAGAAGGGAGAGGAGAGAGAAAAAAGAGAGGGAAAAACACAAGAAAAAGATTGTATTCACTCGCCCGTGCGCTAGGCCTGTCAGGTGCATGTAGCGCACACTACTTAAGATGTGTATTTTTGTATTTTTTTTTCAAAGTGGAGCCCAAAAAAATTTTGTTTTCTCCCTCTCTCTCCTCCTATCTCTTAGCTCCACTCAAACTCACTATAAAAAATCAAAAAAAAAAAATCATAGTTTATGATATTCTTAATTGGACTCAACCTTAACTTTTAAATAGTGCAGAACGATTCATTTGGTTTTGGGGAATTAAGGCCACAAGAATTGGTTAGTTGGGATTCCTAGACGTATTTGATTGATTGATCATTAGGTACAAGTATGCTATTGTGCATTTAATATGAAGTTATACCTTCTACTTGGTGAATATAAAAATGATGTAAAAGATTTAGAGAATCCGAACAAATTTGATTGCATGCTCAATAAATTATTGATCTCCTATCAAGCAAGCACGACGAAAAAAATATTTGACACAAAGAAGGATAATAGTATGATACGCAGGTACACGCGCGTCTGTGTGTATATATATACGTGTAAGAGCAACCCGTTGATGGGTTTTGGGTAGATTTTTGTGGCCTCACTAGCTTTTTTCTAAAAATTGAAATTTTTAATTAATATTAAAAATTATAGTTATCACTAGTGGGAGCGTGCGATGTACGTGGATGGAGCTATAGGAATACATCTATCATTGTGATTTATAAATGAAGTCGTAGCGTCTACCTGGTGATGAGTCTGGTAATGAAGTAAAAGACCTACAGAATCCGGACAAACTTGATCGCATACTCGACAAATTATTCGCCTCCGATCAAGCAACCATTGATAATTAAATTCATTGGTTGACTTGCCACCCGCCGTAAAGTTAAAAGTTTGACCGTTACCACCGTTTGACATAGTAGTGTACATACGAAATGGAAGAACTATAGAGGATTTAAGGTTTGATGTGAGACGCTTGAATGGTAGACGATGTCATATTTATATACATATACAAGTGAAAGTGTGTAGGGCCCAGTAAATTTAATTTTTTTGTCAGTATTATATTATTGAAAATAATCAAAATACTAATTGTGCAATCACAACTACATGGGAAGATTTAAGGTATATAGAATGGAGATGAGAGAGAAAAAGATGGGAAAAAAAAAGAGAAAAATTTGGTATTAGCTCACCCAAAGGGGATGTGCAATAGGCGTGCTTGTCGCATTTAATACACACTATGATGCTTATTTTTTTTGAAGGTGGAGCCCAAAAAAACTTGTTTATTGTAATTCCCTCTCTCCCCAAAAAAATTCAAAAACAGTAGTTTATGATACTCTTAATTCAGCCCAACCTAACTCTTAAATAATACTCTCTCGCGGTATATTAAGAGACTTTTAGATATTAATTTAAAATTTTTAGTTACATGAAACAGACATTTTGGTAAATTATTTAAAAAATTTATTTTATAATTAGATAAAAGAATTGTGAGCCAATTCAATATATTCAGGTTATGTTTTTTTTTCTTGAGTTGATTATTATAATTATTGGATATAAGTTCCAAAAAAAGTATATATTTATTTATTAAATTTTTAAATTTCAATTAATGAGATATAATTGTTATGCACAAATAAATAATATAGCTGTCATAAGATACACAGATTTAATTATAAATTACCAAAATGTAAAGGTTTGAATATAATCACTGCAGAATTCGAGCTAAGTAGTGTTGCTTTCAAGGTTTATTGTCACCACCATTTAAAATGTAGTGTGCAAGCCAATTTGTTCGTGTTAAACATTTGATACTATACATTTCCATGTAGTGCTGGATGATTCATTTGGTTTGGGGAATTTAGGGCGCACAAGATTTGGTTAATTGGTGTTTTATATTTATTTGATTGATTGACCAATAGGTACCATACAATTATGCTATTGTGCATTTAAAATGAAGTTATACCTTCTATTTGGTGAGTCTTAAAATGATGTAAAAGATTTAGAGAATCTGAACAAATTTGATTGTATACTTAACAATTTATTGGTCTCCAATCAAGCAAGCACAACGAAAAAATTTTTTGACACAAAGAAGGATAATAGTATAACACGCAGGTGTACATGCGCGTGTGTGTGTGTATATATACGTGTAAGAGCAACCCGTTGATGGGTTTTGGGTAGATTTTTTTGGCCTCACTAGCTTTTTTCTAAAAATTGAAATTTTAAATTAATATTAAAAATTATAGTTATCACTAGTGGGAGCGTGCGATGTTCGTGCCTGGTGCGTTTAACGCACACTAGGATGCATATTTTTGTTTTTTTCCAAGATGGAGCCCAAGGATGCGTTTAAGCGTGGATCACTGGTTGGCAAGTCATATGGATGGGCAGTGAAATATTTAATTCTATAAATTACATTAAATAGTATTCTTAACCCATATCCGCTACCAATAAAAAGTTATATAATCCTTGACACGAGAACAATAATACATATGCATATATATATAGGTGTAAATTGTAAGGGTCAACAAAAAACGCGTACTCTCCCTTAGAATGGAACATAAAAGTATTAGCATAAAAAAGGAACATTAATAAGAGGAAAGTTTGACACAAAGAAGGATAATAATATAATACGCGCACGTGCGTGTGTGTATATATATAGGTGTAAGAGCAACCCGTTGATGGGTTTTGAGTAGATTTTTGTGGCCTCATTTTTTTCTAAAAATTGAAATTTTAAAATAACATGGGAGTGTGAGATGTACGTGGATTGATGTGGTCGTATTTGAGCGATTTGTGATCCAAAATATATTGGTGCACCATTGACAACAGGTGAGAGAAATGCACCTTATCTTATATGATGCTCAAAATCGTAAATACGTTGTTCCGTGTTTGAAAAAAAGGATATCACAAACTTGACAAACCACTAGCTTCCAAATATTGATTGAACCATCTACATTCGTATGTTGGGAATTAAAACTATTACCTACCATGACGATGGTGTGAAAACTTAAAAGTGATAGTACAAAAATAAAAAGAAAGAACAATAGATGATTCTTTGACATGAGAGTAGTAATACATATGCGTAGGTGTAAATTGTAAGCTAGGGGTCCACAAGAAATGCGTACTTTTCACTTAGAATTGATATATAATTTAATTTATTTCAAACAAATAAATGAGTATCAATACAAATATTAAATTGTATATTTGTTCTTACCATAAAGTAAAATATCAAACTATTTTGTCTATATATGATTAAAATTTTAAATTTAAATCCTGTATTATTTAATACTCGATCAGTTAATACCTAATTTAGTTATTGACTATAGTGATTTTTATTTTTATTTTGTCCTAAACGTCTTTTAGTGCCTAATTAGGTCACAAATTTTGATAATTTAAGTAAACATATTTACTGTTAGAATTATAGAATATTTTTAAATATATAATTGCAGTTGACAGTTGTATTGTAATTCTTCGTGCTAATTAAATTTGAAGGGTGGACCAACCTTCTTTTTACGACAGCAATTAATAGAATTTCCATATTTAATTTCAATGGTGGGCCAACCTTCTTTTTATACACTTACATTTATTAATCAAAAATTGTCACTCTTGATATGGAAAATGAATATTTGGGTAACTATTGCATATTACATTTTGGAGTGATAATGGTAAGTGTGGTTAGTAGTTTCCTTTTCAATAATATACATAATAGTATAATATGCGCACATGAGCGTGTGTGTATATATATATATATATATATATATATATATATAGGTGTAAGAGCAATTCGTTAATGGGTTTTGAGTAGATTTTTGTGGCCTCGCTTTTTTTTTTTTTGAAAATTGAAGTTTTAAAATAATATTAAAAATTAGAGTGGTCACTAGTGGGAGCGTGCGATGTACGTGGATTGATGTGATCGTATTTGAGAGATTTGTGATCCAAAATATATTAGTGCACTATTGACAACAGGTGAGAGAAATGCTCCTTGTCTTATATGATGCTCAAAATGGTAAATAAGTTGTTCGGTGTTTGAAAAAAAGGATATCACAAACTTGACAAACCACAGCACATATTTGATTATAAATTACCAAAATGTAAAGGTTTAAAAATGATTATCAAGACATAAAATGTAAACATTTGAATATAATCACTGCAGAAACCGGAGCTAAGTAATGTTGCTTTCTACGTTTATTATCACCACGGTTTAAAATGTAGTGTGAAAGCATATTTGTTCGTGTGAAACATATGATACATTTCCATGTAGTGCAGAGCGATTCATTTGGTTTTGGGGAATTTAGGGCACACGATTTGGTTAGGTGGGATTGCTATACCTATTTGATTGATTGACCAATAGGTACATGTATGCTATTGTGCATTTCAAATTAAGTCATACCTTCCACTTGGCCACTCTTAAAATGATGCAAAAGATTTAGAGAATCTATACAAATTTGATTACATACTCGACAAATTACTGGTCTCCAATCAAGCAATCACTACGAAATATTTTTGATTATTGTTACTTGACATAATTATGTACTCACAACTATTTGGGAAGATTTAGGGAGAGGAGAGAGAAAAGGAGGGGAAAAAGAAGAAAAAGATGGCTTTAACGCACTCAAAGGGGACGTGCGATGGGCGTGCTTGGTGCGTTTAATGCACACTAGGATGCATACTTTTTTTTAAAGTTAAAAGTGTTCATTGGTTGACACTATGACGTCTACCGTTCAAGCGTCCCACACCAAACCTTGACTTGCCGCCGGCCGTAAAGTTAAAATTTGACCGCTATCGTCGTTTGACATAGTAGTGTACTCATGAAATGGAAGCACTAGATAGGATTGAAGGCCAGGTTTGGTGTGGGACGGTTGAACAGTAGATGTCATATTTATATACATATACAAGTGAAAATGTGTAGTGCCCAATAAATTTAATTTTTTTTTGTCATTATTATATATTAAAAAATAGTCAAAATACTAAAGCATAAAACTCTTATTACATGTTTTGGTTTTAATAAAGGAAAAACGAAAAGAATAAAAACAAATTTTGGAACTCTTTTCATCAGTCAAAGTACACTGCAATAAGAAATGGTGAAAAAAAATCGAATTAAAAATTAAAATAAATGTAATATTATTACTCGTATATAATTCTCAAAATCTTTTTTTTTTTGACTCGATTATGCAGAAATTTGTGCGCCATTAAATAGCTCATTAATTGATTGCATTAATATAGTATTTTATTAAAGAGTAGATCCATCAAAATTTGATAAGAAATTTATTACTTTCTTCTTTTGGAATTCCCAAGTATTAAATTGGTATCTAAAAGATTTTAAAATTTAATTTGTTAAATATTCACATATTGACATATATTTATAATGTAATTAATAAATCACAATTAATCATATTGGATATAATTTAAGCGTGGATCACTGGTTGGCAAGTCATATGGATGGCAGTGAAATATTTAATTCTATAAATTACATTAAATAGTATTTGTGAAATATTTAATTATATGAGTTACATTAAATAGTATTCTTAACCATTATCCGCTACCAATAAAAAGTTATATAATCTTTGACTTTTAATTTTATATATTGAATATAAAGAAATGTTACAAATTCTTAACACGTATTAGCCAATTTTTTTTTTTAAAATACATATTATACAATTAATATAATTTATAAAAGATTATAAATTGACGCAAAGAAGGATAATAGTATCAGACACGCACGTGCGTGTGTATATATATAGGTGTAAGAGCAACCAGTAGATGGGTTTTGAGTCGATTTTTGTGGCCTCACTTTTTTCTAAAAATTTAAATTTTAAAATAATATTAAAAATTAGCGTAGTCACAAGTGGGAGAGCGCGATGTACGTGGATTGATGTGGTCATATTTGAGCGATTTGTGATCCTAAATATATTGGTGCACCATTGAGAACATGTGAGAGAAATGCACCTAGTATTATATGATGCTCAAAATGGTAAATAAGTTGTTCAGTATTTGAAAAAAAATGACAAACTTGACAAACCACTAGCTTCCAAATATTGACTGAACCATCTATTTTCGTATGTTGGGAATAAAAAGTATTACCTGTCATGACGATGGTGTGAAAACTTAAAAGCGATAGCAAAAAAATAAAAAGAAACGACAACAGAGGATTCTTTGAAACGAGAGTCGAAATACATATGCGTATATATAGGTGTAAATTGTAAGCCATGGTCCACAAGAAATGCGTACTTTTCACTTTGAATGGATATAATTTAATTTATTTCAAACAATAAAATGTGTATCAATACAAACATCAAATTGTATATTAGTTCTTATCATAAAGTAAAATATCAAACGATTTATTTCATATATGAATAAAATTTTAAATTTAATTCATGTATTATTTAATACTAAGTTAATACCTAATTTAGTTCTTGACTATAATGATTTTTTTTTGTCCAAAATATCTTTTTGTGCCTAATTAGGTCCTGAATTTTGATAGTTTTAGTACACATATTTATTGTTTTAATTATAGAATATTTTTAAATATATGATTGCAATTGACACTTGTGATTCTTTGTGGTAATTAATTTTGAATGGTGGACCAACCTTCTCCCTATTTACATTCATAGCAATAAATAGAATTTCCATATTAAATTCAAAAATTAGAGTGGACACTAGCTAGTGGGACGTGCGATGTACGTGGATTGATGTGGTCGAATTTGAACGATTTGTGATCCAAAATATATTTGTGCACCATTGACAACAGGTGAGAGTCTGCACATTGTCTTATATGATGCTCAAAACGGTAAGTAAGTTGTTTGGTGTTTGGAAAAAAAAAGGATATAACAAACTTGACAAACAACTAGCTTCCAAATATTGATTGAACCATCTATATTCGTATGTTGGGAATTAAAACTATTACCTGCCATGACGATGGTGTGAAAACTTAAAAGCGATAGCAAAAAAATAAAAAGAAAGAACAATAGAGAATTCTTTGAAACGAGAGTAGTAATACATATTCGTATATATAGGTGTAAATTGTAAGCTAGGGTCTACAAGAAATGCGTACTTTTCACTTCTAATTGATATAATTTAATTTAATTCAAACAAATAAATGAGTATCAATACAAACATTAAATTGTATATTAGTTCTTACCATAAAGTAATATATCAAACTATTTAGTCCTTATATGAATAAAATTTAAATTTCATTCCTGTATTAT
The DNA here is from genome assembly GCA_003576665.1 of Ipomoea trifida. Classification (NCBI taxonomy): domain Eukaryota; kingdom Viridiplantae; phylum Streptophyta; class Magnoliopsida; order Solanales; family Convolvulaceae; genus Ipomoea; species Ipomoea trifida. Next base: position 3,544,201 of record CP025648.1, read on the forward strand.
TTAATACTCCCTTAATACCTTATTCAGTTCTTGACTATAGTGAATTTTATTTTTATTTTGTCCTAAACATCTTTTTGTGCCTAATTAGGTTCTGAATTTTGATAGTTTTAGTAAACATATTTATTGTTTTAATTATAGAATATTTTTAAATATATAATTGCAATTGACAGTTGTATTGTAATTCTTTGTGGTAATTAAATTTGAATGGTGGATCAACTTTCTTTTTACACAACAATTAATAGAATTTCCATATCAAATTCCAGCATTAGAGTGGTCACTAGTGGGACGTGCGATGTACGTGGATTGATGTGGTCGTATTTGAGCGATTTGTGATCCAAAATATATTGGTGCACCATTGACAACAGGTGAGAGAACTGCACATTGTCTTATATCATGCTCAAAACGGTAAATAAGTTGTTCCGTGTTTGGAATAAAGGATATCACAAACTTGACAAACCATTAGCTTCCAAATATTGATTGAACCATCTATATTCGTATGTTGGGAATTAAAACTATTACCTGCCATGAAGATGGTTTGAAAACTTAAAAGCGATAGGAAACAAATAAAAAGAAAGAACAATAGAGGATTCTTTGAAACGAGAGTTGTAATACATATGCGTATATATACATATAGGTATAAATTGTAAGCTAGGGTCTACAAGAAATGCGGCGTACTTATAATATTAAAAATTAGAGTGGTCACTGGTGGGTGCGTGCAATGTACGTGAATTGATGTGGTCGTATTTGAGCTATTCGTGATCCAAAATATATTGGTCACCATTGACAACAGGTGAGAGAATTGCATCTTGTCTTATATGATGCTCAAAATGGTAAATAAGGTATTTTGTGTTTGAAAAAAAGGATATCACAAACTTCACAAACCACTAGCTTCTAAATATTGATTGAACCATCTGCATTTCGTATGTAGAGAATTAAAACTATTTCATGGCATGACCATATTAAAACTTAAAGTAATAGCAAAAAAAAAAAAAACATTAGCGTTTTTTCAAAAAGAAAATAAAAATTAGAGGATTCTTTGACGCGAGAACAATAATACATATGCATATATATATATATATATATATGTGTGTGTGTGCGCGCGCGTGCATGTGTGTGTGTAAATTGTAAGGGCCCATAAAAAACACATACTACTTGCTTAGAATGGATATAATTTAATTTATTTCAAACAAATAAATGGAGTATCAATACAAACCTTAAATTGTATATTTGTTCCTACCCTATTAGAAATTAGAGAGGTCTCCAGCTAGCGACCACTACAATTACGCAGTGATTTGGCGCGTGCAATCTATGTGTGCGCACTACCTATATGGGTAATTTTTTATTTGTTAATTTGTTCTTTTGAAAAAACATGCATGATGTGTATGTAGTAGCAAATTTCCTCTCCCCTCTACACTATAGCCCCTCATACTCTCACAAAGTGACCGTTTTAACCAAGCCACAAACAAAATCTATCATATTTAACACGAAATGTTATATTATGAAAATTTTCAAAGCAACCAAAATAATACTTTTATAAAATTTTCTCATTTTTAAGAGTGATGTTGCATTTTCACATACGCAAGATTTAAATATATTGATGATATAAAGATGTTGTATTTTGACCCTAGCTGATGTCTCATCAACAAAATTTGATGTCACTCTTAGTCGATGACGACTAGTAACAATGCCACAATGTAGTAAACTAGTAAATACCATTGCAATTGCATTTTTTGCTAAAAGAGAAGTATATTATATTCATTCAATCGAATTTGGGAGATTTCAAATTCAAAAGATATTTGTGCATCACTAAGTACATGTGAGAGGAACACGACTTGTCTTACATATGATGTTAAAATTGGTACAAAAGTTGGGAGAAGATATCACAAACTCGACAAATCACTGGATTCCAAATATTTGTTGGAACAATTACATTTGTATATTGGGAATTCAAACAATTTACTAAAATGACAATGTTATAATTTAAAAGTAATATTATAAATTAGAGAGGCCTACAGCTAGCGACCACTCCAATTATGTAGTGGTTTGGCACGTGCAACACATGTGTGCGCACTATATAGGTAATTTTTTTTTTTTCTGAAAAAAATGCATGATGGTGTATGTAGCAGCAAATTCCCCTCTCCTCTACCGGCTACACTATGGCCCCATATGCTCTCACAAAGTGACCGTTTTAACCTAGCTACAAAAAAATCTATCATATTTAACAGAAAATGTTATATTATGAAAATTTTCAAGAACAACCGATTAATAATTTTATAAAATTGTCTCATTTTTCCCTCATGAATTGTCACAGATATGCTCAAAATTACTAAAAAAAATTCCATAATTGATGAGAATGTTTAGAAATAAAGTGACAATGAATTGTAAGTTCAATACATAGATTTTTTTCATTTTAGTGTATGTAAATTAATTATTTTGATGTCTCATTGAATTCATTTCATAATGGGTCATATGCGTGTTAACTCGTATGAGGGAAGGGGAAAATTTTTAACAAATTATTTTGTGGACCTGAGTCCAAAATACACAATTTACATACTGATAAATGTTCACAATTTATATACTGATCTGAATGTTCACAATTTACATATAATTTACATATTACTGAATATTCACAATTCTCACCATTTGAATTGTGAATATTAAATATGCAAATTGTAACAGGTCTACCCTGCAAGGTGGACCGGCCGAGCCCATGGTATAACTATTGAAAATTTTATGAAGCTACTTGTTTAATTACCCTTGATAATTTCTATAATATAATTTTTTTTGTCAAATATTATGGATTCTGTTAGAGACTTAATAAAACATAGACATAATTAAAGGATTAAAATAACCATTTTTTTTCCTTTATTTAAAAGAAATATCTTAAGGTTTGAATACAATTATCAACACATCAAAAATATAAAGGTTTGAATATAATTATCAACACATAAAATGTAAAGTTATAAATATAATCACTGCAGAAACTCAACCTGAGTAGTGTTAGTTCCTCTCTAGGTTAATTGTCACCACAGCTTAAAATGTAGTGTGAAAGCAAGTTTGTTCATGTGAAACATTTGATACATTTCCATGTAGTGCAGGACGATTCATTTGGTTTTGGGGAATTTAGGGCACAAGATTTGGTTAGTTTGGATTGCTATACCTATTTGATTGATTGACCAATAGGTGCAAGTATCCTATTGTGCATTTCAAATTAAGTCATACCTTCCACTTGGTAACTCTTAAAATGATGCAAAAGATTTAAAGAATCTGAACAAATTTGATTACATACTCGACAAATTACTGGTCTCCAATCAAGCAATCACTACGAAATCTTTTTTATTATCGTTACTTACATAATTGTGTACTCACAACTACTTTGGAAGATTTAATATATATATATATATATATATATATATATATATATATATATATATAAAGAAGAGGAGAGCGAAAAAGAGGGGGAAAAAAAAAGAAGAAAAATATGGTATTAACTCACCCAAAGGGAACGTGCGATGGGCGTGCCTGGTGCGTTTAACGCACACTAGGATGCATATTTTTGTTTTTTTTCCAAGGTGGAGCCCAAGGATGCTTTTAAGCTAAGCGTGGATCACTGCAGGTTGGCAAGTCATATGGATGACAGTGAAATATTTAATTCTATAAATTACATTAAATAGTATTCTTAACCCATATCCGCTACCAATAAAAAGTTATATAATCCTTGACACGAGAACAATAATACATATGCATATGTATAGGTGTAAATTGTAAGGGTCCACAAAAAACGCGTACTCTCCCTTAGAATGGAACTTAAAAGTATTAGCAGAATAAAGGAACATTAACAAGAGGAAAGTTTGACACAAAGAAGGATAATAGTATAATGCGCGCACGTGCGTGTGTGATTATCGTTACTTGACATAATTCTGTACTCACAACTACTTGGGAAGATTTAATGTATATATGAAGGAGAGGAAAGAGAAAAAGAGGGAAAAAAAGAAGAAAAAGATGGCTTTAACTCACTCAAAGTGGACGTGCGATGGGCGTGCCTCTGGTGCGTTTAATGCACACTAGGATGCATACTTTTTTTCAAGTTAAAAGTGTTCATTGGTTGACACTATGACGTCTACTGTTCAAGCGTCCCACACAAAACCTTGACTTGTCGCCGGCCGTAAAGTTAAAATTTGACCGCTACCGCCGTTTGACATTGTAGTGTACTCACGAAATGGAGGCAGTAGAAAGGATTTAAAGTTTGGTGTGGCACGCTTGAATGGTAGACGTCATATTTATATACATAAACAAGTGAAAGTGTGTAGTGCCCATTAATTTAATTTTTTTTGTCATTATTATATAATAAAAAATAGTCAAAATACTAAAGCATAAAACTCTTATTACATGTTTTGGTTTTAATAAAGGAAAAAGGAAAAGAATAAAAACAAATTTTATAACTCTTTTCATCA
>CP025648.1:3549405-3568898 GCA_003576665.1 Ipomoea trifida
AACCACTAGCTTCCAAATATTGATTGAACCATCTGCATTCGTATGTAAGCTAATACCCTCACAAATTCTTTGTACATTTTGATATGTTCAACTCACAAAATTCATTACAAATTTAGTTATTGAAAAGACCAAATTCAATCATTCAAGGCGAAATATTACATTGGAAGGCAACAATGTGCACTACAAGGCACAAAGATGTGCAATCGAAACAATTATGATACCAAAAATGATAGTTATTCAACTTCATCCTTATTGAAACAATTACTTTCACAAATCTTCACAAGTCGTAATTACCAATTTGGTCCTCGGTTATCATTCTTACACAATTAAGTCCTCAACTATGTAATTTTTACCCAATTTAGTCCTCTGTTAATTTGACTGTTTGTTGACCGTCAAAAATAAGGATAAAGTTGTAATTTTACAAGCTTTCTCCTTCTTCCTCATTTAGCCATGCCAAACCCTATAATAAACTCAGATCGGCTTCCGACCGTCCAAAAGTCACTGAAAATCAAAGCCTTAGGCTAATTTATCCATACCAGTACACCAGAGCCTTCGCCAATGATAAAGCCAGCCATCCCGCTTTTATCCCATGGCCTTGAAGCCTTTTTTAGTTCGTCGTTTCTCTGAAAAGCTATGAAGCCACCCACCCCAACAAGAATGACAGCTGCTTCAGTCCCTCCAACCACCATGATATTCGCTTCGCCCCTTCTAACCTGATTTGCAGCAGCATAGAAGTAGTAATTTACAATTGCACAAGCTGATGAAATGGAGTAATTTGGATCCATTAAACCAGTGTCTATTAAACTGATTCCACTCTATCCCTCAAGAAGATAGTCATAGAATTTATAACTTCACTGCCAAACACATAAATAAGGCCCATTCCAATTATGACAATCCTTTTCTCAAGGTCTGTTTTTCGTTTGGGAGCCGAAACATTTTATGATGCCATGGCCCTGATCCTCCTGTTTCTTGGAGCTGGAAAGAGGAAACTATATTCTCAACGCCACATTAAACTTCTACATGGAGAGGGATGCTATACCATTATTCAGTTTATCAAGACCATGAGCACCACCAACTTTTTCGTTTAGTAATTACAACGAACAATTGTTATGATTCAAAAAAGGGCCAATACAAATGCCTTCATTAATCTATATATAATTTGTAGCAGAAAAAATGATCAAGAAAGCAAACTGACATCTACTATAGTGTTAGACTATTCATCTCACAAAATGCAATGAAACATCTTATGAGTGCTCGGATTGGCTCTCCGATGCGCAACCACTACTTGATGAAATAAAATCCTAGAAAATAAATCCGACCGTCAATCGATGCACAATCGTGAAGAGCCCAAGGATTTGATTTCCAGTGATTTTAATATATTAGTTATTTAATTTCAAGCTTGGAATCTCGGATTGAAGTTGGATTTGTTCTTTATCAGTTAAGTTCTCTTATTCCTTAATTTACTTTCTTCTCAGATTTCTTGCAATGTTTATGGTTATTTATTATTACTTTGTTTTGATGCATGAGTAGTTAGCTTTTGGGTTTGGATTGGGGTTCTATTGCTATTCTTGATGCTAGATTTGTGATTATTGCATAAAGGGAAATAATTGTTTACCTAGGGTTTATGTTTGAGTTGGATTATATTTTCCTCTTATTGATAATTGATGGCAGCTTTTATTGATTTGTTTTGGGGAGGATTTCATCACAACGAAAGTTGGGTGAAAGACTCAGCCTAACCAATTTCAACCCAATTTTTCCTACTATGAGAATAGGGGTAATTTGGGGGCTTATAATGCTTTTGTGTTTTAAGGTTATGATTGATGCATCACGAAAGTGGGGCAATCTTAGGGTAATTCTTGTTATTGATTACGAAAGTAGCTAACTTAATTCTTCAGTGCATTGCCAATAAATCCCTTGGTTAATTGTTTTTCCCTAATTTTGAGATTGTTAGAGCATTAAGATTGCAATACCCCTAATCTGACCCCACTCTTTTATCATATAGTTATTTCCCTGTTTAATTTGCATTCCATTTATTTCCCATATTTAATTATAATTTACTTGGATTCTAGTGAATTCCAATACTTTAGTGCATAGGATTTAATAATTCACACAATACGTGTCATAGCCCCAATCCTCATCGGAACGATGTTTACACCCTCTTTTTACACTCACAATTATACATCATCAGTCTCTAGCTAGCGACCACAAAAATTGTGCAGTGGTTTGGCGCGTGCAATACACGTGTGCGCACTATATGGGTAATTTTTTATTTGTTAATTTGTTCTTTTGAAAAAACATGCATGATGTGTATGTAGTAGCGAATTCCCTCTCTCCTTTACACTATGGCCCCTCATGCTCTCACAAAGTGATCGTTTTAACCTAGCCACAAACAGAATCTATCATATTTAACAAGAAATGTTGTATTATGAAAATTTCAAGGGCAACCAAATAATACTTTTATAAAATTTTCTTCCTTTTAAAGAGTGATATTGCATTTTCCCATATACAATATTTAAATATACTGATGAAATAAAGACGTAATAGTTTGACCCTAACTCATGTCCCATCAACAAGATTTGATGTCACTCTTAGTCGATGACGACCTGTAGCAGTGCCATTGGGTAGTAAACTAGTAAATATTATTGCATTTGCATTTTTTGCAAAAAGCGAAGTATATTGATGCAATCGAATTTGGGAGATTTCAAATTCAAAAGATATTTGTGCATCACTAAGTGCATGTGAGAGGACCACGACTTGTCTTACATATGATGTTCAAATTGGTACAAAAGTTGGGAGAAAGATATCACAAACTCGACAAATCACTGGATTCCAAATATTGCTTGGAACAACTACATTTGTATATTTGGAATTCAAACAATTTACTAAAATAGCAATGTTAGAACTTAAAAGTAATACTATAAATTAGAGAGGTTTCCAGCTAGCGACCACTCCAATTATGTAGTGGTTTGGCACGTGCAACACACGTGTGTAAACTTTTTAAATTTGTTTTTTTTTTTTGAAAAAACATGCATGATGGTGTATGTAGCATCAAATTCCCCTATCCCCTCTACACTATGACCCCAGATGCTCTCACAAAGTGACCGTTTTAATTAACCTAGCTACAAAAAAATCTTTCATATTTAACAGAAGATGTTATATTATGAAAATTTTCAAGAACAACAAAATAATAATTTTATAAAATTGTCTCATTTTCCCCTCATGAATTTTCACATATATGCTCAAAATTACTGAAACAAAATTTCCATAATTACCAAAATTACACAAAGTGCACACTAGGCCAAAAATTGAAAAATGTAATAATTATTAATTTAAAGGTTAGAAGTTTGAATGTTAAATGATACAAAATTTTAATATTTATAAATATTATTTAAATAATAAATGGGTTGGTGGGCTAGTGCATTTAGCTCAATGACCCACAATGTGGTAGGTCGATCAATTGTTATGCCATGGGCCCGGGTTCACCTCGCAAGGTGTACCTAGGTGAGTTCACAATTTTAGAACTCTATGTTCACAATTTTAGAACTCTATATTCACAATTTTTTATAGATAATTACGATATAATATTTACCATCTAAATAACCTGTGGTAATTACCAACCGTATTTAACATCTAAATTCATTTAAACATAGAGATTTCCTATGGAAGGGGTGGGTTCGAGTCTCAGTGGAGGCGATGTTCACTCTTTGTGTTTCAGTAGGTTAAAAAAGTAGTTATAAACAGATACTACATTGTAACAGAGTCAATAGTACTAAAAAAACATAGATATTTCCTTATTACGAGGATTTTATATAATTTTTACTTCAAATAATATCAATTACCCATGCACTTCCTTTGATTACTTTTGAATAAAATCTTAAATATTATGCAATTAAGGAATTAATACTTTTCGTAATATAAATTTTTTCAAATCAGTTAAGGAAATTGATAATACACATATTACGTCAATAATTAAAGGAGATTAAAATTTTTTGATAATTATTCCCATTCACAGATTATTACGCTAATTCACATATTATTACGTCCATACAATTATGCAAATTATTTCAATTCACAGATTATTACACATATAAAATTATGCCAATGGTTACTTTTGAATAAAATCATAATAATTATGGTAATAAATAAATTAATTCACAGATTATATTTTTATTAAACTGTTATTTATATACTTGCCATAATATAGATTTTATCTAATCAATAACGGAAATTAATGGTACACATATTACGGACATAATTAAAGAGAATTAAACATACAAATATTACGTCCATAATTAAATGAAATTAATTATACATACACATATTATTTTATTAAGAATAATATGTACTTCTTAATTACCATAATTATTCAGATTACATGGAATTCATAATTAGCATAATATTAATAAAGAATAGTATATACTCATTAATTAGCATATAGTAATCATAATAAAACTATATCATTTTTATTGGAATTAATGATAAATTTTTTCTGCCCATATGAAAAATTAAGTATAAACATATTACGGTCCACAATTAGAAGTAGATTATCACCTATTAGAGTCTAAATCTACTCGATCATACAAGATTTAAAATTTACAACTTTTGATTTCTAAATATAATTCACTTTATTATTATTCATATTATTGGAATTATATTATATATGAAATATAATTAATAATAAATCAATTTAACTATGTAAATTTTGTTTGTAAATTTATCTAATTGTGTACTAGATTAGGACCATATCATCCATACAAAATTTTAATTTTAATTTTGTATGAACAAAATTGCATACATGAACAAATATATGAAAGTCCAACTATATTAATATATTGTACATTTTAAATTCTTTTTATTTTTTCTAATTCTTTATTTAAATTAATGATAACATAATTTCTTTCTTGCATTTCACGGGTATAAGATAGTTTTAATAAAAATAAAATGCTTATTAGATAAAATCCCCAAATCGGAATCATAATCAAAACAAATAAACAAATAAAATTTTCTTTTATATCGATCTAACTTAAAAAAATTTTAGCAGAACAATCCAAAATCTTTTACGAAAAAAAAAAAAGACCAAGAAAAATTGTAAAGAAGATCAGACACCCTGTTTCCACCCCACATTATCCTATAGGAGGGTTTTTCTATCAACTTCTGCCCACGATCACACAACAATGATTTCCTTATCAGATAATCTGCCGTCGCCTTGTTTTATTCCTGAAAGATGTGACAAAATTAATATATTTTATACAAAAGTAAAATGCTAATTTGAAATTAAGTACACAAATAAACATTTGTATTGAATAAGAATTTCCAACTACCTATGAAAATTAATAATCCTTCCAAAGCTTTAAGTTTAGGTCCACCTTGTCATCTTCTTCTTCGCTGTCAATGATAACAACCTCTTCAATAGGCTTCTCTAGTTTCTTGACCAAAGGTTTGGTAACCGGCACTGAAAATTGAGGGCTTGGTACATTTCTATGTAACATAGAATGACAAATTTGGTTTTGGGGTATTTGGGGCATGAGGGTTAGTTGGTTGGGATTCCCAGTCCTATTTGTTGCGGATTGAGCAATAGGAATAGATCTACCATTGTGATTTATAAATGAAGTCGCGCCGTCTACCTGATGAGTTTGGTAATGAAGTAAAAGACCTACAGAATTCGAACAAACTTGATCACATACTCGACAAACTATTGGCCTCCGATCAAGCAACCATTGATAATTAAATTCATCGGTTGACTTGCCGCCGGGCGGCGCAAAGTTCAAAGTTTGACCACTACCGCAGTTTGACATAATAGTGTGTACTCACGAAATGGAAGCACTAGAGAGGATTTTTGGTGTGGCCTGGGAGGCTTGAACCGCGGACGTCATATTTATACACATATACAAGTGAAATTAAAGCGTGTTGTGGACAATAAATTTATTTACGTGGCCTCACTAGTTTTTTTCTACGTCATATTTATCAATAGATTTTTATACGTCATATTTATCAATAGATTTTTGTGGCCTCACTAGCTTTTTTCTAAAAATAGAAATTTTAAATTAATATTAAAAATTATAGTTATCACTAGTGGGAGCGTGCGATGTACGTGGATGGAGCAATAGGAATACATCTATCATTGTGATTTATAAATGAAGTCGTAGCGTTTACCTGGTGAGTCTGGTAATGAAGTAAAAGACCTACAGAATCCGAACAAACTTGATCGCATACTCGACAAACTATTCGCCTCCGATCAAGCAACCATTGATAATTAAATTCATTGGTTGACTTGCCACCCGCCGTAAAGTTAAAAGTTTGACCGTTACCACCGTTTGACATAGTAGTGTACATACGAAATGGAAGAACTAGAGAGGATTTAAGGTTTGATGTGAGACGCTTGAACGGTAGTTATATATTTATTTATTAAAATTTTAAATTTCAATTAATGAGATATAATTGTTATGCACAAATAAATAATATAACTGTCATAAGATACACAGATTTAATTATAAATTACCAAAATGTAAAGGTTTGAATATAATCACTGCAGAATTCGAGCTAAGTAGTGTTGCTTTCAAGGTTTATTGTCACCACCATTTAAAATGTAGTGTGCAAGCCAATTTGTTCGTGTTAAACATTTGATACATTTCCATGTAGTGCAGGACGATTCATTTGGTTTGGGGAATTTAGGGCACACAAGATTTGGTTAATTGGTTTTTTATATTTATTTGATTGATTGACCAATAGGTACCATACAATTATGCTATTGTGCATTTAAAATGAAGTTATACCTTCTATTTGGTGAGTCTTAAAATGATGTAAAAGATTTAGAGAATCTTAACAAATTTGATTGCATGCTCAATAAACTATTGGTCTCCTATCAAGCAAGCACGACGAAAAAAAATTTGACACAAAGAAGGATAATAGTATAATACGCAGGTGTACACGCGCGTCTGTGTGTATATATATACGTGTAAGAGCAACCCGTTGATGGGTTTTGGGTAGATTTTTGTGGCCTCACTAGCTTTTTTCTAAAAATAGAAATTTTAAATTAATATTAAAAATTATAGTTATCACTAGTGGGAGCCTGCGATGTACGTGGATGGAGCAATAGGAATACATCTATCATTGTGATTTATAAATGAAGTCGTAGCGTTTACCTGGTGAGTCTGGTAATGAAGTAAAAGACCTACAGAATACGAACAAACTTGATCGCATACTCGACAAACTATTCGCCTCCGATCAAGCAACCATTGATAATTAAATTCATTGGTTGACTTGCCACCCGCCGTAAAGTTAAAAGTTTGACCGTTACCACCGTTTGACATAGTAGTGTACATACGAAATGGAAGAACTAGAGAGGATTTAAGGTTTGATGTGAGACGCTTGAACGGTAGATGTCATATTTATATACATATACAAGTGAAAGTGTGTAGGGCCCAGTAAATTTAATTTTTTTGTCAATATTATATTATTGAAGATAATCAAAATACTAATTGTGCAATCACAATTCACAACTACTTGGGAAGATTTAAGGTATATAGAATGGAGATGAGAGAGAATAAGATGGGAAAAAAAGAAAATTTTGGTATTAGCTCACCCAAAGGGGATGTGCGATAGGCTTGCCTGGTGCGTTTAATACACACTATGATGCGTATTTTTTTTGAAGGTGGAGCCCAAAAAAACTTGTTTATTGTAATTCTCTCTCTCCCCAAAAAAATTCAAAAACAGTTGTTTATGATACTCTTAATTCAACCCAACCTAACTCTTAAATAATACTCTCGCGGTATATTAAGAGATTTTTAGATATTAATTTAAAATTTTTAGTTACATGAAACAGACATTTTGATAAATTATTTAAAACATTTATTTTATATTTAGATAAAAGAAATTGTGAGCCAATTCAATATATTCAGGTTATGTTTTTTTTTTCTTGAGTTGATTATTATAATTATTGGATACAAGTTCCAAAAAAATTATATATTTATTTATTAAAATTTTAAATTTCAATTAATGAGATATAATTGTTATGCACAAATAAATAATATAACTGTCATAAGATACACGGATTTAATTATAAATTAACAAAATGTAAAGGTTTGAATATACTCACTGCAGAATTCGAGCTAAGTAGTCTTGCTTTCAAGGTTTATTGTCACCACCATTTAAAATGTAGTATGCAAGCCAATTTGTTCGTGTTAAACATTTGATACATTTCCATGTAGTGCAGGACGATTCATTTGGTTTGGGGAATTTAGGGCGCACAAGAATTGGTTAATTGGTTTTTTATTTTTATTTGATTGATTGACCAATAGGTACCATACAATTATGCTATTCTGCATTTAAAATGAAGTTATACCTTCTATTTGGTGAGTCTTAAAATGATGTAACAGATTTAGAGAATCTGAACAAATTTGATTGCATGCTCAATAAATTATTGGTCTCCTGTAACCCCTCGGTTTTTCCGACAAAGTTAAGGTTCTAGAATATAGATATAAAATTTTTAAGCTATGACATTTAAGAGAAGGCTTTTAGTATAAGGTTAGTTATCGATAAGCTGCGAACTACGTACCGGTCGCGAACCGTAACATTTTTAAGGATGTAGATTCAGTTCGAATTTTCCTAAAAATTGGATTATTAAGTATCATATGATTAAGCCTGAACTTGTAGTTAGTTCAAGAAAATTTTAAACGGACTGTAAGGGGGTAAAATTGTTACGAACCTCGTACCTATATTTCGCGAGATACCGAAAAATTCCCAATTTTGATGATTAGCGACGGGATTATTTTTAGGATAATTTTGGTGTTAGGATTTTCCCGAATTAAGTTATAATCCTCCGAGCTTTCATCTGATTTAACCATAAACTGGCCAAATAAATTGTGATCTTCCTAGAGACTCCATAGGGTGATGACATGTGGCAACCAAATCTAGCCTAAGATTGATCATTTAATGCTAGCATTAATGAGGTATGGTGCAATTGCACTTGATTTCTTAGTCTTCAAGCTAGAGCTCACATCATCATCTCTCTCATCCTACTCCATCCCATTTTCGAAATTACACCAAGAAGAAGAAGGAGGAAATTTGGCTTAGTCTTCCATTGTGATCAAGAACTCCTAAGCCTTTCTCCAACTCAAGTGTCTAAGTGTAGGTAAGATTTTAGACTTTGTTTGGTTGAAACCTTCTTAGAATTTCAGTGTAAACTAAAGGTGCATGGAAATGTTGTTGTTATGGTGATATTTTTAGGACCTTGGACTCAAAGGAAGGAAAACAACAATTTCTACCGTTTTTTTTAGGATCTTCCAAAAGAGGTAAGGAATCCCTTTATTTGGTTGAGGTTATTTGAAACTAGGTAATTGATAGCTAGTTTATGCATGTATATGTTGTATGAAGTCCATAAATGTTTATACTTGTGAAAATAGTGAAAGAAATAAAGGTAGTCTCTGGCAGTGACTTCCGAGATTTATTGGGAAAAATTGGTAAGGTATTTTGATCCTATTTTTTTTTGGACATGTAGCTCTATAAGTGTAGAACCTACATATAAAATTTCATAATGATCGGAGTAGTATAAGTATGGTTTTCGCATTTTTTTCCAAAACTGGTCCAGAGAGAAAAACCGCACACTGCCAAAGGCAAAAATGGAATTTTCTGTGTTTATTCGTAGATCAAAACGACCAAAAATTTTTTATGGACATCAAGTACTATAAGTTTGTTTCTACCATAAAAATTTCAAGTGAAAAAGAGTTCGGGAACTATTTTTACCGGCTCAATCTTTCGGACTGCGCCAGAAATTTTCTGGCAGATTTGGGGTGGACGCGGCCTTGGACGCGCGTCCATCGACGCCAGAGTTACGGCGTCACGGCCGAAAGGCCGGACGCGGGCACGGACGCGCGTCCGCTGCGCGTCCGTGGGCGCCCAATCTCGGCGCCATTTGCCGAACGTGCGGACGCGGCTCGGACGCACGCGTCCGCAGCTGCGGCCAGTCGCAAGTCCGCGTGACGCGGACTCGTTTTCGACTTGTTTTTAACCAAACTTTTCCCCGATGTCTTAATCCCGAGTATTATGATGTTTTGAAAGCCTACGGGCAACCGGGTGAATTTTTGAATACTCAAATATTATCTTTGTATCTTATATTTCTTAACTTAGGAAAGGTATACGTTATATGCATTGAGATGTATGTGTCAAATATGAGACTTATGTGATAAATGCGGAGTTGAAAGTGTAGGGTAGTTACACTTGATTTACTTTTGTGAAAGGATGTAAGTGGATCATCCAAGTGTTTTACAAAAGAAAATGAGGATTTTTGAATTGGGGTAAAAGAGAATTAATTCCCGAGTTGTCTAGTGTGGGCTCTTGTAGCCCGATGAGCGCTGAGAGCTCATCTAAGTTGTGTTTCCCGCGTTGGACTATGATGATTATGTGCAGTTCCTGCTTGATGATGACTCCTACGCTCCTCCTGCTCCTCCTGCTCCGCCCATTCCGAAGTACACTGTTTAGGATAACTCCTTCCTTTTTGTTGTGTGAATATCTTTTGTAGCCTAGTATGGCTAACAAGTTGTGGACAACTTAAACTTTCATGTTTTTGGACCCAATGGGTCGATCCTTGTATATATAGTAGTAGCTAACCTAGCTACCTTCCTTTCTTCCGCTGCAATATCTACGTAAAGCTTTTGTCAAGTAGAAAGTGTGTGAAACAATTTTCCCTTCTTTAGCCTGTGCATCTAGAGTGGACTCTTTCTGGATTTAATTGGGTTCAGTCTAAGTGTGGCAGTAACCACTCCGGATGTACGGTATAGCCGAGCCGGGGTGTTACAAATTGGTATCAGAGCCTAGGTTGAACCTTCGGGAATTAGGTCGAAGCCTAGGTTGTGTGGTCTTGTTGTATGTCTAGGATTGAAATTCGGAGAATTCAATTTTTTTTCAAAGCCCAAGTTCGAGTCAGCCTAAGTTTGCTAAGACTGACCTAAACAGCTTGTTCAACTGAGTCCAAGTGTGAGTTTCTGGAGCGGAGTTGGAGACCAGGCAGCGTCAGAAAGGGGCACCTCATCATCTGTATTTCGCGAAACCTCTCGATTCTAGAATGCTTTGATCAATATTTGTGTATCTTTATGTGCGTTAATCATTGCTTATAATTGTTGTGAGTAAGCATGATAGTATAGTGCGTTCCTAACTGTTATGTCATAGTTAAGATACCTGGTTGATGAGCATGACGAAGTGGATGTTAAGATATGCTGGGTAGGACTTGAGTAGCTGCTATACTAACTGCATAGCTAGCTAACTCCTTACGAGCTTTTATGCTTCAAGAACTAACTTGAAAACTGTCGCTTGGTGAAGATGCCGCCGAGACGAAATGCGCCTGCGGGTAGCGACAATAACCTCCCTGCGGTAGATCGAATGGTTCAGGCCATGGAGCGAATGACCGAGTTGATGCTAGCTCAGCAAAGTCAAAACCAAAACCAGGGGCAGCCGAGAGTGGATTATGCTAAGGCGATAGCCAGCCGCCAGCCACCGTACTACGCGGGTGAAGAAGACCCGGTAATCTTGGAAGAATGGATTAGGACATTTGACAAGCTGCTCAATGCAGTCAACTGTCCTGCAGATCAGCGAGTATCTTCCTCCGTGTATTACCTGACAAAAGCGGCAGACAACTGGTGGTCAACAGCTGGGTCCGACTTACTGCAAGACCCAGACTTTGGCTGGGAGGAATTTAAGGGAGAATTGAGAGGACAATTTTACACGGAACGAATCAAGGGAATTAAGTGCGAAGAATTCTTGCGACTGAAGCAGAAGGGAGAAACTGTTCAGGTCTACTATGACCAATACGTGGAGCTGATGCGTTTCGCTCAAGAAATCGTGCCTGACGAAGCGAGTAAGGCCAGAAGATTCGTACGTGGACTGGATTGGGCTGTGAGAGGGGCGATTACACCGTTTATGTGCACTACTCTCAAGGAGGCATATGACAGAGCATCCGACCACTACCAAGTGTACCTGGATCAACAGGAGGTCTACAACAAGAATAAAAGGAAGGTTGATGATAGCCCGGGGAAGTTCAGGCCGGACAACAAGAAACTTGACCAGGGGAGATTTAATCCAATGCAAGGAGAAAGGAAGGGAGGAATGAATCAGAGGAGAAACTCGACTTGCCGGAGATGTGGACGGGATCACCTCGGAGAGAATTGCCAAGGGGAGAAGATTAAGTGCTTCAAGTGCGGTTTCTTGGGGCACAAGTACTACGAGTGCCGAACCAGGATGGACAATTTTCGGGACCCCTCTCAGGGAAACAATCAGAAAGGAGGATTCGGTGGGAATACCAGCCAGAAACCCGTGGAGACAAGAAATGGAGGAGGCAACTTTCAACAAGGACACTGGGGGAGGCCAACTAACGCAGCTCCAAATCCCACCAACAAAGGGAAAGCACCCGTGGGAGAAAGCAGCACAGCAAACCAAGGCAAGATCTATGTCGTTAACAGCAAGCAAGCTCAAGCTAGCGACGTCGTAACCGGTACCTTTCTCATAAACCTAGTGCTTAGCTCAGTATTATTTGATACGGGAGCTACCAATTCCTTTATATCATCTACATTTGCGGATAGATGAAAGTTATGGCCTACCATTAGGTTAGATCTAAATGTCAAAACTGCTTTAGGAATAGTAGTGGTCCGTAGAGAGAATTATGACAACGTTGCAATAGAAATAGCGGGATCTGACTGTCCTGAAAACCTTGTTCGTTTTGAACTTGAGGGCATCGATGTAGTGCGCGAGATGGATTGGTTAGATAAGTATAAAGCCCGGATAGCGTGTAATGAGCGAAAGGTTGTCCTACGAGGACCAAAGGGAAGGAGAATATCCTACCGAGGAATTGGCAGGCAACCCGAGTCAAGGTTATTGACAACACAGAAATTGAAAAAGTACACTCACCAGGGATGCGTAGTGTATCGCTGTTTGATGTAAGATGCCGAAGTAGAAGAACCTGAGATTAATCGAATCCCCGTTGTACGTGAATTCCTGACGTATTTTCCCCGACGACCTCATGGAAATGCCGCCGGAAAGAGAAGTAGAGTTCACCATCGATCTCGTACCAAGAACCTCACCCATCTCGAAAACACCTTATCGAATGACACCCAAAGAGATGGAGGAACTGAAGGCGCAATTGGCAGAACTGTTGGAGAAGGAATTCATCAGACCAAGTGTATCACCTCGGGGCGCGCCAGTACTGTTCGTTAGAAAAAAAAATAAATAAATAAAAAAATGGGAGCCTTAGACCGAGCGTCGATTGTAGGGAACCCGATTGAGTCACAGGTAAAGAACAAATACCCGTTGCCGAGGATCGACGATCGATTCGGTCAGTTAAAAAAAAAAGAGCAGGCGTATTCCCAAAGATTCACTTACGATTAGGGCATCACCAAGTGCGAATCGCGAAGAAAGATATTTCTAAAGCAGCATCAAAAAGCAAGTTTCGGGGACGAAACTATTTTAAGGGGGGAAGACTGTAACCCCTCGATTTTTCCGACAAAGTTAAGGTTCTAGAATATAGATATAAAAATTTTAAGCTATGACATTTAAGAGAAGGCTTCTCGGTGTTCGAAAGAATTTTTTTTAGTATAAGATTAGTTATCGATAAGCTGCGAACTACGTACCGGTCGCGAACCGTAACATTTTTAAGGATGTAGATTCAGTTCGAATTTTCCTAAAAATTGGATTATTAAGTATCATATGATTAAGCCTGAACTTCTAGTTAGTTCAAGAAAATTTTAAACGGACTGTAAGGGGGTAAAATTGTTACGAACCTCGTACCTATATTTCGTGAGATACCGAAAAATTCCCAATTTTGATGATTAACGACGGGATTATTTTTAGGATAATTTTGGTGTTAGGATTTTCCCGAATTAAGTTATAATCCTCCGAGCTTTCATCTGATTTAACCATAAACTGGCCAAATAAATTGTGATCTTCCTAGAGACTCCATAGGGTGATGACATGTGGCAACCAAATCTAGCCTAAGATTGATCATTTAATGCTAGCATTAATGAGGTATGGTGCAATTGCACTTGATTTCTTAGTCTTCAAGCTAGAGCTCACATCATCATCTCTCTCATCCTACTCCATCCCATTTTCGAAATTACACCAAGAAGAAGAAGGAGGAAATTTGGCTTAGTCTTCCATTGTGATCAAGAACTCCTAAGCCTTTCTCCAACTCAAGTGTCTAAGTGTAGGTAAGATTTTAGACTTTGTTTGGTTGAAACCTTCTTAGAATTTCAGTGTAAACTAAAGGTGCATGGAAATGTTGTTGTTATGGTGATATTTTTAGGACCTTGGACTCAAAGGAAGGAAAACAACAATTTCTACCGTTTTTTTTAGGATCTTCCAAAAGAGGTAAGGAATCCCTTTATTTGGTTGAGGTTATTTGAAACTAGGTAAATGATAGCTAGTTTATGCATGTATATGTTGTATGAAGTCCATAAATGCTTATACTTGTGAAAATAGTGAAAGAAATAAAGGTAGTCTCTGGCAGTGACTTCCGAGATTTATTGGGAAAAATTGGTAAGGTATTTTGATCCTATTTTTTTTGGACATGTAGCTCTATAAGTGTAGAACCTACATATAAAATTTCAAAATGATCGGAGTAGTATAAGTATGGTTTTCGCATTTTTTTCCAAAACTGGTCCAGAGAGAAAAACCGCACACTGCCAAGGGCAAAAATGGAATTTTCTGTGTTTATTCATAGATCAAAACGACCAAAACTTTTTTATGGACATCAAGAACTATAAGTTGGGGTTCTACCATAAAAATTTCAAGTGAAAAAGAGTTCGGGAACTATTTTTACCGGCTCAATCTTTCGGACTGCGCCAGAAATTTTCTGGCAGATTTGGGGTGGACGCGGCCTTGGACGCGCGTCCAACGCGCGTCCATCGACGCCAGAGTTACGGCGTCACGGCCGAAAGTCCGGACGCGGGCACGGACGCGAATCCGATGCGCGTCCGTGGGCGCCCAATCTCGGCGCCATTTGCCGAACGTGCGGACGCGGCTCGGACGCACGCGTCCGCAGCTGCGGCCAGTCGCAAGTCCGCGTGACGCGGACTCGTTTTCGACTTGTTTTTGACCAAACTTTTCCCCGATGTCTTAATCCCGAGTATTATGATGTTTTGAAAGCCTACGGGCAACCGGGTGAATTTTTGAATACTCAAATATTATCTTTGTATCTTATATTTCTTAACTTAGGAAAGGTATACGTTATATGCATTGAGATGTATGTGTCAAATACTCAAATATGAGACTTATGTGATAAATGCGGAGTTGAAAGTGTAGGGTAGTTACACTTGATTTACTTTTGTGAAAGGATGTTAGTGGATCATCCAAGTGTTTTACAAAAGAAAATGAGGATTTTTGAATTGGGGTAAAAGAGAATTAATTCCCGAGTTTTGGAATTAACCCAAGTATGTCCAAAATATTTTCAATGCAAGAAAAGGGAAAGGAGTGGAAAAATGTTTTCAAACCTTAATTCTAGTAAAAGTCGTGAAGGACCTTGTTAACCTACGGGATAAAGATGAGCTTAAAGTGCATATCCCGTATGGTAGTTATGTGTATGATCATTCATACTGTGGGCGAAGTCTATTCGCCGAGTACTATATCACCCGTAAGGAAAAGGACTCCTACGGGGGTGTGCACACTTAAGTATAGTCACTCTATGTTCGGGTAGGTGTCGTTCTTATGAACCTAGTGACGCTAGCTAGGAATCATTCCAACGCTCCTATAAGTCTAGGGGATTAGTATTAGACCGGGCGATGACCACTGAACCCGAGTTCAACGATCCAAGTGGTCAAAAGTGGAGGAAGGACTCCAAAGGCCTCACACTTTCTATCTAGGACTAAGTGGAATTTTGAAATATGAATGTAGTTACTCCGTAACTACGGGAAAGAGAAATGTGACAAGTATTTAAGTACCCAAAGGTTGTGGGTGATCCCTCTTTTTGAAAAGTGAAAAGTGATGAGGATTTCATTATGAGGGAAAGGTTTTTCTACTAAAGTGATTACAAGCAAGATGTGTGATTTATGTTTTCTACTACTTACTAGTATGCTTAATTGTTTAATAATATATTATTGGGTATGAAAATGATTATCAAATGACCTTGTCAAGAGGGAAAATGACCTGAGACGTTATTGAATTTTGCTCATATTGTATGCAAGTTGCTCTTTATAACTGTTGCAGGTAGAATCTTTGCAGATGAGTAAGGTATAGGGTTTTCTATGTAACAATTTTTACAAACCTTTATTTAGTTTTGAATAACCCATGGATGTCCTTACTTAGCCGTCGCGCTAACTACACTTCACCGTGTCTCTTATCAGATGTTGTCTAGTGTGGGCTCTTGTAGCCCGATGAGCGCTGAGAGCTCATCTAAGTTGTGTTTCCCGCGTTGGACTATGATGATTATGTGCAGTTCCTGCTTGATGATGACTCCTACGCTCCTCCTGCTCCTCCTGCTCCGCCCATTCCGAAGTACACTGTTTAGGATAACTCCTTCCTTTTTGTTGTGTGAATATCTTTTGTAGCCTAGTATGGCTAACAAGTTGTGGACAACTTAAACTTTCATGTTTTTGGACCCAATGGGTCGATCCTTGTATATATAGTAGTAGCTAACCTAGCTACCTTCCTTTCTTCCGCTGCAATATCTACGTAAAGCTTTTGTCAAATAGAAAGTGTGTGAAACAATTTTCCCTTCTTTAGCATGTGCATCTAGAGTGGACTCTTTCTGGATTTGATTGGGTTCAGTCTAGGTGTGGCGGTAACCACTCCGGATGTACGGTATAGCCGAGCCGGGGTGTTACATCTCCTATCAAGCAAGCACGACGAAAAAAAATTTGACACAAATAAGGATAATAGTATAATACGCAGGTGTACACGCGCGTCTGTGTGTATATATATACGTGTAAGAGCAACCCGTTGATGGGTTTTGGGTAGATTTTTGTGGCCTCACTAGCTTTTTTCTAAAAATAGAAATTTTAAATTAATATTAAAAATTATAGTTATCACTAGTGGGAGCGTGCGATGTACGTGGATGGAGCAATAGGAATACATCTATCATTGTGATTTATAAATGAAGTCGTAGCGTTTACGTGGTGAGTCTGGTAATGAAGTAAAAGACCTACAGAATCCGAACAAACTTGATCGCATACTCGACAAACTATTCGCCTCCGATCAAGCAACCATTGATAATTAAATTCATTGGTTGACTTGCCACCCGCCGTAAAGTTAAAAGTTTGACCGTTACCACCGTTTGACATAGTAGTGTACATACGAAATGGAAGAACTAGAGAGGATTTAAGGTTTGATGTGACACGGTTGAACGGTAGATGTCATATTTATATACATATACAAGTGAAAGTGTGTAGGGCCTAGTAAATTTAATTTTTTTGTCAATATTATATTATTGAAGATAATCAAAATACTAATTGTGCAATCACAATTCACAACTACTTGGGAAGATTTAAGGTATATAGAATGGAGATGAGAGAGAAAAAGATGGGAAAAAAAGAAAATTTTGGTATTAGCTCACCCAAAGGGGATGTGCGATAGGCGTGCCTGGTGCGTTTAATACACACTATGATGCGTATTTTTTTTGAAGGTGGAGCCCAAAAAAACTTGTTTATTGTAATTCTCTCTCTCCCCAAAAAAATTCAAAAACAGTAGTTTATGATACTCTTAATTCAACCCAACCTAACTCTTAAATAATACTCTCGCGGTATATTAAGAGATTTTTAGATATTAATTTAAAATTTTTAGTTACATGAAACAGACATTTTGATAAATTATTTAAAAAATTTATTTTATAATTAGATAAAAGAAATTGTGAGCCAATTCAATATATTCAGGTTATGTTTTTTTTTTCTTGAGTTGATTATTATAATTATTCGATACAAGTTCCAAAAAAATTATATATTTATTTATTAAAATTTTAAATTTCAATTAATGAGATATAATTGTTATGCACAAATAAATAATATAACTGTCATAAGATACACGGATTTAATTATAAATTACCAAAATGTAAAGGTTTGAATATAATCACTGCAGAATTCGAGCTAAGTAGTGTTGCTTTCAAGGTTTATTGTCACCACCATTTAAAATGTAGTATGCAAGCCAATTTGTTCGTGTTAAACATTTGATACATTTCCATGTAGTGCAGGACGATTCATTTGGTTTGGGGAATTTAGGGCGCACAAGAATTGGTTAATTGGTTTTTTATATTTATTTGATTGATTGAACAATAGGTACCATACAATTATGCTATTGTGCATTTAAAATGAAGTTATACCTTCTATTTGGTGAGTCTTAAAATGATGTAAAAGATTTAGAGAATCTGAACAAATTTGATTGCATGCTCAATAAATTATTGGTCTCCTATCAAGCAAGCACGACGAAAAAAAATTTGACACAAAGAAGGATAATAGTATAATACGCAGGTGTACACGCGCGTCTGTGTGTATATATATACGTGTAAGAGCAACCCGTTGATGGGTTTTGGGTAGATTTTTGTGGCCTCACTAGCTTTTTTCTAAAAATAGAAATTTTAAATTAATATTAAAAATTATAGTTATCACTAGTGGGAGCGTGCGATGTTCGTGGATGGAGCAATAGGAATACATCTATCATTGTGATTTATAAATGAAGTCGTAGCGTTTACCTGGTGAGTCTGGTAATGAAGTAAAAGACCTACAGAATCCGAACAAACTTGATCGCATACTCGACAAACTATTCGCCTCCGATCAAGCAACCATTGATAATTAAATTCATTGGTTGACTTGCCACCCGCCGTAAAGTTAAAAGTTTGACCGTTACCACCGTTTGACATAGTAGTGTACATACGAAATGGAAGAACTAGAGAGGATTTAAGCTTTGATGTGAGACGCTTGAACGGTAGATGTCATATTCATATACATATACAAGTGAAAGTGTGTAGGGCCCAGCAAATTTAATTTTTTTGTCAATATTATATTATTGAAGATAATCAAAATACTAATTGATTTGTGCATAACAATTATATCTCATTAATTGAAATTTAAAATTTTAATAAATAAATATATAATTTTTTTGGAACTTGTATCCAATAATTATAATAATCAACTCAAGAAAAAAAAACATAACCTGAATATATTGAATTGGCTCACAATTTCTTTTATCTAATTATAAAATAAATTTTTTAAATAATTTATCAAAATGTCTGTTTCATGTAACTAAAAATTTTAAATATTTAATTTGTGCATAACAATTATATCTCATTAATTGAAATTTAAAATTTTAATAAATAAATATATAATTTTTTTGGAACTTGTATCCAATAATTATAATAATCAACTCAAGAAAAAAAAACATAACCTGAATATATTGAATTGGCTCACAATTTCTTTTATCTAATTATAAAATAAATTTTTTAAATAATTTATCAAAATGTCTGTTTCATGTAACTAAAAATTTTAAATTAATATCTAAAAATCTCTTAATACACGGTGAGAGTATTATTT
>CP025648.1:3580579-3602389 GCA_003576665.1 Ipomoea trifida
AAATAATACTCTCACCGTGTATTAAGAGATTTTTAGATATTAATTTAAAATTTTTAGTTACATGATACATACATTTTGATAAATTATTTAAAAAATTTATTTTATAATTGGATAAAAGAAATTGTGAGCCAATTCAATATATTCAGGTTATGTTTTTTTCTTGAGTTGATTATTATAATTATTGGATACAAGTTCCAAAAAAATTATATATTTATTTATTAAAATTTTAAATTTCAATTAATGAGATATAATTGTTATGCACAAATAAATAATATAACTGTCATAAGATACACGGATTTAATTATAAATTACCAAAATGTAAAGGTTTGAATATAATCACTGCAGAATTCGAGCTAAGTAGTCTTGCTTTCAAGGTTTATTGTCACCACCATTTAAAATGTAGTATGCAAGCCAATTTGTTCGTGTTAAACATTTGATACATTTCCATGTAGTGCAGGACGATTCATTTGGTTTGGGGAATTTAGGGCGCACAAGAATTGGTTAATTGGTTTTTTATATTTATTTGATTGATTGACCAATAGGTACCATACAATTATGCTATTGTGCATTTAAAATGAAGTTATACCTTCTATTTGGTGAGTCTTAAAATGATGTAAAAGATTTAGAGAATCTGAACAAATTTGATTGCATGCTCAATAAATTATTGGTCTCCTATCAAGCAAGCACGACGAAAAAAAATTTGACACAAAGAAGGATAATAGTATAATACGCAGGTGTACACGCGCGTCTGTGTGTATATATATACGTGTAAGAGCAACATGTTGATGGGTTTTGGGTAGATTTTTGTGGCCTCACTAGCTTTTTTCTAAAAATAGAAATTTTAAATTAATATTAAAAATTATAGTTATCACTAGTGGGAGCGTGCGCTGTACGTGGATGGAGCTATAGGAATACATCTATCATTGTGATATATAAATGAAGTCGTAGCGTTTACCTGGTGAGTCTGGTAATGAAGTAAAAGACCTACAGAATCCGAACAAACTTGATCGCATACTCGACAAACTATTCGCCTCCGATCAAGCAACCATTGATAATTAAATTCATTGGTTGACTTGCCACCCGCCGTAAAGTTAAAAGTTTGACCGTTACCACCGTTTGACATAGTAGTGTACATACGAAATGGAAGAACTAGAGAGGATTTAAGGTTTGATGTGAGACGCTTGAACGGTAGATGTCATATTTATATACATATACAAGTGAAAGTGTGTAGGGCCCAGTAAATTTAATTTTTTTGTCAATATTATATTATTGAAGATAATCAAAATACTAATTGTGCAATCACAATTCACAACTACTTGGGAAGATTTAAGGTATATAGAATGGAGATGAGAGAGAAAAAGATGGGAAAAAAAGAAAATTTTGGTATTAGCTCACCCAAAGTGGATGTGCGATAGGCGTGCCTGGTGCGTTTAATACACACTATGATGCGTATTTTTTTTAAAGGTGGAGCCCAAAAAAACTTGTTTATTGTAATTCTCTCTCTCCCCAAAAAAATTCAAAAACAGTAGTTTATGATACTCTTAATTCAACCCAACCTAACTCTTAAATAATACTCTCGCGGTATATTAAGAGATTTTTATATATTAATTTAAAATTTTTAGTTACATGAAACAGACATTTTGATAAATTATTTAAAAAATTTATTTTATATTTAGATAAAAGAAATTGTGAGCCAATTCAATATATTCAGGTTATGTTTTTTTTTCTTGAGTTGATTATTATAATTATTGGATATAAGTTCCAAAAAAATTATATATTTATTTATTAAAATTTTAAATTTCAATTAATGAGATATAATTGTTATGCACAAATAACTAATATAACTGTCATAAGATACACAGATTTAATTATATATTACCAAAATGTAAAGGTTTGAATATAATCACTGCAGAATTTGAGCTAAGTAGTGTTGCTTTCATGGTTTATTGTCACCACCATTTAAAATGTAGTGTGCAAGTCAATTTGTTCGTGTTAAACATTTGATACATTTCCATGTAGTGCAGGACGATTCATTTGGTTTGGGGAATTTAGGGCGCACAAGATTTGGTTAATTGGTTTTTTTATATTTATTTGATTGATTGACCAATAGGTACCATACAATTATGCTATTGTGCATTTAAAATGAAGTTATACCTTCTATTTGGTGAGTCTTAAAATGATGTAAAAGATTTAGAGAATCTGAACAAATTTGATTGCATGCTCAATAAATTATTGGTCTCCTATCAAGCAAGCACGACGAAAAAAAATTTGACACAAAGAAGGATAATAGTATAATACGCAGGTGTACACGCGCGTCTGTGTGTACATATATACGTGTAAGAGCAACTCGTTGATGGGTTTTGGGTAGATTTTTGTGGCCTCAGTAGCTTTTTTCTAAAAATTGAAATTTTAAATTAATATTAAAAATTATAGTTATCACTAGTGGGAGCGTGCGATGTGCGTGCCTGGTGCGTTTAACGCACACTAGGATGCATATTTTTGTTTTTTTTTTTCCAAGGTGGAGCCCAAGGATGCGTTTAAGCGTGGATCACTGGTTGGCAAGTCATATGGATGGCAGTGAAATATTTAATTCTATAAATTACATTAAATAGTATTCTTAACCCATATCCGCTACCAATAAAAAGTTATATAATCCTTTACACGAGAACAATAATACATATGCATATATATATATATATATATATATATATATATATATATATATATATATATGTGTGTGTGTGTGTGTGTGTGTGTGTGTGTGTGTGTAAATTGTAAGGGTCAACAAAGAACGCGTACTCTACCTTAGAATGGAACATAAAAGTATTAGCAGAAAAAAGGAACATTAATAAGAGGAAAGTTTGACACAAAGAAGGATAATAGTATAATACGCACACGTGCGTGTGTGTATATATATAGGTGTAAGAGCAACCCGTTGATGGGTTTTGAGTAGATTTTTGTGGCCTCATTTTTTTTCTAAAAATTGAAATTTTAAAATAACATGGGAGCGTGGGATGTACGTGGATTGATGTGGTCGTATTTGAGCGATTTGTGATCCAAAATATATTGGTGCACCATTGACAACAGGTGAGAGAAATGCACCTTATCTTATATGATGCTCAAAATCCTAAATATGTTGTTCCGTGTTTGAAAAAAAGGATATCACAAACTTGACAAACCATTAGCTTCCAAATACCTAATTTAGTTATTGACTATAGTGATTTTTATTTTTATTTTGTCCTAAACGTCTTTTTGTGCCTAATTAGGTCACAAAATTTGATAATTTAAGTAAACATATTTATTATTAGAATTATAGAATATTTTTAAATACGTAGTATATAATTGCAGTTGATAGTTGTATTGTAATTCTTCGTGCTAATTAAATTTGAAGGGTGGACCAACCTTCTTTTTACAACAGCAATTAATAGAATTTCCATATTTAATTTCAATGGTAGGCCAACCTTCTTTTTATACACTTACATTTATTATTCAAAAATTGTCACTCTTGATATGGAAAATGAATATTTGGGTAACTATTGCATATTACATTTTGGAGTGATAATTGTAAGTGTGGTTAGTAGTTTCCTTTTCAATAATATACATATAGAATTTGATTCAATAATATACATAATAGTATAATACGCGCACATGAGTGTGTGTATATGTATATGTATGTGTGTATATATATATATATATATATATATATATATATATATATATATATAGGTGTAAGAGCAATCCGTTAATGGGTTTTGAGTAGATTTTTGTCGCCTCACTTTTTTTCAAAAAATTGAAGTTTTAAAATAATATTAAAAATTAGAGTGGTCACAAGTGGGAGCGTGCAATGTACGTGGATTGATGTGGTCGTATTTGAGCGATTTGTGATCCTAAATATATTGGTGCACCATTGACAACGGGTGAGAGAACTGCACATTGTCTTATATCATGCTCAAAACGGTAAATAAGTTGTTCGGTGTTTGGAATAAAGGCTATCACAAACTTGACAAACCATTAGCTTCCAAATATTGATTGAACCATCTATATTCGTATGTTGGGAATTAAAACTTTACCTGCCATGAAGATGGTTTGAAAACTTAAAAGCGATAGCAAAGAAATAAAAAGAAAGAACAATAGAGGATTCTTTGAAACGAGAGTTGTAATACATATGCGTATATATATAGGTATAAATTGTAAGATAGGGTCTACAAGAAATGCATACTTATAATATTAAAAATTACAGTGGTCACTAGTGGGTGCGTGCAATGTACGTGGATTGATGTGGTCGTATTTGAGCTATTCGTGATCCTTAATATATTGATCACCATTGACAACAGGTGAGAGAATTGCATCTTGTCTTATATGATGCTCAAAATGGTAAATAAGGTATTTTGTGTTTGGAAAAAAGGATATCACAAACTTCACAAACCACTAGCTTCTAAATATTGATTGAACCATCTGCATTCGTATGTAGAGAATTAAAACTATTTCATGGCATGACCATATTAAAACTTAAAGTAAGAGCAAAAAAAAAAACACATTAGCGTTTTTTCAAAAAAAAAAAAATTAGAGGATTCTTTGACGCGAGAACAATAATACATATGCATATATATGTGTGTGTGTGTGCGCGGCCGTGCATATGTGTGTGTGTAAATTGTAAGGGCCCATAAAAAACACATACTAATTGCTTAGAATGGATATAATTTGATTTATTCCAAACAAATAAATGGAGTATCAATACAAACCTTAAATTGTATATTTGTTCCTACCCTATTATAAATTAGAGAGGTCTCCAGCTAGCGACCACTACAATTATGCAGTGATTTGGCGCGTGCAATCCACGTGTGTGCACTAGCTATATGGGTAATTTTTTATTTGTTAATTTTTTCTTTTGAAAAAACATGCATGATGTGTATGTAGTAGCAAATTCCCTCTCCCCTCTACACTATAGCCCCTCATACTCTCACAAAGTGACCGTTTTAACCAAGCCACAAACAAAATCTATCATATTTAACACGAAATGTTATATTATGAAAATTTTCAAAGCAACCAAAATAATAGTTTTATAAAATTTTCTCATTTTTAAGAGTGATGTTGCATTTTCACATACGCAAGATTTAAATATATTGATGATATAAAGATGTTGTATTTTGACCCTAGCGGATGTCTCATCTACAAAATTTGATGTCACTCTTAGTCGATGACGACTAGTAACAGTGCCACAATGTAGT
Source organism: Ipomoea trifida (assembly GCA_003576665.1). Lineage (NCBI taxonomy): Eukaryota > Viridiplantae > Streptophyta > Magnoliopsida > Solanales > Convolvulaceae > Ipomoea > Ipomoea trifida. The sequence goes on from CP025648.1 coordinate 3,585,808, forward strand.
AAACTAGTAAATACCATTGCAATTGCATTTTTTGCTAAAAGAGAAGTATATTATATTCATTCAATCGAATTTGGGAGATTTCAAATTCAAAAGATATTTGTGCATCACTAAGTACATGTGAGAGGACCACGACTTGTCTTACATATGATGTTAAAATTGGTACAAAAGTTGGGAGAAGATATCACAAACTCGACAAGTCACTGGATTCCAAATATTTGTTGGAACAACTACATTTGTATATTGGGAATTCAAACAATTTACTAAAATGACAATGTTATAATTTAAAAGTAATATTATAAATTAGAGAGGCCTACAGCTAGCGACCACTCCAATTATGTAGTGGTTTGGCACGTGCAACACACGTGTGCGCACTATATAGGTAATTTTTTTTTTCTGAAAAAAATGCATGATGGTGTATGTAGCAGCAAATTCCCCTCTCCTCTACCGGCTACACGTACTATGGCCCCAGATGCTCTCACAAAGTGACCGTTTTAACCTAGCTACAAAAAAAAATCTATCATATTTAACAGAAAATGTTATATTATGAAAATTTTCAAGAACAACCAAATAATAATTTTATAAAATTGTCTCATTTTTCCCTCATGAATTGTCACAGATATGCTCAAAATTACTAAAAAAAATTCCATAATTGATGAGAATGTTTAGAAATAAAGTGACAATGAATTGTAAGTTCAATACGTAGATTTTTTTCATTTTAGTGTATGTAAATTAATTATTTTGATGTCTCATTGAATTCATTTCATAATGGATCATATGCGTGTTAACTCGTATGAGGGAAGGGGAAAATTTTTGACAAATTATTTTGTGGACCTGAGTCCAAAATACACAATTTACCTACTGATAAATGTTCACAGTTTATATACTGAATGTTCACAATTTACATACAATTTATATATTACTGAATATTCACAATTCTCACCATTTGAATTGTGAATATTAAATATGCAAATTGTGATAGGTCTACCCTGCAAGGTGGACCGAGCCCATGGTATAACTATTGAAAATTTTATGAAGCTACTTGTTTACCCTTGATAATTTCTATAATATAATTTTTTTGTCAAATATAATGGATTCTGTTAGAGACTTAATAAAACATAGACATAATTAAAGGATTAAAATAACCATTTTTTTTCCTTTATTTAAAAGAAATATATTAAGGTTTGAATATAATTATCAACACATCAAAAATATAAAGGTTTGAATATAATTATCAACACATAAAATGTAAAGGTATAAATATAATCACTGCAGAAACTCAACCTGAGTAGTGTTAGTTCCTCTCTACGTTAATTGTCACCACCGCTTAAAATGTAGTGTGAAAGCAAGTTTGTTCATGTGAAACATTTGATACATTTGGAGAATTTAGGGCACAAGATTTGGTTAGTTTGGATTGCTATACCTATTTGATTGATTGACCAATAGGTGCAAGTATCCTATTGTGCATTTCAAATTAAGTCATACCTTCCACTTGGTGACTCTTAAAATGATGCAAAAGATTTAAAGAATCTGAACAAATTTGATTACATACTCGACAAATTACTGGTCTCCAATCAAGCAATCACTACGAAATCTTTTTGATTATCGTTACTTACATAATTGTGTACTCACAACTACTTGCGAAGATTTAATATATATATATATATGTATATATATAGAATATTAATCAAATGTGGCCGTGCTCTTAGGTGTGGCCGTGCGGTCACACACCACTCAATGTTACGAAATACACCACTCAATGTTAAGAAACACACCACAATGAAAATATACAAAAACACCATAAAACACACCACACACCCAAAATAATGCACCATAACTCCCATGTCCCTAATGGTGCATTTGCTAATACTGTGTGGTGTATATTTGCATACCTAGTGGTGTGTTTTTGGGTGATGCGTCCCTAACGATGCATATTTGTGTGGTGCATTTTCTAACACTGAGTGGTGTATATTTGTATACATAGTGGTGAGGCCGCACTGTTCACACCTAAGAGCACGGCCACACTTGAACATGACCCTATATATATATATATATATATATATATATATATATATAAGGGAGAGGAGAGAGAAAAAGAGGGAAAAAAAAGAAGAAAAATATTGTATTAACTCACCCAAAGGGAACGTGCGATGGGCGTGCCTGGTGCGTTTAACGCACACTAGGATGCATATTTTTGTTTTTTTTCCAAGGTGGAGCCCAAGGATGCATTTAAGCGTGGATCACTGGTTGGCAAGTCATATGGATGGCAGTGAAATTTAATATTTCATTCTATAAATTACATTAAATAGTATTCCTAACGCATATCCGCTACCAATAAAAAGTTATATAATCCTTGACACGAGAACAATAATACATATGCATATATATAGGTGTAAATTGTAAGGGTCCACAAAAAACGCGTACTCTCCCTTAGAATGGAACTTAAAAGTATTAGCAGAATAAAGGAACATTAATAAGAGGAAAGTTTGACACAAAGAAGGATAATAGTATAATGCGCGCACGTGCGTGTGTGATTATTGTTACTTGACATAATTGTGTACTCACAACTACTTGGGAAGATTTAATGTATATATGAGGGAGAGGAGATAGAAAAAGAGGGAAAAAAAGAAGAAAAAGATGGCTTTAACTCACTCAAAGGGGACGTGCGATGGGCGTGCCTCTGGTGCGTTTAATGCACACTAGGATGCATACTTTTTTTCAAGTTAAAAGTGTTCATTGGTTGACACTATGACGTCTACTGTTCAAGCGTCCCACACCAAACCTTGACTTGTCGCCGGCCGTAAAGTTAAAATTTGACCGCTACCGCCGTTTGACATAGTAGTGTACTCACGAAATGAAAGCAGTAGAAAGGATTTAAGGTTTGGTGTGGGACGCTTGAACGGTAGACGTCATATTTATATACATAAACAAGTGAAAGTGTGTAGTGCCCAGTAAATTTAATTTTTTTGTCATTATTATATAATAAAAAATAGTCAAAATACTAAAGCATAAAACTCTTATTACATGTTTTGGTTTTAATAAAGGAAAAAGGAAAAGAATAAAAACAAATTTTATAACTCTTTTCATCAGTCAAAGTACACTGCATTAAGAAATGGTGAAAAAAAATAGAATTAAAAATTAAAATAAATGTAATATTATTACTCGAATATAATTCTAATAATCTTTTTTTTTTTGACTCGATTATGCAGAAATTTGTGCGCCATTAAATAGCTCGCTTGCATTAATATAGTATTTTATTAAAGAGTAGATCCATCAAAATTTGATAAGAAATTTATCACTTTCTTCTTTTGGAATTCCCAAGTATTAAATTGATATCTAAAAGATTTTAAAATTTAATTTGTTAAATATTCACATATTGTCAATCAGGGTAAGGACATGAATTCATCTGCAAAATAAGAAATAGAATATCATTTTCACCAAAATAAGTTTATTTAATTTTTAAATTTATTTTTATTCTGCAAAGTACATTATTCCCTTGCAATAAAATGACCATTTGCAAAGGGACCGTTATATTAACTATTCATTGGGTCTGCAAATATAGTCATAATGTAATTAATAAATCAGAATTAATCATATTGGATATAATTTAATCATGGATCACTGGTTATTGGCAAGTCATATGGATCGCAGTGAAATATTTAATTTTATAAATTACATTAAATAGTATTTGTGAAATATTTGATTATATGAATTACATTAAATAGTATTCTCAACCATTACCGCTACCAATAAAAAGTTATATAATCTTTGACTTTTTATATATTGAATATAAGGAAATGTTACAAATTCTTAACATTGTATTAGCCAAAAAAAATTAAAAAAAATACATATTATACTATTAATATAATTTATAAAAGATTATAAATTGACACAAAGAAGGATAATAGTATAATATGCGCACATGCGTGTGTGTATATATATAGGTGTAAGAGCAACCCGTTGATAGATGGGTTTTTAGTCGATTTTTGTGGCCTCACTTTTTTCTAAAAATTGAAATTTTAAAATAATATTAAAAATTAGAGTAGTCACAAGTGGGAGCGTGCGATGTACGTGGATTGATGTGGTTGTATTTGAGCGATTTGTGATCCTAAATATATGTGTGCGTCATTGACAACATGTGAGTGAAATGCACCTTGTCTTATATGATGCTCAAAATGGTAAATAAGTTGTTCGGTGTTTGAAAAAAAAATCATAAACTTGACAAACCACTAGCTTCCAAATATTGATTGAACTATCTGTATTCGTATGTAAGCTAATACCCTCACAAATTCTTTGTACATTTTGATATGTTCAACTCACAAAATTCAATACAAATTTAGTTATTGAAAAGACTAAATTCAATCAATCAAGGCGAAATATTACATTGGAAGGCAACAATGTGCACTACAAGGCACAAAGATGTGCAATCGAAACAATTATGATACCAAAAATGATAGTTATTCAACTTCATCGTTATTGAAACAATTACTTTCACAAATCTTTTGTACATTTTGATATGTTAAACTCACAAATTTCATTAGAAATTTTGTTATTGATGAAACTATTAAATTCAATAAGCCATTAGAAACTGTTTGCTCTAAAAGTGATAAAAAATGCACTCGAAGAAGGAAAAATGTGCACTGAAAGTATTAAAATAATGCACCGAAAGACAAAAAAAATTAATTTACTTGCACAAAATTACCATAATTCCATGCACAGCAGACGTGCGATGGTATTAACTCACCCTAAGGGACGTGCGATGGGCATGCCTTGTGCGTTTAACGCACAATATGATGCATATTCTTTTTATTTTTTTCTCAAGTTGGAGCACAAGGATGCGTTTAAGCGTGGATCACTGGTTGGCAAGTCATATGGATGGCAGTGAAATTTTTAATTCTATAAATTACATTAAATAGTATTAGTGAAATATTTAATTCTATAAATTACATTAAATAGTATTCTCAACCGATATACGCTACCAATAAAAATTTATATAATCTTTGACACGAGAACAATAATACATATACATATACATATGTGTATATTGTAAGGGTCCACAAAAAAACGCGTACTCTCACTTAGAATGGAACTTAAAAGTATTAGCAGAAAAAAGGAACATTAATAAGAGGAAAGTTTGACAGAATGAAGGATAATAGTATAATACGCGCATGCGCGTTTGTGTATATATAGGTGTAAGGGAAACCCGTTGATGGTTTTGAGTAGATTTTTATGGCCTCACTTTTTTATTTAAATTTAAAATTTTAAAATATTATTAAAAAGAGTTAATAACCAAAATGGTCCCTCGACTATGTCGTAATTGCCAATTTGGTCCTCGACTATCATTCTTACACAATTAAGTCCTCAACTATGTAATTTTTACCCAATTTAGTCCTCTGTTAATTTGACTGTTTGTTGACCGTCAAAAATAAGGATAAAGTTGTAATTTTACAAGCTTTCTCCTTCTTCCTCATTTAGCAATGCCAAACCCTATAATAAACCCAGATCGGCTTCTGACCGTCCAAAACTCACTGAAAATCAAAGCCTTAGGCTAATTTATCCATACCAGTACACCAGAGCCTTCGCCAATGATAAAGCCGGCCATCCCGCTTTTATCCCATGGCCTTGAAGCCTTTTTTAGTTCGTCGTTTCCATATGAATAATTTAAATATATTCATGATATAAAGATGTTGAATTTTAACCCTAACTCAGGTCCCATCAACAAAAATTTGTCTAATCCTAAATATCACAAACTCGACAAATCACTGGATCCTAAATATTTGTCTGAACAACTACATTTGTATATTGGGAATTCAAACAATTTACTTATATGGCAATGTTAAAACATAAAAGGAATTTTATAAATTAGAGAGCCCCATCTCCAACTAGTGACCGCTACAATTATGTAGTGGCTTGGCGCGTGCAATACACATGTGTGCACCATATAAATAATTTTTTATTTTTTAATTTATTCTTTTGAAAAAAACATACATGATGTGTATGTAGCAGCAAATTCCCTCTCTCCTCTACACTATGGCCCCTCATGCTCTCACAAAGTGACCGTTTTAACCTAGCCACAAACAAAATCTATAATATTTAACAAAGAAATGTTATATTATGAAAATTTTCAATGGCAACCAAATAATAATTTTATTTAATTTTCTCATTTTTTAAGAGTGATATTGCATTTTCCCATATACAATATTTAAATATACTGATGAAATAAAGATGTTGTAGTTTGACCCTAGCTAACTCATGTCCCATCAGCAAGATTTGATGTCGCTCTTAGTCGATGACGACCTGTAGCAGTGCCATTGGGTAGTAAACTAGTAAATATTATTGCAATTGCATTTTTTTGCAAAAAGCGAAGTATATTGATGCAATCAAATTTGATAGATTTCAAATTCAAAAGGTATTTGTGCATCACTAAGTACATGTGAGAGGACCATGACTTGTCTTATATATGATGTTCAAATTGGTACAAAAGTTGGTGAAAGATATCACAAACTCGACAACTCAATGGATCCTAAATATTGGTTGGAATAACTACGTTTGTATATTTGGAATTCAAACAATTTACTAACATGGCAATGTTAGAACTTAAAAGTAATATTATAAAGAGTTAATACCCATTTTGGTAACCTGGAGGGTGGTGTGGTTGAGTGGAAGGGATTCATTCATCAGGTTTGATCCTTGGCTTTGGGTATGGAGCAAGCTTAAATCTCCAGACCGACTGTCTCACCCAATAGAGGTGCCTAGAAAAATACCTATTTTGGTCACTTGAGTATTAAGTATTGCTTAATTTATTACCAGACTTTGTAAATGACCCAGTTTAGTCCTCTAACATATTAAATCGACTCAATTTGGTCCTCCGTTACAAATGCCATCCAATTATCGTTACTTTGAAGGGAGAAATCTTCAATCACTATTCTAAAACCCTTCCTCAGGAATTCCCTTGATTAAACACGTACTCCCTTTTTTTTTTTAATCTAATTTGATTACAGAGCATACTCAGCCCTAGCTTTGCGTTACCATTCTTTGCCTTAGCTTTGTGCCACCATTCTTAGCATTAGCATAGTGATTACATGGGGGAAAACCAGAGGAAGGGTTCTTCGCACAGTGATTGACGCTTTTGCCCATCAAAGTAATGGTAATTGGATAGCATTTGTAACGACGGAGGATCAAATTGAGTCGATTTTACAAGTTCATGACTAAATTGGGTCATTTACAAATTAAAGTCTGAAACTAAATTAAGCAATACTTAATAGTCAAGGGACCAAAATGGGTATTAACTCTATTATAAATAAGAGAGGTCTCCAGCTAGCGACCACAAAAATTATGCAGTGATTTGGCGCGTGCAATACACGTGTGCGCACTATATGGGTAATTTTTTATTTGTTAATTTGTTCTTTTGAAAAAACATGCATGATGTGTATGTAGTAGCGAATTCCCTCTCTCCTCTACACTATGGCCCCTCATGCTCTCACAAAGTGATCGTTTTAACCTAGCCACAAACAGAATCTATCATATTTAACAAGAAATGTTATATTATGAAAATTTCAAGGGCAACCAAATAATAATTTTATAAAATTTTCTCCCTTTTAAAGAGTGATATTGCGTTTTCCCATATACAATATTTAAATATACTGATGAAATAAATATGTTGTAGTTTGACCCTAACTCATGTCCCATCAACAAGATTTGATGTCACTCTTAGTCGATGACGACCTGTAGCAGTGCCATTGGGTAGTAAACTAGTAAATATTATTGCATTCGCATTTTTTGCAAAAAGTGAAGTATATTGATGCAATCGAATTTGGGAGATTTCAAATTCAAAAGATACTTGTGCATCACTAAGTGCATGTGAGAGGACCACGACTTGTCTTACATATGATGTTCAAATTGGTACAAAAGTTGGGAGAAAGATATCACAAACTCGACAAATCACTGGATTCCAAATATTGCTTGGAACAACTACATTTGTATATTTGGAATTCAAACAATTTACTAAAATGGCAATGTTAGAACTTAAAAGTAATATTATAAATTAGAGAGGTCTCCAGCTAGCGACCACTCCAATTATGTAGTGGTTTGGCACGTGCAACACAAGTGTGCATACTTTTTAATTTTTTTTTTTTTTTGAAGAAACATGCATGATGGTGTATGTAGCAGCAAATTCCCCTCTCTCCTCTACACTATGACCCCAGATGCTCTCACAAAGTGACCGTTTTAATTAACCTAGCTACAAACAAAATCTTTCATATTTAACAGAAATTGTTATATTATGAAAATTTTCAAGAACAACCAAATAATAATTTTATAAAATTGTCTCATTTTCCCCTCATGAATTGTCACATATATACTCAAAATTACTAAAACAAAATTTCCATAATTTCCAAAATTACACAAAGTGCACACTAGGCCAAAAATTGAAAAATGTAATAATTATTAATCTAAAGGTTAGAAGTTTGAATGTTAAATGATACAAAAATTTAATATTTATAAATAGTATTTAAATAATAAATGGGTTGGTGGGCTAGTGCATTTAGCTCAATAACCCACAATGTGGTAGGTCAATTGTTATGCCATGGACCCTGGTCCACCTCGCAAGGTGTACCTAGGTGAGTTCACAATTTTAGAATTCTATGTTCACAATTTTAGAACTCTATATTCACAATTTTTTATAGGTAATTACGATATACTATTTACCATCTAAATAACCTGTGGTAATTACCAACCGTATTTAACATCTAAATTCATTTAAACATAGATATTTCCTATGGAAGGGGTGAGTTCGAGTCTCAGTGGAGGCGATGTTGACTCTTTGTGTTTCAGTAGGTTAAAAAAGTAGTTATGAACAGATACTACATTGTAACAGAGTCAATAGTACTAAAAAAACATAGATATTTCTTTATTACGAGGATTTTATTATATAATTTTTACTTCAAATAATATCAATTACCCATGCACTTCCTTTGATTACTTTTGAATAAAATCTTAAATATTATGCAATTAAGGAATTAATACTTTACGTAATATAAATTTTTTCTAATCAGTTAAGGAAATTGATAATACACATATTACGTCAATAATTAGAGATTAAAAAAATTTTGATAATTATTCCCATTCATAGATTATTACGCTAATTCGCATATTATTACGTCCACACAATTATGCAAATTATTTCAATTCACAGATTATTACACATATAAAATTATGCTAATGGTTACTTTTGAATAAAATCATAATAATTATGGTAATAAAGAAATTAATTCACACATTATATTTTTATCGAACTGTTTTTTATATACTTGCCATAATATAGATTTTATCTAATCAATAACGGAAATTAATGGTACACATATTACGGACATAATTAAAGAGAATTAAACATACACATATTACGTCCATAATTGAACGAAATTAATTATACATACACATATTATTTTATTAAGAATAATATGTACTTCTTAATTACCATAATTATTCAGATTACATGGAATTCATATAATTAGCATAATATTAATAAAGAATAGTATATACTCATTAATTAGCATATAGTAATCATAATAAAACTATATCATTTTTATTGGAATTAATGATAAATTTTTTCTGCCCATATGAAAAATTAAGTATACACATATTACGGTCCACAATTAGAAGTAGATTATCACCTATTAGAGTCTAAATCTACTCGATCATACAAGATTTAAAATTTAAAACTTTTGATTTCTAAATATAATTCACTTTATTATTACTCATATTGTTGGAATTATATTATATATGAAATAGAATTAATAATAAATCAATTTAACTATGTAAATTTTGTTTGTAAATTTATCTAATTGTGTACTCGATTAGGACCATATCATCCATACAAAATTTTAATTTTAATTTTGTATGAACAAAATTGCATACATGAACAAATATATGAAAGTCCAACTATATTACTATATTGTACATTTTAAATTCTTTTTATTTTTTCTAATTCTTTATTTAAATTAATGATAACATAATTTCTTTCTTGCATTTCACGAGTATAAGATAGTTTTAATAAAAATAAAATGCTTATTAGGTAAAATCCCCAAATCGGAATCATAATCAAAACAAATAAACAAATAAAATTTTCTTTTATATCGATCTAACTTAAAAAATTTTGAGCAGAACAATCCAAAATCTTTTACGAAGAAAAAAAAACAAAGACCAAGAAAAATTGTAAAGAAGACACCCTGTTTCCACCCCACATTATCCTATAGGAGGATTTTTCTATCAACTTCTGCCCACGATCACACAACAATGATTTCCTCATCAGATAATCTGCCGCCGCCTTGTTTTATTCCTGAAAGATGTGACAAAATTAATATATTTTATACAAAAGTAAAATGCGAATTTGAAATTAATAAGTACACAAATAAACATTTGTATTGAATAAGAATTTCCAACTACCTATGAAAATTAATAATCATTCCAAAGCTTTAAGTTTAGGTCCACCTTGTCATCTTCTTCTTCGTTGTCAATGATAACAACCTCTTCAATAGGCTTCTCTAGTTTCTTGACCAAAGGTTTGGTAACCGGCACTGAATATTGAGGGCTTGCAATTGGTACATTTCTATGTAACATAGAATGACAAATTTGGTTTTTGGGTATTTGGGGCATGAGGGTTGGTTGGTTGGGATTCCCATGCTTATTTGTTGCGGATTGAGCAATAGGAATAGATCTACCATTGTGATTTATAAATGAAGTCGCGCCGTCTACCTGGTGAGTCTGGTAATGAAGTAAAAGACCTACAGAATTCGAACAAACTTGATCGCATACTCGACAAAGTATTGGCCTCCGATCAAGCAACCATTGATAATTAAATTCATCGGTTGACTTGCCGCCGGGCGGCGCAAAGTTAAAAGTTTGACCACTACCGCCGTTTGACATAATAGTGTACTCACGAAACTAGAGAGGATTTTTGGTGTGGGAGGCTTGAACCGCGGACGTCATATTTATACACATATACAAGTGAAATTAAAGCGTGTTGTGGGCAATAAATTTATTTATCATTATTATATAATACGGAGTAGAAAATAGTCAAAATACTAAAGTATAAAACACTCATTCCATGTTTTGGTTTTAATAAAGGAAAAAGGAAAAGAATTTAAAAAAATGTTATAATTCTTTTTGATCAGTCAAAGCACACGTACTGCATTAAAGAGAGGGTGAAAAAAATAGAATAAAAATTAAAAATAAATGTAATATTACCCTTATATATATAATTCTCATAATCTATTTCTTTGACTTGATTATGCAGAAATTTGTGCGCCATTAAATAGCTCATTAATTGCTTGCATTAATATAGTATTTTATTACTATCTTCTTTTGGAATTCTCAAGTATTAACATGATATCTAAAAGATTTTAAATTTAATTTGTTATCATATTCACATATTGTCAATCAGGGCAAGGACATGAATTCATCTGCAAAATAAGAAATAGAATAATATTTTCACCAAAATAAGTTTATTTAATTTTTAAATTTATTTTTATTCTGCGAAATACACTATTCCCTTTACAGTACAAATTATACAATGGCCATTTGCAAAGGGACCGTGATATTAGCTAATCATTGGGTCTGCAAATATAGTCATAATGTAATTAATAAATCAAAATTAATCATATTGAATATAATTTAAGCGTGGATCACTGCTGGTTGGCAAGTCATATGGATGGCAGTGAAATATTTAATTCTATAAATTACAGTAAATAGTATTAGTGAATTATTTAATTCTCTAAATTACATTAAATAGTATGTATTCTTAACCAATATCCGCTATCAATAAAAAATTTATATAATCTTTGACATTTCATTGATTAAATATAAGAAAATATTACAAATTCTTAGCATCGTATTAGCCCAAAAATAAAATTAAAAAAAAAGTAGTACATATTATACTATTAATATAATTTATAAAAGATTATAAATATATCTCTGAAATTTTTCATTTCCAAAGACAATTATACAAACATCATTATAGATTTTTCCATAAACATTGTATATAACTATAAATAATTTTAAATTGTACTAATACTAATTTAGATAATATAAAATACTATTTATTTAATTTTTCAGAAACAAAACAAATTTTTTTTTTGGCAAATTAACCCTTTAGTTATAAAATTCTAATAACGTAATGCACAAAAGATTTGAAACATTTGAGAGAAATGTGTTGTTTATAATCCATAGGCAAAAAAGTGGATTATACTCTTAAGTTATATCTATTTTATCAATTTTATCTTATATTTTTCTTTTATCAAGACCCGAGTAAAAGAATTTAGTGTAATTTCATCCAATTTAATATTATCATTAAAAAAATTTCAATAATATTATATCATTGTTTACCGGATTATAAGGAGAAATTAATTGCTAATAACTTGTCATTTAATTTGCATGTATAATGTATATATAAAACTATTTACTTAATTTAGTTATTTCGTTAAAAAGAAAATCATTTATATACAGGGTTGACCGAGATGGGGGACAATGGAGCAGTTAAACAACAATTTTTTAATCGTTGGACCAAAATAATTGAAATTAATCCAAATTATTGACAATATGGAAAAGATTTTGACAAAAAAGCATAATATAAGTAATTAAGTATACCAAATTGATAATTTTCTTATAATCAACTTGAGAACATAACTATATGAGGAGTTCTGCATGGCAACATTGGGGTAGGTAGGAGTGTGCAAATTTTGGTAAAAATTTTATTAATCGACCGAATTGAAGAATTTCAATTAACTAGTTTTTTAACCAAAATACTTCAGTTCGGTTAATAGTTAAAGATTTTATAAAATTTTGATTAACGGTTAATTCGGTTCAAAAATATCTTTAGTTAACTATTATTTATACTTACACTTCTTTAAATTTGTGCTTTTATATTTGTAGTGTTGGTTATTGTATTGCTTTTATATATTTTGTTTATTATTATAGGTATTGATGTAATTGGTAATGTTATTTTTTAAAATAATTTAAAGGATTTAAAATTTTAGCTAAAAAATCAATTAATCGGTTAACCAACCAATTAATCGAAAAAACTTTGGTTTGATTAACTCAGTAATAAAAAGTTTGGTTCGATTAAAGATTAAAATTTTAATTTCTTTTATTAATTCAGTTCGGTTGAAACTGTTCGGTTAACCAAATGCACACTCCTACACTTAGTTCATCTAAATGAAGCCCGCATGGGCAGCTCAACTGATCACAAGAATGAAGTTTGGGAGAAGAGACCAATGATCGAGTCTCACCAGTAACAGTGTGGGAGCAACCTCTCAAAGTGGGGGGACTTCTTGTGCACAGTGAGCAAAGGTCTAACACATGCCGTTCTAAGCTGATGGATGTTGAATGTACAATTTATTATTTTATTTTAGATTTTTGAATTTTAAAAAATGAACATCAATCGGTCATCTTCTTGCTGAAAGGCAGCCACACAACGATTGTCCATCAATACAACAAATAACCATGGATGTCTATCCTCTCAAATAAGGTGATTAGGCTGTCTTCGTTGAGGACCGAGATTTGGACCTCAAAATGACCACCAGTGGTTATTTTATAGAACTTTAAAATATAAAATAATATTTATTAAAATATTATAATGATAAAATAATAAATATTTTTATTTTATTATAAATTGAATATACTATTATATTTTATTAAATAATATTTGTATAAAATATTGAAAATACTTTTATTTTATTAAAAAATTAAATAATAAACGATACACTCAACATCCAGCTAAGCTTAATCGCCACGTATTAGTTTAACTAGTTATCACATCCACCTAAGCTCAATGTGTATTTTAAATTTGTAACACCCCAATTTTCAACTCTTACATTTATTACAAATCCGTAATAATACATCAGCGGAAGCTTACATCTTATCATCAGAAAACTGGGTGTTACCGCCACACCTAGAGTGAATTCTATCACCTCTTGACAAACTCCACTCTAAGTGCACAGGCTAAACTTACAACATCGACATCCACTTCCATCTTGTTCAGAACTCATCGGCTACTGGAGTCCACACTAATCTGCAACTAATAAGAACACATTGAAGTGTAGTTAGCACGACGGCTAAGTAAGGAAATCCATTTGTCACTTAAAAATTAAAGTAGACAAAGGTTTGAAAATATTTAGTGAAACAACATCCACTCGTCTCGTAAGACAAAATCATTTCTTTCTCAAAGACGTTACAAAATAACTATTTTCTCGTCTTTAAAACTTCCTTAGTTTCATATAGTAAGAGTGAGGCCTACAACCTCGGGCCCTGGCACTCCAGCCCTCCCGTAGGTTCCTCCCTTATCCCAACCCCGGGCCGTGGCACTCAAGCCTTCCCGTGGGTACCTCTCCTTATCCCAACATGACGACATAACGGCGAATAGACTTCGCTCTAACAATATAACGACCACTGGGCCATGGGCACTTAAAGCCACCCGTGGGTCAATCAAGGTCCTCCTCACTTACTTTAGAAACTACGGTTTTGAAAACATGATTCTTCCTTCAATTTTTCTTACTCAAATCATTTCTTTTGGACATATTTCACCAATGAGTCCAATATTTGAAATCGGCTACCTCTTTAGCCCCTGAAGGATTTTCAAACACCATTTTCTCAAACAATAAGGTTTTGACAACCTTTATATCAAAATAGCATACGTTTTTCAACGTAAGTTTTCATAAACATTTTTGGATACACTTCATATGTCCATCTCACACTTAAAATCAACCAACATCGCTGGTGTGGTTCCTTTTGCTATGCACGGGCTTTCTCCTCTCTTCAACCGCATAGCTCAGGAGAAGTAGTAATCACTCTCCTTCCACGCAGATGGTGCTCTCTAGGGACGGCAGACGAGGCAAACGGTAGGAACCGCTAGGTTCAGTTGTCGGATGCGGTATGTTTTTCTCCCCCTTTTGTTGTTTTATTGTTGTTCGGATTGTCCTTTTTTCTCGTAGGTGTGTGCATGGGTTTGATTGTTTGCTAATCGGTTGTTATGTTCGGCGATGGGGACGGGTTGTCGTTTTTTTGTCTCAATTTGGTGGTGACGGGCATATTAGGGTTCGTGGGTTGCTGGGTTTGTTTCAATTTTGGAATTTTGGGCAAATTAGTGTTTGTATTCTTCGTTTGATGGTTGGGGTTTTGCTCGAATAGTAGGGGTTTTGGGCATTCAACCATTTATAAATCCATCTATAATTTTCAATCCTCGAATTTGTACAAATCAAGCAATTCTAATTGTGCTCATCTTTATGTAAGTAAGACACAACAAAAGAGTATATATGAAATTACCATCCTACACCCAGAATAGAAAGAAACTAGTAATAAAACCCAAGGCACAAGCAAACAATTAAACTCTCGTATCTATGTCTAATTCTTGATTGTGGAGAATTGCTTTATTTTAATAGGGAACAATCTGGCTGACCAGATTGTAGAGATTATTCTCCATTTCTTTTGTTAGTAATGTATATGTTTACTTTATGAGGCGTATGAGAAGCTGATAATATTTTACTACATAGTGAGTTAATGCAGAGGTAAATTCATTTTAAATTATGGATGGATTGCTTGCATCTTCATTTTAGTCTACTTATTGTTTCTATATGATACATTTTATTAGCAAAATGGAGTTGTTGATGTCATTAGGAGAGGGGAGGGGAGGGGGATATTTAAAAAGCTCATATATTGTGTGTTAGGGTTGAGGCCAAAGAGCTATATTTGGAGAACTGCATTACACGATAGTTTAATTCATATAGTCCGTGTGCATTTTTCTGTGGTATTGTGTGCACTTGTGTGCAAGATGTGTTCAGAGTTCATTGTGTGGTTTTCTTTCCCCTCCTGTAGGTTTTGCAGTATTGTGTTCTAAGCGTGTGCATTTCAATAATTTTTTGAGTGTGCTTTGGTGATTTTGATTTGTATTTGGTGGTGTGGTGAAAATCATGTATTTTTTTTTAGTTTTTCAAGGCATTATTTTTCTATTCACATTGTCGGTGTTCTATGTGTTTGGTCTTGTCAATTTGGAAATTGTGCCTAGTTGTAGTTATTGTTTGTTTTATGCCTTAGCTATTTTATATTTGTACATACATACAGAATAGAGTAAAAAGTTGTGTGCATGTTGGGGTTCAGATGTGTGCAATCAAGTTCTTTACTGAATTATATGTTTTTTCTTGTCTATTTTCTGGTGGTTTCAGGTAAGAAGTTTAAGGTATCACAGTCTGAACCTGGTGGTTCACCGAGTTGTGATAATGATGATGATTTTGTTTATCCACCTTTGGCGTTCCTTGCAATGCTCCAACAAGACCCGTTGTGGAATGCCCCAACTATGAGCTTAGTGCCCATTTCAGCTACATTAATCTTTCCCCACTTTAGTGTGGGTTTTTTGGTTTCCACCCCCTTTTGTAACCACATTATATATTTTTCCTCACAGTTGGAATTTGTTACATGCCCATTTTCAAAATATCATTCTTGGTGTGTTATTCTTTATTAGTTCCTTAGCTCAGCACTTATCAATTATTCCCATTTTTTTGGAGTTGGATCATAAGTGCACACTATTCAGTACGCGTGT
>CP025648.1:3602671-3629276 GCA_003576665.1 Ipomoea trifida
GAATGTCAATTAAGAATCAAAACACTATCATTGTTTTAACAAATAAAGCGGATTTTTTTCTCGTAATCACGTATCGGGACAATTGGCTATATGCTCTAACCCTTTCTAGCTCTATCTTGTAGTGCTATAATAATTTTTCAAAAAAAAAAAAATATTCTCTGCCTTAGATCGAGACTTTTTTTTTTTTTTTTTTTACAAATATGGTTGAATTGCTTCATCGCATATTTGTGTCTAATACTTTGTACCATCTAGAGAGATATCCATAACAAAGGTCTGGAGTCCATCTATGTTTTGCTCTACTACCAACAACCGGTTCATGCTTCTACACGTAATGCATTCCAATGTGGAAAAAAAGAGTAGTGTTTCATTCCTGTCGTGCACACGTCTATACATTTGTATACATGCAGTTTTACCTTCGTTGTAACACCTATCGTGCTCGACGTACAAATGTAATAATTGAATACAGTCGATTATATTAGTGCACACAGTCGACTATGTTAGTGCACACGGTAAAAGGTGTCGCATGTGTGTGCACGTTCAGAAATCCCTTGGTGCACGACCAGTAGCTGTGCTTCTTGTATTCCATCCAAGTATTGCCATGTCGAGATGAGTCCTGCCTTAATTACAAAAGCTCTAATCTACCGTAATATCCTTATGAGATGCAATCCATATTTAGACTTTGCATTTATTACCAATATTACATTATTACCCCTTTTTAACATACAGTACTTAATGACTAAATGTTAGCCGTGTAAATCTCAGCCATCCATACACTCTAATCCAATGGCCTCAATTAGTCTATATGTTTGTATTTTAAGAGTGTTTACTTTTGGAATGCTAACCTATATATATATATATATATATATATATATATATATATATATATAGAAGGGTTTAGGTGCGAGAAAGGGTTCCCTTGCGGTTGTGCGGTTATGCACCTTAAACATTATAATGACGCACCTTAAGTATACAAACCATGCACCTTAAGAACACAAACAAAGCACCTTAAAAACGCAAACCACGTGCACCTAAAGCTTTATTAGGCCGATGCACCTTAAGTACACATATATACCACGCACCTAAGGTTTTAAAATGCCGCATCTTAAGTTTCAACAACTCACGCACCGTAAGCATACAAATCACGCACTTTAAGAAGGAAAAGAACGCACCTTCAGAAGGAAAACCATGCATCTTAAGCTTTAGGTTCACTCACCTTAAGTTTCACCACTGACACAACTTAAACATACAAACCACGCACCTTAAGTTTCACCACTGACACACCTTAAGCATATAAACCACGCACCTTAAGAAGGAAAATTACGCACCTAAAGCAACCGCACAATCGCATTGTAAATTAATTAGAATCATGCATTGGGCATTGATGATGAAATGGTACACCTAATTTACAATATATATTCAACACAGATGAGAAACTATGCCTATTATCATTGTTTTTTTGGGAGTGGGGATTTGGTTCTGTTTTTGAAGGTGCACTGCGCCAAGGCACTAAAATTGCAGTGAAGCACACTAGGAGACTAGATCAAATCAAGAATTCATTTATGGCGGAAGCGGCAACAAGAGGAAGCATGGATCACGCCAATTGATATGGTTTTGTGTTGCAAAAACTATGCTTAGGGTACTAACCAGTGAGGGTGCTTCCCTCTAAAACTGTTATTGCACCAGTTAATCCAACATTTCTGCCATAGGTCATAGTTGTGCAATCTTGAAATATTTACTTTTATAAAAAAAATTGATAATCTTGCATTGATATATATGCCAGAATACTGAATAACACTTTGATAAATTGTGAAACACTAATTTTGTAACCCCTCGTATTTTCCGATAAGTTTGAGGTTCGGAAAATAGGTCTTTAAGTTATGACATTCATGAAATGATCGCTCGATGCTTCAAAGGAATTTTTTTTATAAGTGAGTATAGTTGTTATTAAGCTGCGATCTACGTACCGGTCACGAACCGTAAGAATTTTAGGAGCTGGTATTCGGACCCGTTTGTCCTAGGAAATGGATTATTAAGCACCATATTATTATTCTTGAATTTCCTATTGAATTAAATCAGCCCATAGCAGCGAAAATTTATTTTGATCGTACATCGCTAAAATTCCGCGGTGTACCGAACCTAGCCCAATTTTGAGTTTTGGACTGGAATAAATTTTTGGGTTCGAGAATTATTTGAATTAAATTAGTTTCTACCGAGAATTCATCTGATTTAATCCCAATCAGTCCAAGCCAAGATATTTTTATGATCAAACCACAAGATTTTGACACATGTCACCAATTTTCACCACATGTTCCATTCTTATCCCATAAGCCAAATGGGAAATATAAAAGCAATTTCCCATTTCTTCAATTCTTCATTCCCATGTCGTGAGGAGAGAGAGAGAGGGTGTGATTTTCATCATCTTCTTCCTTAAGCTTCAAGCTTCCATAGCCAAGATCTCCACACAAGTCTCCAAAATATTCGGTAAAACTCCAATTTTATTCGGTAGATAGCTTTATTTTTCCTCCTAGAACATGGATCTAAGTTAAGATTTCTTAAAATCATGTGTTATGTTGTTGTTGGAATTTTAGGATTTTAAGGTGAATTGGGAAAATCAACTACAAGGATTTTCTACGAAATTAGAAACCCGGTTGAGGTAAGGAATTCCCTTAAGTTGGTTTAGTCACTTGAAATTAGATAATTGATTATTTGGTTGAAACATGGTGTTTTGGAGCTTTGGGAATGTTTTTGTATACATGTTCATAGCTTGGATATGTTTGTATATGTTGTATTTATGTCCATATAGGCTTATACTTGTGAAAATAGTGAAAGGAAATCAACTAGTCTCTGGCAGTGACTTCCGAAAATTATTGGGAAAAATTGGTAAGGTATTTTGACTCCATTTTTTGTAGATATGTAGTTCAACAAGTGTAGAACCTACATATAAAATTTCATAATGATCGGAGTAGTATAAGTATGGTTTTCGGAATTTTTCCCAAAACTGGACGGAGAGAAAAATATTTCGGACCAAGGGCAAAAAGGGAATTTTCTGTGTTTATTCGTGGATCAAAGTGACCAAAACTTTTGACGGACATTAAGTACTATAAGTTGGGGTTCTACCATAAAAATTTCAAGTGAAAAAGAGTTCG
Organism: Ipomoea trifida; assembly: GCA_003576665.1. NCBI lineage: Eukaryota > Viridiplantae > Streptophyta > Magnoliopsida > Solanales > Convolvulaceae > Ipomoea > Ipomoea trifida. The sequence continues at coordinate 3,605,818 of CP025648.1, forward strand.
GGAACTATTTTTACCGGCTCAATCTTTCGGACTGCGCCAAGCTGAAATTTTCTGAATTATGCTTAGTATGATTATGGATGTGTTAGTGATAATTGTGAGGTAGTTAGTGAGTTAATGGTGATCAGGTGATGCTAAGGACGTGGATTAATGATAGAGATTAAATGATAATCTCATGATTTTGGGTTATGGTTAGGCAATGACCTTACCTATTAGAATTTATATATATTTGGATGTACGATATCCTCAAGTTATGATCTAATGGTGTTGATCATAGTGGAAGTTGTTGAGGACGATAGTTAAGGAGTTCAGAACGAAGAGTGAGAGAATAAAAGTAAAACTCCCCAATTGTCCCCCACCAAAATAAAAACATAACACGGTAGACACTAATACCATATATAAAATCTGAAAATTTAAAACAAATCAAGTCCGTAAAATGACAAAATAAGCGCCCCAGATTAATCCACAAGTTTGTATTTTAAGGTCTGTTTTTACTGGAATGTAATTCTATATATATATATATATATATATATATATATATATTATTGCTAAATCAAATCACAAATACAATGAGGGATATTTGCGTCCCACACCTCTCGACCAGTATACGAGCAAGAAGCTCTTTCATATTATATGTTTAACAATTATGTCAATTTTGATTGGGATGAGTTTCGAACCTAAGACTTTTCTTATGAAAATCAATGAGTAGGTTAAGAATAATAAATAGTATTAAAGTTTACACACATGGAATGCAGGGATATTTAAGAAAAGTAAATGATATAATAGAAGGTAAAAAGTAGTAAAAATTATTTTAAAAAAAATACTAAAATCAAAATATTATGAACCATTCATTTCAACAAACAATTATACCAACATTTTTTAGTTCCGTTAGAAGTTTAACTTTATTGGCTCTTATTAAATTTGTAGATATACGCTACAATAGTGATAATAACATGTTGGATAGGTTGTATTCGTGTCTAATTGCACTATTTTAGTAGTTTAGGGGACCTTATTTGAGCTATTTTCATTTAGGTGACATAATTGCACTACTCTTTGTACTAAGGAAATCAATTTTGACAACTTTTCCAAAATGAAATTTAGGTAATAACCAAATACTAAAAGTCTAATCAAATAATAACAGGTCAAGAGAGTAAGATTAAAGGGAAAATATAGGAGTATGTAGCATTACTAAAATTTTCATTCTTTATTTTGCATATTTTAGTTTTTTTTTTTTAACATAGAAAACATGTTGCCAACCCTTCTTTTCCACGTTCATTTTCCAGATTCAATATTTAGGACTATAACATTATAAAATTAATCTCAAATTCAAAATTTTGTTTGATTTTTTAAAATTGGTATCCAAAATATTTTTAGATATGTCTTCTTTGAGTTAAATATGTCTAATATTTTTCTTTCAAGTCTAATATAAGTGTATTAATATTTGATATTCATACCAACTTTATATGCAAATACAATATAGAAAAAATGATACTTTTTCTCCTTGAATTATATACTTATAGCGTTTTTCTCTCATAAATTATTCATATATTTACATTAGCCACCTCAATTATTTTAAAAGTAACAATTTTTCTCCATGTTCTCTAAATGAACATTTTTACCGTACCCTTAAAAATAAAGGCACAACATGTATTTCATTTATTTTTGCTTTGCAACAAATTATTGCTTATATGTGAGAATTAGAATAAATGCGAAAAATAGTAGACCCCATTTGTAAATATTATAATTATAATTATAATCTAATGTTAGTAACATTAATATTATAATTATAACTAATTAGCGTTAATGAATTATTTGTGTTTAAGTCTTAATTATATTCTGTTAGTAGCATTATTAACTTAAAATTATAATTATAATATTTGCAAATAGTGTCTGTTTTTTTTTTGCATTTATTCTTATTCCCAATATATGCATGCAATAATTTATTGGAGAAGAAAAATAAATAAAATACTTATTTTTAAGTGTAAAAACATCAATTTGTACTAAAAAAAAAAAATGTTCATTTAACATAAAAAGAGAAACATTGTCACTTTTAATAATGGATGGACTAATGTGAATACATGAATAATTAAGGGGGGAAATGCCATGCATAAGCATATTTCCCTGTAATATATATAACTAAAATATCTAAACCAATAATGGATATGAGTTCATCCAAAATCTAAACTTAAAGTTCAGATTTTGAGTTTTAATTTAAGTAGTATGAATAATGTGTAAGTAAATGTTGGTAAGTAGGTTATGTTGGGATGCATGCAATGCGAAAATATAGATGATGATGGCAGTGATGGCAGGATAAAATGATGGCCTCATAGGGGTGGAGTAGATAAGTAAATAGGTTGCGAAGGAAAATACTACGTGAACTCCTAAATTCTACTCCATACTTTCCCAACACAAAAGTTTGATGTTGTCACTTTCCTTGGAACCCACAGGATGAGAATAACTTATCATATATTGCCACATCAGGGAGTAAAATTGGGAGAGCATAAAATGGGAGTCCATGTAGTAGAACTCGGTTGCAGTAACATTTTCGTAAATAATTGAACATCGAAGTGCAAGTAAATTGTGTTAAAAGTGCAAGTAACAGTTTCATATAGTGCACCTAAGTGCAAGTAAAATGTACACTAAGCCTTAATATTAAGTACACATAACGTTATAATTAGTTGCACCAGACGTTATCATTAAGTGCACCTATGTGACAGACTTTATCATTAGGTGCATGAATGTTACCAATGTAAATTACTTACACTTGTAAGTGAAAATAGTTGCATTTGTAAGCGACTTTACTTGCAAATTTGCACCAGTTACTTGCACTTGTAACACATTTTTACTTGCACCAAAGTTTGAATTATTTACAGAAACTAATTAGATTACTTAAAACAATTTTTTTTTTAAATTTATTAGCTCACACTATTCCCTACACACATCCAAAACCTCCGATCATACTAGGATTATCACTAGTCCATGATGTTTGAAGGCTCAACTCGTTGTCACAATAACAATGTTGAATAATAGAAATCGACTCCCCTACATAGTGATACCATTGCCTCAAAAAGCTTGAAGATGAAGAAAGATGGTCCCCTATTTGTTGATTATTCCATTTTGAAAACATTTTCTAAGAGAAAAAAAAATCTAGTAATTCAAATAAATATACTTTGCTAGGCTTTTTTGGGAGGGGGATTGGTATTTGGAAGCAATTTTGTATTAATGTTTCAACATTTCTCCTAGGGTTCTAGAATTTGGTTAAGAAATTCCTTCGTTGATATGATAAGAAATGTTGATGTATAAGAAAAGGGTAAAAGACTTGATTATATATTCTTGCCCTCATTTAACGCCTACCACACTGACATTTAACAAGAGGACTAAATTTGAAATAACTTGTTTTATTGCAAATTCTCTCTCCCTCTCCCTCTCTCTCTCCTCCTATCTCTCAACTCCTCTCAAACTCACCATTTCTCCTCCATCAAAGAAAGAGAAAAAAAAATCCAAAAATCATAATTTATGATACTCTTAATTCGATTCAGCCTAACTCTTAAATAGTGTAGGAAGATTCATTTGGTTTTGGGGAATTAAGGGCACACGATTAGGTTAGTTGCGTTATGATTCCTATACCTATTTGATTGATTGACCAATAGGTACAAGTATGCTATTGTACATTTCAAATGAAGTCATACCTTCTACTTGGTGAGTCTTAAAATGATGTAAAAGATTTAGAGAATCTGAACAAATTTGATTGCATACTCGACAAATTACTGGTCCCCAATCAAGCAATCACAACGAAAAAAAAATTGACTATCGTTACTTGACATAATTGTGTACTCACAACAACTTGGGAATATTTAAGGTATATAGAAGGGAGAGGAGAGAGAAAAAAGAGAGGGAAAAACACAAGAAAAAGATTGTATTAACTCGCCCAAAGGGCGTGCGCTAGGCGTGTCAGGTGCATGTAGCGCACACTACTTAAGATGTGTATTTTTGTATTTTTTTTTTTTCAAAGTGGAGCCCAAAAAAAATTTGTTTTCTCCCTCTCTCTCCTCCTATCTCTTAGCTCCTCTCCAACTCACTATAAAAAATCAAAAAAAAATCATAGTTTATGATATTCTTAATTGGACTCAACCTTAACTTTTAAATAGCGCAGAACGATTCATTTGGTTTTGGGGAATTAAGGCCACAAGAATTGGTTAGTTGGGATTCCTATTGATTGACCATTAGGTACAAGTATGCTATTGTGCATTTAAAATGAAGTTATACCTTCTACTTGGTGAATCTAAAAATGATGTAAAAGATTTAGAGAATCTGAACAAATTTGATTGCATGCTCAATAAATTATTGGTCTCCTATCAAGCAAGCACGACGAAAAAAAAATTTGACACAAAGAAGGATAATAGTATAATATGCAGGTGTACACGCGCGTCTGTGTGTATATATATACGTGTAAGAGCAACCCGTTGATGGGTTTTGGATAGATTTTTGTGGCCTCACTAGCTTTTTTCTAAAAATTGAAATTTTAAATTAATATTAAAAATTATAGTTATCACTAGTGGGAGCGTGCGATGTACGTGGATGGAGCTATAGGAATACATCTATCATTGTGATTTATAAATGAAGTCGTAGCGTCTACCTGGTGAGTCTTGTAATGAAGTAAAAGACCTACAGAATCCGAACAAACTTGATCGCATACTCGACAAACTATTCGCCTCCGATCAAGCAACCATTGATAATTAAATTCATTGGTTGAATTGCCACCCGCCGTAAAGTTAAAAGTTTGACCGTCACCACCGTTTGACATAGTAGTGTACATACGAAATGGAAGAACTAGAGAGGATTTAAGGTTTGGTGTGAGACGCTTGAACGGTAGATGTCATATTTATATACATATACAAGTGAAAGTGTGTAGGGCCCAGTAAATTTAATTTTTTTGCCAGTATTATATTATTTAAAATAATCAAAATACTAATTGTGCAATCACAACTACTTGGGAAGATTTAAGGTACATAGAAGGGAGATGAGAGAGAGAAAAAGATGGGAAAAAAAGCAAAATATGGTATTAGCTCACCCAAAGGGGATGTGCGATAGGCGTGCCTGGTGCGTTTAATACACACTATGATGCGTATTTTTTTTGAAGGTGGAGCCCAAAAAAACATGTTTTATTGTAATTCTCTCTCTCGCCAAAAAAATCAAAAACAGTAGTTTATGATACTCTTAATTCAACCCAACCTAACTCTTAAATAATACTCTCGCGGTATATTAAGAGATTTTTAGATATTAATTTAAAATTTTTAGTTACATGAAACCAACATTTTGATAAATTATTTAAAAAATTTATTTTATAATTAGATAAAAAAAAAAATTGTGAGCCAATTCAATATATTCAGGTTATGTTTTTTTTTCTTGAGTTGATTATTATAAATATTGGATATAAGTTCCAAAAAAATTATATATTTATTTATTAAATTTTTAAATTTCAATTAATGAGACATAATTGTTATGCACAAATAAATAATATAACTGTCATAAGATACACAGATTTAATTATAAATTACCAAAATGTAAAGGTTTGAATATAATCACTGCAGAATTCGAGATAAGTAGTGTTGCTTTCAAGGTTTATTGTCACCACCATTTAAAATGTAGTGTCCAAGCCAATTTGTTCGTGTTAAACATTTGATACATTTCCATGTAGTGCAGGACGATTCATTTGGTTTGGGGGATTTAGGGCGCACAAGATTTGGTTAATTGGTTTTTTATATTTATTTGATTGATTGACCAATAGGTACCATACAATTATGCTATTGTGCATTTAAAATGAAGTTATACCTTCTATTTGGTGAGTCTTAAAATGATGTAAAAGATTTAGAGAATCTAAACAAATTTAATTGTATACTTAACAAATTATTGGTCTCCAATCAAGCAAGCACAACGAAAAAAAATTTGACACAAAGAAGGATAATAGTATAACACGCAGGTGTACACGCGCGCGTGTGTGTATATATATACGTGTAAGAGCAACCCATTGATGGGTTTTGGGTAGATTTTTGTGGCCTCACTAGCTTTTTTCTAAAAATTGAAATTTTAAATTAATATTAAAAATTATAGTTGTCACTAGTGGGAGCATGCGATGTACGTGGATGGAGCTATAGGAATATATCTACTGTTGTGATTTATAAATGAAGTCGCAGCGCCTACCTGGTGAGTATGGTAATGAAGTAAAAGACTTACAAAATCCGAACTAACTTGATCGCATACTCGACAAACTATTGGCCTCTGATCAAGCAACCATTGATAATTAAATTCATTGGTTGACTTGCCACCAGCCGTAAAGTTAAAAGTTTGACCGCTACCGCCGTTTGACATAGTAGTGTACATACGAAATGGAAGCACTAGAGAGGATTTAAGGTTTGGTGTGAGACGCTTGAACGGTAGATGTCATATTTATATACATATACAAGTGAAAGTGTGTAGGGCCCAGTAAATTTAATTTTTTTGTCAGTATTATATAATAGAAAATAGTCAAAATACTAATTGTGCACTTACAACTACTTGGGAAGATTTAAGGTATATAGAAGGGAGATGAGAGAGAAAAAGATGGGGAAATAAAAAAAGAAAAAGGTGGTATTAACTCACTCAAAGAGGACGTGCATGCGCTAGGCGTGCACTAGGATACGCATATTTGTATTTTATTTTCAAGGTGGAGCCCAAAAGAAACTTGTTTTATTGTAATATTCTCTCTCTCTCTACTATGCTCCCCCGAAAAAAAATCCAAAAACAATAGTTTATGATACTCTTAATTCGACTGAACTAACTCTTTAATAATACTCTCTTTGTATATAAAGAGATTTTTAGATGTTAATTTTCAATTTTTAGTTATATGAAATAGACATTTTGATACATTCTATTTTTTTTAAATGGTTTTCTTAACCCATATCCGCTACCAATAAAAAGTTATATAATCCTTGACACGAGAACAATAATACATATGCATATATATAGGTGTAAATTTTAAGGGTCAACAAAAAAGGCGTACTCTCCCTTAGAATGGAACTTAAAAGTATTAGCAGAATAAAGGAACATTAATAAGAGGAAAGTTTGACACAAAGAAGGATAATACGTAGTAGTATAATGCGCGCACGTGCGTGTGTGATTATTGTTACTTGACATAATTGTGTACTCACAACTACTTGGGAAGATTTAATGTATATATGAGGGAGAGGAGAGTGAAAAAGAGGGAAAAAAAAAAAAGAAGAAAAAGATGGCTTTAACTCACTCAAAGGGGACGTGCGATGGTCGTGCCTCTGGTGCGTTTAATGCACACTAGGATGCATACTTTTTTTCAAGTTAAAAGTGTTCATTGGTTGACACTATGACGTCTACTGTTCAAGCGTCCCACACCAAACCTTGACTTGTCGCCGGCCGTAAAGTTAAAATTTGACCGCTACCGCCGTTTGACATAGTAGTGTACTCACGAAATGGAAGCAGTAGAAAGGATTTAAGGTTTGGTGTGGGACGCTTGAACGGTAGACGTCATATTTATATACATAAACAAGTGAAAGTGTGTAGTGCCCAGTAAATTTAATTTTTTTGGTCATTATTATATAATAAAAAATAGTCAAAATACTAAAGCATAAAACTCTTATTACATGTTTTGGTTTTAATAAAGGAAAAAGGAAAAGAATAAAAACAAATTTTATAACTCTTTTCATCAGTCAAAGTACACTGCATTAAGAAATGGTGAAAAAAATAGAATTAAAAATTAAAATAAATGTAATATTATTACTCATATATAATTCTCATAATCTTTTTTTTTTTTTGACTTGATTATGCAGAAATTTGTGCGCCATTAAATAGCTCATTAATTGCTTGCATTAATATAGTATTTTATTAAAGAGTAGATCCATCAAAATTTGATAAGAAATTTATCACTTTCTTCATTTGGAATTCCCAAGTATTAAATTGATATCTAAAAGATTTTAAAATTTAATTTGTTAAATATTCACATATTATTGTCAATCAGGGTAAGGACATGAATTCATCTGCAAAATAAGAAATAGAATATCATTTTCACCAAAATAAGTTTATTTAATTTTTAAATTTATTTTTATTCTGCAAAATACATTATTCCCTTGCAATAAAATGACCATTTGCAAAGGGACCGTTATATTAGCTATTCATAGGGTCTGCAAATATAGTCATAATGTAATTAATAAATCAGAATTAATCATATTGGATATAATTTAAGCATGGATCACTGGTTATTGGCAAGTCATATGGATGGCAGTGAAATATTTAATTCTATAAATTACATTAAATAGTATTTGTGAAATATTTGATTATATGAATTACATTAAATAGTATTCTTAACCATTACCGCTACCAATAAAAAGTTATATAATCTTTGACTTTTTATATATTGAATATAAGGAAATGTTACAAATTCTTAACATCGTATTAGCCAAAAAAAATTTAAAAAAATACATATTATACTATTAATATAATTTATAAAAGATTATAAATTGACACAAACAATGATAATAGTATAATATGCTCACGTGTGTGTGTATATATATATATGTGTAAGAGCAACCCGTTGATGGGTTTTGAGTCGATTTTTGTGGCCTCATTTTTTTCTAAAAATTGAAATTTTAAAATAATATTAAAAATTAGAGTAGTCACAAGTGGGAGCGTGCGATGTACGTGGATTGATGTGGTTGTATTTGAGCGATTTGTGATCCTAAATATATTTGTGCACCATTGACAACAGGTGAGAGAAATGCACCTTGTCTTATATGATGCTCAAAATGGTAAATAAGTTGTTCGGTGTTTGAAAAAAAATCATAAACTTGAAAACCACTAGCTTCCAAATATTGATTGAACCATCTGCATTCGTATGTAAGCTAATACCCTCACAAATTCTTTGTACATTTTGATATGTTCAACTCACAAAATTCATTACAAATTTAGTTATTGAAAAGAATAAATTCAATCAATCAAGGCGAAAATTACATTGGAAGGCAACAATGTGCACTACAAGGCACAAAGATGTGCAATTGAAACAATTATGATACCAAAAATGATAGTTATTCAACTTCATCGTTATTGAAACAATTACTTTCACAAATCTTTTGTACATTTTGATATGTTAAACTCACAAATTTCATTAGAAATTTTGTTATTGATGAAAATATTAAATTCAATAAGCCATTAGAAACTGTTTGCTCTAAAAGTGATAAAAAAAAATGCACTCGAAGAAGGAAAAATGTGCACTGAAAGTATTAAAATAATGCACCAAAAGACAAAAAAAAAATTAATTTACTTGCACAAAATTACCATAATTCCATGCACAGCAGACGTGCGATGGTATTAACTCACCCTAAGGGACGTGCAATGGGCGTGCCTTGTGCGTTTAACGCACACTAGGATGCATATTTTTGTATTTTTTTTTTTCAAGTTGGAGCACAAGGATGCGTTTAAGCGTGGATCACTGGTTGGCAAGTCATATGGATGGCAGTGAAATTTTTAATTCTATAAATTACATTAAATAGTATTAGTGAAATATTTAATTCTATAAATTACATTAAATAGTATCCTTAACACATATCCGCTACCAATAAAAATTTATATAATCTATGACACGAGAACAATAATACATATACATATACATAGGTGTAATTTGTAAGGGTCCACAAAAAAACGCGTACTCTCACTTAGAATGGATCTTAAAAGTATTAGCAGAAAAAAGGAACATTAATAAGAGGAAAGTTTGACAGAATGAAGGATAATAGTATAATACGCGCATGCGCGTTTGTGTATATATAGGTGTAAGGAAAACCCGTTGATGGTTTTGAGTAGATTTTTATGGCCTCATTTTTTTTTTAAATTTGAAACTTTAAAATATTATTAAAAAGAGTTAATAACCAAAATGGTCCCTCGACTATGTCGTAATTACCAATTTGGTCCTCGACTATCATTCTTACACAATTAAGTCCTCGACTAGCATTTGTTCCTACCTTAGCCCTTAGCCATATATTTTCCATTCACCCTTAGAGAGAATGTAGCATTTGTTCTTTAATTTAGAGGAGACTTACCTTTTTGAGCTTACTTTTGATAGAGTTATTCATGTTATCTTTGTTCTAGTGTGGGGGTAAGGTGAAGGAATTGTTTGGTTAATTGAATTGAAGGAAAGAAAATGTTGGTAAATTGAAAAGAAAAAAAAAAAAAAAAAAAGAGAAAAGAATTGTGGTTGAGAAAAGAAAGAAAAAGAATGATGAATAAAAGTACAAGTCAGGTTGCTGGAATAATTGTCTTCACCCCCACTAGTGTAGAATACTCTTGTGTTTCCAATTATGTTTTGCTCTCTTGATTCATATTCTCCATGTCTCCTCTAAGTTTAGTTGTGAATAGGTGTGAAATTCTCTCTTTTTTGTGCATTTTTCCATACCCCTTCTTTGTTTAGCCACTCGCCCTTAGCCCCATTACAAGCCGAATAAAGACCTATTTGATTTAGCATGCAGTTTTAGAGTGATCTATGTGAGTATGAAGGACATGTCTATGGGAGTTCATCTTAAGCCAAGTCTTGCATAATCTCAACTGAGTACATGTGCATACAGGGTCCTAATCTACCTTAATTCTGGTGCCCGGTTATTGGCCTGAGAGTGGAACTCACTTGTGATTCTGAGATGATTCTTGAAGCAGGTTAGGTTGCATGAGTTGGTTGGTGGAATGATTGGTTGAGCAGGAAGGAAGTGTGATCAGTTGCAGTGCCTGGAGGGTAGATTATCCTGGGTAATTGCTTAAGGACAAGCAAAAGTTCTAGCGTGGGGGAGTTGATATCTATTATTTTGTACAATAATTCACCCCTTATTTTAGTTGTATTTTCCTTATCCTAGTGAAATTGGGAATGGTTTGTGTGTTATATTGTTCAAGTGTTGAATTATCTACAAGGAACAACAAAGGAAGAATTTTGAAACATTTTGGACAAGTTCTGGAAGAAAAGGAAATTACAAGGAAGAAAGGAAACAAGAGTAGTACAAATTGGAAAAGAATTGGAAGTTGCTTAATGGGCCAAGGCCCATCTATCTCCTATATATTCTACCTATTCTCTACAATTGAAAGGAAGTCCCCTTACAGAGTTCCCAACCCTAGTTAGTTTTAGTTTATTTTTCCCTTCTCTTTATATTTCCCTAGCATAGTTTAGACTAGTTATATATTAGATTATTTAATTTCAAGCTTGGAATCTCGGATTGAAGTTGGATTTGTTCTTTATCAGTTAAGTTCTCTTATTCCTTAATTTACTTTCTTCTCAGATTTCTTGCAATGTTTATGGTTATTTATTATTGCTTTGTTTTGATGCATGAGTAGTTAGCTTTTGGGTTTGGATTGAGGTTCTATTGCTATTCTTGATGCTAGATTTGTGATTATTGCATAAAGGGAAATAATTGTTTACCTAGGGTTTATGTTTGAGTTGGATTATATTTTCCTCTTATTGATAATTGATGCGCAGCTTTTATTGATTTGTTTTGGAGAGGATTTCATCACAACGAAAGTTGGGTGAAAGACTCAGCCTAACCAATTTCAACCCAATTTTTCCTACTATGAGAATATGGGTAATTTGGGGGCTTATAATGCTTTTGTGTTTTAAGGTTATGATTGATGCATCACGAAAGTGGGGCAATCTTAGCCTAATTCTTGTTATTGATTACGAAAGTAGCTAACTTGAATTCTTGAGTGCATTGCCAATAAATCCCTTGGTTAATTGTTTTTCCCTAATTTTGAGATTGTTAGAGCATCAAGATTGCAATACCCCTAATCTGACCCCACTCTTTTATCATATAGTTATTTCCCTGTTTAATTTGCATTCTTTTTATTTCCCATATTTAATTATAATTTATTTGGATTCTAGTGAATTCCAATACTTTAGTGCCTAGGATTTAATAATTCACATAATACGTGCCATAGCCCCAATCCTCAGCGGAACGATGTTTACACCCTCTTTTACACTCACAATTATACATCATCAGTCTCTAGCTAGTGACCACAAAAATTATGCAGTGGTTTGGCGCGTGCAATACACGTGTGCGCACTATATGGGTAATTTTTTATTTGTTAATTTGTTCTTTTGAAAAAACATGCATGATGTGTATGTAGTAGTGAATTCCCTCTCTCCTCTACACTATGGCCCCTCATGCTCTCACAAAGTTATCGTTTTAACCTAGCCACAAACAGAATCTATCATATTTAACAAGAAATGTTGTATTATGAAAATTTCAAGGGCAACCAAATAATACTTTTATAAAATTTTCTCCCTTTTAAAGAGTGATATTGCATTTTCCCATATACAATATTTAAATATACTGATGAAATAAAGATGTAGTAGTTTGACCCTAACTCATGTCCCATCAACAAGATTTGATGTCACTCTTAGTCGATGACGACCTGTAGCAGTGCCATTGGGTAGTAAACTAGTAAATATTATTGCATTCGCATTTTTTGCAAAAAGCGAAGTATATTGATGCAATCGAATTTGGGAGATTTCAAATTCAAAAGATATTTGTGCATCACTAAGTGCATGTGAGAGGACCACGACTTGTCTTACATATGATGTTCAAATTGGTACAAAAGTTGGGAGAAAGATATAAATTGGTACAAAAGTTGGGAGAAAGATATCACAAATTCGACAAATCACTGGATTCCAAATATTGCTTGGAACAACTACATTTGTATATTTGGAATTCAAACAATTTACTAAAATGGCAATGTTAGAACTTAAAAGTAATATTATAAATTAGAGAGGTCTCCAGCTAGCGACCACTCCAATTATGTAGTGGTTTGGCACGTGCAACACACGTGTGCAGACTTTTTAAATTTGTTTTTTTTTTTTTTTTGAAAAAACATGCATGATGGTGTATGTAGCAGCAAATTCCCCTCTCCCCTCTACACTATGACCCCAGATGCTCTCACAAAGTGACCGTTTTAATTAACCTAGCTACAAAAAAAATCTTTCATATTTAACAAGATGTTATATTATGAAAATTTTCAAGAACAACAAAATAATAATTTTATAAAATTGTCTCATTTTCCCCTCATGAATTGTCACATATATGCTCAAAATTACTAAAACAAAATTTCCATAATTACCAAAATTACACAAAGTGCACACTGGCCAAAAATTGAAAAATGTAATAATTATTAATTTAAAGGTTAGAAGTTTGAATGTTTAATGATACAAAAATTTAATATTTATAAATATTATTTAAATAATAAATGGGTTGGTGGGCTAGTGCATTTAGCTCAATAACCCACAATGTGGTAGGTCGATCAATTGTTATGCCATGGACCCGGGTCCACCTCGCAAGGTGTACCTAGGTGAGTTCACAATTTTAGAACTCAATATTAATAATTTTTTATAGGTAATTACGATATACTATTTACCATCTAAATAACCTGTGGTAATTACCAACCGTATTTAACATCTAAATTCATTTAAACATAGAGATTTCCTATGGATGGGGTGGGTTCGAGTCTCAGTGGAGGCGATGTTGACTCTTTGTGTTTCAGCAGGTTAAAAAAGTAGTTATAAACAGATACTACATTGTAACAGAGTCAATAGTACTAAAAAAACACAGATATTTCCTTATTACGAGGATTTTATATAATTTTTACTTCAAATAATATCAATTACCCATGCACTTCCTTTGATTACTTTTGAATAAAATCTTAAATATTATGCAATTAAGGAATTAATACTTTTCGTAATATAAATTTTTTCTAATCAGTTAAGGAAATTGATAATACACATATTACGTCAACAATTAAAGGAGATTAAAAAAATTTTGATAATTATTCTCATTCACAGATTATTACGCTAATTCACATATTATTACGTCCATACAATTATGCAAATTATTTCAATTCACAAATTATTACACATATAAAATTATGCTAATGGTTACTTTTGAATAAAATCATAATAATTATGGTAATAAAGAAATTAATTCACACATTATATTTTTATTAAACTGTTTTTTATATACTTGCCATAATATAGATTTTATCTAATCAATAACGGAAATTAATGGTACACATATTACGGACATAATTAAAGAGAATTAAACATACACATATTACGTCCATAATTAAATGAAATTAATTGTACATACACATATGATTTTATTAAGAATAATATGTACTTCTTAATTACCATAATTATTCAGATTACATGGAATTCATATAATTAGCATAATATTAATAAAGAATAGTATATATTCATTAATTAGCATATAGTAATCATAATAAAACTATATCATTTTTATTGGAATTAATGATAAATTTTTTCTGCCCATATGAAAAATTAAGTATACACATATTACGGTCCACAATTAGAAGTAAATTATCACCTATTACAGTCTAAATTTACTCGATCATATAAGATTTAAAATTTACAACTTTTGATTTCTAAATATAATTCACTTTATTATTATTCATATTGTTGGAATTATATTATATATGAAATAGAATTAATAATAAATCAATTTAACTATGTAATTTTGTTTGTAAATTTATCTAATTGTGTACTAGATTAGGACCATATCATCCATACAAAATTTTAATTTTAATTTTGTATGAACAAAATTGCATACATGAACAAATATATGAAAGTCCAACAATATTACTATATTGTACATTTTAAATTCTTTTTATTTTTTCTAATTCTTTATTTAAATTAATGATAACATAATTTCTTTCTTACATTTCACGAGTATAAGATAGTTTTAATAAAAATAAAATGCTTACTAGGTAAAATCTCCAAATCGGAATCATAATAAAAACAAATAAACAAATAAAATTTTCTTTTATATCGATCTATCTTAAAAAATTTTGAGCAGAACAATCCAAAATCTTTTACGGAGAAAAAAAAAAAAGAGACCAAGAAAAATTGTAAAGAAGACACCCTGTTTCCACCCCACATTATCCTATAGGAGGGTTTTTCTATCAACTTCTGCCCACGATCACACAACAATGATTTTCTCATCAGATAATCTGCCGCCGCCTTGTTTTATTCCTGAAAGATGTGACAAAATTAATATATTTTATACAAAAGTAAAATGCTAATTTGAAATTAAGTACACAAATAAACATTTGTATTGAATAAGAATTTCCAACTACCTATGAAAATTAATAATCCTTCCAAAGCTTTAAGTTTAGGTCCACCTTGTCATCTTCTTCTTCGCTGTCAATGATAACAACCTCTTCATCAATAGGCTTCTCTAGTTTCTTGACCAAAGGTTTGGTAACCGGCACTGAAAATTGAGGGCTTGGTACATTTCTATGTAACATAGAATAACAAATTTGGTTTTGGGGTATTTGGGGCATGAGGGTTGGTTGGTTGGGATTCCCAGGCCTATTTGTTGCGGATTGAGCAATAGGAATAGATCTACCATTGTGATTTATAAATGAAGTCGCGTCGTCTATCTGGTGAGTCTGGTAATGAAGTAAAAGACCTACAGAATTCGAACAAACTTGATCACATACTCGACAAACTATTGGCCTCCGATCAAGCAACCATTGATAATTAAATTCATCGGTTGACTTGCCGCCGGGCGGCACAAAGTTAAAAGTTTGACCACCACCGTCGTTTGACATAATAGTGTACTCACGAAATGGAAGCACTAGAGAGGATTTTTGGTGTGGGAGGCTTGAACCGTGGACGTCATATTTATACACATATACAAGTGTAATTAAAGCGTGTTGTGGGCAATAAATTTATTTATCATTATTATATAATACGGAGTAGAAAATAGTCAAAATACTAAAGTATAAAACTCTCATTCCATGTTTTGGTTTTAATAAAGGAAAAAGGAAAAGAATTTAAAAAATGTTATAATTCTTTTTGATCAGTCAAAGCACACGTACTGCATTAAAGAGAGGGTGAAAAAATTGAATAAAAATTAAAAATAAATGTAATATTACCCTCATATAATTCTCATAATCTATAATATATTATACTATTAATATAATTTATAAAAGATTATAAATATATCTCTGAAATTTTTCATTTCCAAAGACAATTATACAAACATCATTATACATTTTTCCATAAACACGGTATATAACTATAAATAATTTTAAATTGTACTAATACTAATTTAGATAATATAAAATACTATTTATTTAATTTTTCAGAAACAAAACAAACAATTTTTTTGGCAAATTAACCCTTTAGTTATAAAATTCTAATAACGTAATGCACAAAAGATTTGAAACATTTGAGAGAAATATGTTTTTTATAATCCATAGGCAAAAAAGTGGATTATACTCTTAAGTTATATCTATTTTATCAATTTTATCTTATATTTTTCTTTTATCAAGATTCGAGTAAAAGAATTTAGTGTAATTTCATCCAATTTAATATTATCATTAAAAAAATTTCAATAATATATATCATTGTTTACCGGATTATAAGGAGAAATTAATTGCTAATAACTTGTCATTTAATTTGCATGTATAATGTATATATAAAACTATTTACTTAATTTAGTTATTTCGTTAAAAAGAAAATCATTTATATACAGGGCTGATCGAGATGGGGGACAATGGAGCAGTTAAACAACAATTTTTTAATCGTTGGACCAAAATAATTGAAATTAATCCAAATTATTGACAATATGGAAAAGATTTTGACAAAAAGGCATAATATAAGTATACCAAATTGATAATTTTCTTATAATCAACTTGAGAACATAACTATATGAGGAGTTCTGCATGGCAACATTGGGGCAGGTAGGAGTGTGCAAATTTTGGTAAAAATTTTATTAATTGACCGAATTGAAGAATTTCAATTAACTATTTTTTAACCAAAATACTTCAGTTCGGTTAATAGTATGGGTTGGTGGGCTAGTGCATTTAGCTTAATAACCCACAATATGGTAGGTCAATTGTTATGCCATGGACCCGGGTCCACCTCGCAAGGTGTACCTAGGTGAGTTCACAATTTTACAACTCTATATTCACAATTTTAGAACTCTATATTCACAATTTTTTATAGGTAATTGCGATATACTATTTAGTATTTACAATCTAAATAACCTATGGTAATTACCAACCGTATTTAACATCTAAATTCATTTAAACATAGAGATTTCCTATGGAAGGGGTGAGTTCGAGTCTCAGTGGAGGCGATGTTGACTCTTTGTGTTTCAGTAGGTTAAAAAAGTAGTTATGAACAGATACTACATTGTAACATAGTCTGTAACCCCTCGGTTTTCCGACAAAGCTAAGATTCGAAAATAGCGATATAAATTTTTTTTTAGAAAAAAAACTATTCGGTGCTTTAAATAATTTTTCTCGTAAGGATTAATTATCAATAAGCTGCGAACTACGTATCGGTTACGAACCGAGTAACTTTTAAGAATGAAGATTCAATTCGAATTTTTCTAGAATTGGGATTATTAAGTATCATACGATTAAGCCTGAATTTTTAATTAGTTCAAGAGAAATTCTAAATGGACTGTAAGGGATAAATTGTTACGGACTCTGAACCTAAAGTTGGCGGATTACCGGAAAATTCCCAAAATTGGTGATTTGCGACGGGAATATTTTTACGATAATTTTGGTATTAGAATTTTCCCGAATTAAGTTATAATCCTCCGAACAATCATCTGATTTAAGCATAAACTGGCCAATTAGATTAATATCTTCATAAGGGATCCATAGGGTGATGACAAGTGGCAAATCCAATCCTAGAACTAAGATTTGGTCATTTATGTAACATTAATGAGGTATGGAGGCTTTGTACTTGATTGCTTGATCTTCAAGAGCAAGATCTACACTAATCACACTCACATCATCTCTCTCATCCCCTCACTCCACATTTTCGAAAATCCTAAGGTAGAAGAAGAAGAAAAATTGGTTAAGTCTTGCATTGTGATCTAAAGCTCCCACTCATTTTCCCAACTCAAGAGATCAAGTCTAGGTAAGACTTTAAGCTTTGATGGTTCAATCATCACTAGAACTTAAGAGTTAATGTTTAATGCATGAAAATATTGTTGTTATGGTGACATTTTTAGGATTTTTGGGTGAAGAACTCCAAGGAAAGACACCATCAACTCTTAAGTTTTAAAGTCTTCTACAAAGGTAAGGAATCCCTTAAGTCGGTTCAATCACTTGGAGATAGGCAAATGCTAGGAAAATTGCATGATTAGAATTTTGTTCATGAAAATTATGTGCTATGTTATAGATCTATAAGTAGGCTCCAAAGATCCTTACTTTGATTTGTTGATAAATTTTATTATACATGTTCATAGTGATTTTTATGTGTGTATATGTTATTTGGGGTCCATATATGCGTAAGTTGTGAAAAAGGTGGAAGATCGGGGCGTTACAACCCCGAACTCGCGGCCCGGAGTGGGCAGAAAACGGGCGGACGCGACAGTGGACGCGCGTCCACCGCGCGCCCTTCTACGGTTTCGCGCTTCGGCGCTCGGCCGAGAGGCTGGACGCCGCACGGACGCGCGCGTCCGTGGGCGCCCAGTCTCGGCCCAGCGTGCCGAACCCGCGGACGCGGTCCGGACGCCGCGTCCGCCGGGCGTCCGATGGCGCGGCCAATTGCGAGTCCGCGCGACGCGGACTCGTTTCGACTTGTTTTCGACCCGGTTTTTCCCCGATGTTTTTAACCTTGAGTGTTGTGATATTTTGAAAGCCTACGGGCATCCGGGTGAATATTTTTGAAGGCGAATTATTATCTTTGTATATTTTACGAATTTGGGAAATATTTGTGCTTTGGAAATTATTATGACTCCTATGCTTGAATTTCTGTGATGTGACTAATACTAACCTAAGCATGCGGGTTGGGAAAATATACTTGAGTAAGTTTATTGGTTATGGAGTCGTGTGATGAGAGTTGGAAGGTGGATGTGTTTCGTACCCACCGTGGATTAAAGGTGGATGTGTTTTGTACCCCACCGGGAACTAAAAGTGGATGTGTTTCGTACCCCACTCATGAATTAAAGGTGGATGTGTTTCGTACCCCACCGTGAATTAAACGTGGATGTGTTTTGTACCCCACGCGAGAGTTGGAAGGTGGATGTGTTTCGTACCCCACCGTGGATTAAAGGTGGATGTGTTTTGTACCCCGCCGGGAACTAAAAGTGGATGTGTTTCGTACCCCACGTGTGAATTAAGATGAGAACTGTGTTCCACGGGTGATGTGTGAGAGCTAACCATCGGGTGAATTAATGACAGTGTTATATGCTTGAATTACTTAAATAAAGTGAAACTGCTTGTTGTTAGAATGTTTGCAGGTCGATTGCGACTGAGGGGTAATGTTACCTTACCTTGTTATTATTGAATAATTATTTTGAAAACCTTTGTTTATTTTCGAGTGATAATGGATACCCTTACTTAGCCGTCACGCTAACTACACTTCGTTGTGTTCATTATCAGATGTCATCTAGCGTAGGCTCATGCATCCCGCCGGACTCGGACCCATCCGAGTTCGAGTTTCCCATCTATGACTATGATGACTATGTACAGTATCTAGCAGATGACGACCCTTACGGCCCCGGTTATGCGCCTGATCCTCCAGTACTGATCGACACTCCCGACCCTACTCCTGCTCCGGATTCACCGGAGGTTCCTGTTTGGGCACCCCCTCCAGTCGTACCCCTCTGCTCTTTCGACGCTTTGCAGGCTAGCTATGGGTTCTATCCCATAGAGCTCATTCCTGGTAGTAGCCCACCAGAGTTCATAGTACATTATCCGTACCCGTGGGACCCGAGTCCCCCGGATTACCTTGACGAGTGGATGATGTACATGGACACTTGCCGATTTCTAGACCATATGATGTGGTACGAGGGTGAGTGGCGTGAGGTTTGGGGCACCTATACGGGCCCAGTGTACCGCTCATTAGACTAGGTAGAGTCTAGAGTGGAAGGGTGGGGGTGTAGTCAGTATTTTATGTACATGTATCTTTTGTAAAGGTGCTGACTTTGAATGGTTGTCTAACCGGGTCTCTCTCTAAACTCTCCGGATGGGTTGTATTATTAAACCCCGTTCATTTTGGTAGCTTCTTAGCTACATCTTTTGACGACGTATATATATATAATCAATATATGATGCAGTTATATTCTAAAGTTGTCTCGGGTTTTGACGTTAAGAAACACGATCCTTGCTTTTGTTGTTTAGCCTGTGCATCTAGAACGAATCCCGCCTAATTAAGGTTGGGCTGGGTCTAGGTGTGGCGGTAATTACTCCGGTGGTTCGGTGTAGCCGAGTCGGGGTGTTACATAGTCAATAGTACTAAAAAAACATAGATATATCCTTATTACGAGGATTTTATATAATTTTTACTTCAAATAATATCAATTACCCATGCACTTCCTTTGATTACTTTTAAATAAAATCTTAAATATTATGCAATTAAGGAATTAATACTTTTCGTAATATACATTTTTTCTAATCAGTTAAGGAAATTGATAATACACATATTACGTCAATAATTAGAGATTAAAAAAATTTTGATAATTATTCCCATTCACAGATTATTACGCTAATTCACATATTATTACATCCATACAATTATGCAAATTATTTCAATTCACAGATTATTACACATATAAAATTATGCTAATACTTACTTTTGAATAAAATCATAATAATTATGGTAATAAAGAAATTAATTCACACATTATATTTTTATTAAACTGTTTTTTTATATACTTGCCATAATATAGATTTTATCTAATCAATAATATAGATTTTATCTAATCAATAACGGAAATTAATGGTACACATATTACAGCCATAATTAAAGAGAATTAAACATACACATATTACGTCCATAATTTAATGAAATTAATTATACATACACATATTATTTTATTAAGAATAATATGTACTTCTTAATTACCATAATTATTCAGATTACATGGAATTCATATAATTAGCATAATATTAATAAAGAATAGTATATATTCATTAATTAGCATATAGTAATCATAATAAAACTATATCATTTTTATTGGAATTAATGATAAATTTTTCCTTCTCATATGAAAAATTAAGTATACACATATTACGGTCCACAATTAGAAGTAGATTATCACCTATTAGAGTTTAAATCTACTCGATCATACAAGATTTAAAATTTACAACTTTTGATTTCTAAATATAATTGACTTTATTATTACTCATATTGGTGGAATTATATTATATATGAAATAGAATTAATAATAAATCAATTTAACTATGTAAATTTTGTTTGTAAATTTATCTAATTGTGTACTAGATTAGGACCATATCATCCATACAAAATTTTAATTTTAATTTTGTATGAACAAAATTGCATACATGAACAAATATATGAAAGTCCAACAATATTACTATATTGTACATTTTAAATTCTTTTTATTTTTTCTAATTCTTTATTTAAATTAATGATAACATAATTTCTTTCTTACATTTCACGAGTATAAGATAGTTTTAATAAAAATAAAATGCTTATTAGGTAAAATCCCCAAATCGGAATCATATTTATACACATATACAAGTGAAATTAAAGCGTGTTGTGGGCAATAAATTTATTTATCATTATTATATAATACGGAGTAGAAAATAGTCAAAATACTAAAGTATAAAACTCTCATTACATGTTTTGGTTTTAATAAAGGAAAAAGGAAAAGAATTAAAAAAATGTTATAATTCTTTTTGATCAGTCAAAGCACACGTACTGCATTAAAGAGAGGGTGAAAAAATAGAATAAAATTTAAAAATAAATGTAATATTACCCTTATATAATTCTCATAATCTATTTCTTTGACTCGATTATGCAGAAATTTGTGCGCCATTAAATAGCTCATTAATTGCTTGCATTAATATAGTATTTTATTAAAGAGTAGATCCATCAAAATTTGTACACAAACAAACAAAAAAAAAAAAAAATCCATCAAAATTTGATAAGAAATTTATTACTATCTTCTTTTGGAATTCTCAAGTATTAATATGATATCTAAAAGATTTTAAATTTAATTTGTTATCATATTCACATATTGTCAATCAGGGCAAGGACATGAATTCATATGCAAAATAAGAAATAGAATAATATTTTCACCAAAATAAGTTTATTTAATTTTTAAATTTATTTTTATTCTGCGAAATACACTATTCCCTTTACAGTACAAATTATACAATGGCCATTTGCAAAGGGACCGTGATATTAGCTATTCATTGGGTCTGCAAATATAGTCATAATGTAATTAATTAATCAAAATTAATCATATTGGATATAATTTAAGCGTGGATCACTGCTGGTTGGCAAGTCATATGAATGGCAGTGAAATATTTAATTCTATAAATTACAGTAAATAGTATTAGTGAATTATTTAATTCTCTAAATTACATTAAATAGTACGTATTCTTAACCAATATCCGCTACCAATAAAAAATTTATATAATCTTTTACTTTTCATTGATTAAATATAAGAAAACATTACAAATTCTTAGCATCGTATTAGCCCAAAAATAAAATTAAAAAAACAGTAGTACATATTATACTATTAATATAATTTATAAAAGATTATAAATATATCTCTGAAATTTTTCATTTCCAAAGACAATTATACAAACATCATTATAGATTTTTCCATAAACATTGTATATAACTATAAATTATTTTAAATTGTACTAATACTAATTTAGATAATATAAAATACTATTTATTTAATTTTTCAGAAACAAAACAAACAATTTTTTGGGCAAATTAACCCTTTAGTTATAAAATTCTAATAACGTAATGCACAAAAGATTTGAAACATTTGAGAGAAATGTGTTGTTTATAATCCATAGGCAAAAAAAAGTGGATTATACTCTTAAGTTATATCTATTTTATCAATTTTATCTTATATTTTTCTTTTATCAAGACCCGAGTAAAAGAATTTAGTGTAATTTCATCCAATTTAATATTATCATTAAAAAAATTTCAATAATATATATCATTGTTTACCGGATTATAAGGAGAAATTAATTGCTAATAACTTGTCATTTAATTTGCATGTATAATGTATATATAAAAATATTTACTTAATTTAGTTATTTCGTTAAAAAGAAAATCATTTATATACAGGGCTGATCGAGATGGGGGACAATGGAGCAGTTAAACAACAATTTTTTAATTGTTGGACAAAAATAATTGAAATTAATCCAAATTATTGACAATATGGAAAAGATTTTGACAAAAAGGCATAACATAAGTATTATTAGGACTCTATGTATCTGAGTCATGTTAGGACTATCTATCCTACTCTATCTGAGACTCTCCCTGTATATATACGGTTCTTATATCGTGGACCGCGGTCCACAATGCATTGTGGACCGCGGATCCCCAAAACGACGTCGTTTTGATTAATGAAACATACAGATGAATTCGCGCTACTCAGTTTCTTTTCAAATATACTGCAGTT
>CP025648.1:3646344-3703246 GCA_003576665.1 Ipomoea trifida
CAAAATGCAAGATGGATTCTAGGATAGATGCACTTACCCACTCCCAACCAAGCTTAAAAGAGCAACCTTTACTTGAAATCTTGTAGGGAAAATGAAGATGAATTCTTAGGGAATTTGGGAGGAAAATAGCGTGTAGGAGTATAGGGTAGGAGGAAGAAAGAGTGAAAGTCTTAGGGTAATTTGATCTTCAAATTATATACCAAGGATACTTACAATATTTAGGGTGTAAGACATTAAATGATGTGGGCTTAAGTAACTTATAAAATAATGGGTGTAGGAAATTAAATATAATCAAGACTAGTAAGTTGGGCTTAATAAATTCACCCCTTACAAATTAAATACAAGAATTAGCCCATAAGAATGTCTTAGGATCAATATATATATATATGTAATGTATGATCAAGAATGTGGGCTTGTAAGAATATTTAATTACAACATTGTAAGGGTCCAAATTGAATAAAATCCCTTACAAGAATAAATTCAATTAATTGGGCTCTTGATTAGAATAATTAAATTAGGCATCAAATATATATATACAAGTGTGTATATATATCAAATTGAAAGAATTAGCCCAATTGGAATTAATTAAATTGCCCGAAGAATTAATTAGATTGACCAAGGAATTAATTAACGATCGAAAGGCTTGAAATGAATTTACGGGGTGACACACCTCCACGTCCCTCCTTCAAGACCGACACTCGGGGAGTCAAAGACTCTTCGTTTTATCTTTACACACACATTCCACAAATACATGGCACCTCATCAAGGAGTGTTTTAACCATTTTCTTAAATTAACTCCATAAGTGGCCCAATTTTTCCCCTTAATCAAGAAATAGACAAAAACATAGGTCTGTTTCAAAAGATAACCAAAACATGCAAAATTGATATGTTAGTGAATTATAGTCCAGAACAAGCACACAAAATATATGTAAAGAATAATACAAAAGTGTATAAATTATACAATTATCAACTTCCCCACACTTAAGAATTTGCTTGTCCTCAAGCCGAGAACAAATTAAAATCATGATTCTTCAACCGAAAGAGTGAAACCAAAAATTAAACAAAGAACTCAAGGTACATATTATTTTAAACTACATATCATGTTTTACCAAACTGTAACTTATTTGCAGTTTAAAATAAGCTCTACTAAACAAAATCATTATTGCAGTTTATATTGTAAATTGAAAAGTCAAAATAATGTAATCTTGTCAACCAATCCAAGGTTAGAATCAATTATTACTCAAACAATAAGTTTGTCAAAGTTTATAATATAAACTCCGATTTGAATATGGAATCCACTAAGGGTGTGTTTGGAAACCCGGAAAATGATTTCTGGAAATTATTTTCCGGGTTTTTGGTGTTTGGGAGAAGGGAGAAAATAGAGTCAATGGAAATGAACTTCTTGGTCAATGGAAAATAAGCTCAATTTTATGGAAAATGACTTCCCTTTTTTTTTGGGAAGTCACTTTCCAAAGTTTGCTTCTTCCTTCTCCTTTGCTTCTTCCATCTCCTTAGGCCTCCTAAATGCTTTAACTTCTTCATCTTCATCCCATCTTCTTGACATCTTCAACTTTTTCTTTTTGTTTTTAAGTAATAATTTATTTTTTTATTATGAGATAGATATTATGAGTTTTATTTTTTTTTATTTGACATCTGAAACCAGTCGGCCACTTTTATTTTTTTATTTTTTTTATGAGATAGATATTATTTTGTTGTGATTTTTTTGTGATTATTTTATTTTTTTGGATTGTATATTTGTTATAAATGTTGTTACATTTAAACAAATTAATTAAAATATTCAATTATATAATTCTGTTCATTTTCCTACCCATTTTCTGGAAAATGAGCCAAACACACCAACACAGTTTTGTGTTCTGCAGCCAAACACAAGAAAGGATTTTCCAGAAACCATTTTCCTGCTTTCCAAACACACCCTAAATTAAACTAAGTAGAGAAATGAAAGATGAAATGATGATATAGTCAACAGATAATTAACATAATGTAAAGGACAAGTTTGAAAGCTTTGTTTGTAAAGATTGATGTGGTTAAAAAGAAATGGGGCATGGCATGTCCGGTGACTACGTTGCTGTTGTATCTTATTCATTGCCTGAGCTTTCTTTACCCTGTTAGTTCCATCATCACCTTGTCGTCTTCACCGGACACTGCAAGCAATAGGGTCCATTTGGACTTGGAATTTTCAACTTCTCAACGTGTTCTACCATTATTGAATTGAAATTCCGTGTTTGAATTGAAACTTCTACTTCACTTCACATCCCTTCTTCCTGCTTTCACATTGGACGGAGGCAGGTAATTAAGCTAATCCTAATAGACTTTCGAAAATATGTGACGGTATAAGGAAATAAAGTTGAGCTAGATTTCACTACTTATTATGGTCATGTTTGGTAAATATTCAGCCTATCAGCCAATTTTAGTCAATTTTGGCTTATTTGATCACACTATTAGTTGTTTGGTTAATAAGCTTTTTGTAACTTTAAAATACTAAAATTCAAAAGGCTACTCAAAGCAGTCTTTTCAATTAGCTTTTTGAGAAAAAAAAATTATATCAAACAGCTATCAGCTAACAGCCAATCTATCAAACAACTTTTTACACTCAGCTAATATTATTAACAAATCATACCTTTTAACTCAAACAGCCAACCCAATCAGCCAACAGCCATTTACCAAACAGGGCCTATAACTTTTAGCTTAATAGTAAGCATTTGATCCTAACGAGTGACTTGTTATTAGAGTCGAGTAACTCTGGCTCTGAACAATAAATTTGTTTTCTTTTAATTAGTTTCGATTTGTTAAATAATGTTAAAAGTATCAAAATTTCTCTCATATTAAGAAGTATTAATTAAGTTTGATGAAAGTTTATGAAGAAATTAGTACATTTTAAATGATCTAATCGATAGTAGAAGGTCAAAAATGAAATTGTCACTATAAGTGAAACACTAAAAGTGATATTATCTTTATACAATGGTGGGTGTAAGTTAACTTGTCTGCATGAGAATTGTCAAATTAATTTTTAGGTGTACGTTACGTGTCATTTTCAATCCTCAATTATTGAGAATGTATAATTGTTGGTCCCCCAGAAGATTAAAATTGGTACATTTCTTAAGTTATGCACTAAACTTATTCAATTTTGAATATATGATGACGAAAAGGAATTTAAAAAAAACACACACACACAATTGTCAATATTTTGGAAGAACTAGTATTAACTCTATCATATTTGTTCATATTTCACTTCACTTTTAGTCCATCATTATTAAGTTCTTTAACTTTTGATGCTTAGCTCGAGTTTAAAAAATTTTCATTTCTAGTCTTAGTCAAGTACTAAATTTAGTTTAGAGGAATAATTATATGTGTCAAATTTCAAAAGGCGAGTACCATGATCAATTTTTAATTCAAAAATTATAAGCGAAAAAGAAAACTTACTAACTATGAAAAAAGTAAAATAAATTATATTAGCTCACATCCACAACGGGTATTTGGTAAATAGCTGTTAACTGATTGGGTTACGTTAATTAGTGAGTTTGACTAGTTTTTACCATTAACTGATTGTAGAAAGATGTTTGGTAAATTAGTTGTTAGCTGATGGCGGGTTACATACAAAATAACTCTCAAAAAATTGTTACAAAAAGTTAATTAATGAAACACTAACCAAGTCAAACAGCTAATAGTAATCAAATAAGTCAAAATTGGTTGATAAGCTAACTATGTTACTAAACAGACGGGCCTCTTTTTATGTTCCACTAGCATAAATTAAACGATCATATATCTAAATTAACATATCAAATAATCAAACATAGATTTCAATATTAATAATATTGAGCACCTGGTTATCAACAACTAAAAACTTATTAAAATATGATTAGTTGGTGGCGTATGGACGTTTAGATGACTGGTATTGGAGAATTTCTAAAATGGATAGCTTTCTTAGCTAAAACTTCCATTTTCAGTTTCACATTTTGACATTGAAACATTGGGGTAGACAATTAAGAATGCAAAGTAAAAAAAGTCAATAAAGATGGTGGTCCATTTGAGGAAACAAATGGGCCAACGTATTATATGTCAATTTCAACAAAGAAGGTGGCTTGTAGCTAGGTAGGTAGCGTTGTCAAAAGGATGAAAATTTAAGTTTTGCCGTACAATATGTACAAATACCTTTTTGGTATTGAATTAAAATATCAAGTTTGTTTTCACCATAATATTCTATCAAGCTTAATTTGTCCCAATTTATTTGTTAAAATTCATTATTGAATTTCTCCTTCAACCGCTTACTATATATATATTTTCAATACCAATGATTCTGTTACGTTGTAGTATCTGGATATATATAATTTCTCAACTTATTGAAACACAAAGAGTCAATGCTCTCACGGGCACCTCGGTAGCTTTCTCAAATGGGAGATCACATGTTCTCAAGTGAGATATCACAAGTTCGAATTCTAATAGAGACATATATGGACATATTCTACAATGTAATAGAGTGATTAGTACTCAAAAAATATGTATATGTATTCCTTTGAAAAATAAACAATTCAAGACCGTAGTAAGATAATACATAACTCTAATTT
Source organism: Ipomoea trifida (assembly GCA_003576665.1). Taxonomy (NCBI): domain Eukaryota; kingdom Viridiplantae; phylum Streptophyta; class Magnoliopsida; order Solanales; family Convolvulaceae; genus Ipomoea; species Ipomoea trifida. Next base: position 3,650,928 of record CP025648.1, read on the forward strand.
AGGAAGCTCTCTTTTACTATATTTATATATAATTATACTTTTAATAAAAAAAAAGTATAATATATACTATAGAATTAGTCTTGATATTATACCTCTTAATTTTGATAACCTACTTATAACATAATTAATAAAACTAATAAGCTAATAACAATTGAATTAAATCACTACAAACTAATAAAAATTAAATTACTTTCTTCTAATTAATAAATTCTTAAGAAATTTAAAATTAATGTGAAAAATGGTGTTTAGGTTGCGCAGGTCTGAAAATGATATAAAAGTAATTTTGTCGGATAAAAAAAATAATTGTACAATATTTGTAAAGTAATACACAATTGTACTATTATAGAAATACAAACAACAAATATTAATATCAGAATGACCTAAATCATTCCAATAAGGCAATAATACAAAAGCATAATTGTAATATTGACTCATGTTCTAAATATAATCAAAATAAGATAAATTAAATTGAAAAAAGGAAGAAAAAAAAAACTTAACCTAAACCTTTTTAAAAAACAAATGCAAGAAAATGATTTTCAAGATTCCTTATTTGTAATTTTTTATGCTCAACTTTGAATGCTATGTATTTAGTCGGGCTAATTATTTGACCAAAGTTCATGTGAAATTTTATGTTAAAATTTTTTAATACACTATGACATATTCGTAGTATATGATTAACAATTATGCAAACTATTAATGAGATGAGGTTTGAACCTATGACTTTTTTTTTTAACAGAAATTAATGAGTAAGTTAAGAATAATAAATAGTTAACGAAATATTTCGTTACTAAAGTTTATACTAACAGGATGTGAGAGTATTTAAGGTAAGAAAATTATAGAATAAAGTAAGAAAATCAAAGAAAAAACTAGAATAAAATAATCTAAATCTTTCATTTATCAAACAATAATTACACCAACATTCTTTATTTCACATTTGAGGCCTAACTTTATTGACTCTTATCAAGTTTGTTGTTCCCAAATCAGAAGGAAACAAAAGAAGAGCCTCTTAGGAGCCTCAAGGCTCCTCTATAATTTACTTGGCCATGCCATCCATCTGATGTAGTCTCATATCAGATGGGGAACAAAGAGAATCCTCAGGGCTCAAAATAATCACAGTTCATTTTGTTAAAAAAAAATAAAATAAAAAAATATTTGGCTGAAGCATGTTTTGAAGTAAATAATTTCTTCTTCTTCTTCTTTTTTTTTTTTTTTTTTTTGAAAACAAATAATCTCTTCTTTAAAATGCTACTCTAAATAGTATTTTTTCTATTACCAAATATTATGTGATATTTGTTGATTTTTTTTTTGTTAAAATGCTACTCCCTCCGTCCCGAATTGGATGTCTCATTTGTTTTTTGCACGCTTTTTAAGAAATTAAAGTAAATGTGATGTATTTTTCAATTATGCCCTCAACTTTTTCACTTTTGGAAATAAAAGCAATAAAGAAAGCAAAAGTCAAAAGGATAAATTGGGAAAAGTAGAATGATGGTGATGTTTAATTTTAGAGAGAGGACAACATTTTGGGACAAACTAAAAAGGAAAGTAAGACAGATAAAATAGGACAGAGGGAGTATTTACTAAATAAAATTAGGATATTTAATTTCAATATAGATGATATATATTTTTATAGCTAATATATATTTTTTTGAATACAACTGACCCTATTACATTGTAGTATCTGTTCATCTATACTTTTCTCAACCTGTTGAGACTCGAACTCATGACCTCCCATCTGAGGGTGGCCACTACATGCCAATTGAGCACAAGGTGCTTGGCATAGCTAATATATATAAAAACACATGAATTGAAATTAAAGACTTTGAAAATCCACTTCTGGAAGATGAAGGTGGAGTACAGTAAAGTCACGTGTCCGTAGTGGTGTGGCCGACGTTACTGCACACATCAAATTAAAGACTTTTAAAATGCACTTCTGGAAGTGTCTAAATGTTTTAAGGTCAAGATTGGACCTCTCCGATCCGTTGCTGTTTTGATTAAATCATTAATGAACAAGTCTAGAAAGCGCTGTTCAGACTGCGCATAAAACGTTGAGGTCTGGTCGACACCGTCGGCTAATAGGAACTACTTGCATTATATTTTTCTTCACTCCAGTTTCATACCATACCGTATTATAAAAAGATAAACCAATTATTTTTACTTTATGTTTTTAAAAAGAGAACTTATTGAATTAAATCAGAAGCAACTACATCAAGGAAAAGATAGGTTGTGTGGCAAGTCACTCCACGTCGAAACGATCTTTTTAGCAACAGTGTGAGTGGTATAATTATCGCTTAACAGAGAGAGCTAGCATCACGGAATGTGAAAGCCGCTTCCTTAATGTCATCAATAACTACTCCGAGTATAGAATTGAAAGGTGCAGAATTAATAGCAAAAATTACTTGTTATCACTCAATTTTTATGCCACGACTTTATGTGGAAATGTTAGAAAATTAGTAAGGAAGTAGTATTTAAGTGGTCATTTTTAAATAATGTTTTTGAGTGAATCTTTTTTTTTTTTTTTATTTGGATTGGGTTAAATTGAATTCGAGTTCTATTGAGTGATAGGTTTAATTTGATATATATTATGCGTCTAAAACATATTATAATAAGTAAATGAAAAATTAATTATCAAAGTGTTAAACGGTTCTCTTTTTGCGTACAAGAGGTGTTAGACAAAATTCAACCGTTATATTGTGGACCACGATCTAAAACGGCATAAATTAAAGAAACGTTCAAATTGATTCAATGTTTACGACGTGCTCAGCATAAAATGGAACTTTTGTGGGAAAAATGAAACTAAATAACAAATCTCACATATTAATTGTATATTGTTAAATAAATATGTAGTTGAATTAGAATAATACTTTACTGTTATTGTAATGGAACTACAGTGTATATATAAAATGAAATTGAATAGCATGTCTCACATGTTGACTGTATATTGTGATTATTGTCCAATGAAACTGTAGTTATGAAATAAAATAACACATTGAGTATATATATGAAACTGTAGTTGAAATAAACTGTAAGCTATATCATGGGGTTCAGTGAACACATTGAGTATATATATTTTCAAGTGAAACTGTAGTTGAATTACAATGACACTTTAATTGTGCTATAATGAAACTATATTGTGTATTAAATGAAATTGAATGATTCACACAGTTATTGAACTATTGTTTTTTTTATCTATTGATTGATCTATGATAGATGAAACTCTGGGAATACACTCAACAAAAAAAATATGGGAGAGGCTGAGGAAAGAAACGAAGATGAAAGAAACGGATAAAAAGATCACAACAAAGATGGAAAAGGCTACTGCATAAATTTTATTAGAATTTGTCGTCTAACATTATTAACGGTCACAAATTTTTTTCTTAAAATTATTCAAACTATATCATATTACTTCATACTCTACGCTACTATGTGGACCATGATCTACATTAAAACTTGACGTAAAAATTCAACATGAGTTTGGAAAGAAATTCAAACAAATTTTCAAACTAAATGTTGTTGATGGGCTGTGCAGGAGTCCTAAGCATTGTGGCATGTGGATTGAGTGGACGGCCCAATAATCTTATGAGTTTTAATTCCAATAACACGATTACATGGCAAATTATACCATAAATCAAAGTCCACCTTGCATTATGAACTCTAATTCAAAATAATATTCATGTTAACGTGTAATTAACATATTATCTAACTTCAATTAACAAATTATGTACCTATAAATAAATTTAATATACATAAATATGTTAATTGTGTGCACACAATTTATTATTAAATATAGTGATATGTTTATTGCCAGTCGTTATACCATGGATCATGATTCATAATACACTATGAATACTGGTTCATGTGTCTGTATTTTGTATTATGAATTTTTGTGTCTTGCGTTTGCCTTATGAGTATGAATTCTGTACCAAAAACAAATTAGTAATTGTGTCTTATGTTATGGATTTTTTTTTGTCTTGTGTTGTAAAATTTTGTGCCGATAACAAATTGTATACCTAAATCTGAAAAATAAGTAAAATTGTGTTGTGAAATTGTGTCTTATATGTGTTTTGTGCTTGTGTTATTAAATTTTGTATCTTACAAGTATGAATCATGTACCTCGTCTTTTCAATCTAGTTTGGTCCATAATGCTATGCTACGAGTCTTGTGTTAGGAATGCGCCCTGCCGCATTTACTGCTGCAGTACTGGAGAGTGGAACTGCCATCAACTGCTGCTGAGCCGAGCTGAGCTGAGCTGACTACTTGGATGTATCTGCACTGCTACTCTGCTAGGTTGGTCAAGAGTAGTTGCTTCCCATCCATTGGGGTATATTATCTATAATATCGGCAATGCTATATTTGATTCTAATCAAAAATATATTTGTGACATGACAAAAAGCTAGTAGTATAAAATATATGGACTAAGAATGACCTGATCACTTCCATTTATTGACACTTTTTATTATTAGACTAGGCTATATAGTCAGTCAAGATTAATCCATTTATTGACAAACTAATTGAATTTTCCCAGTAAGCAGCAGTCTCAGGTGGTACCTTTGCACATGCACATATATGCTGCTACTTTCTTCACATTAAGCATCATCCTTTGCCCGATTTCTTTGCGCAGTCCTTCAATTATTTTCGTGTCCACCGGATTTCCAGATGAATCTCTTACGTACAACACATTCACTCCTTGCTCCCCAACAGTTGACACCCCCGCTCTTGTAACTCTAACAGCCCATTTTCTCTCACAACTCTTGTTACATCAGATAGCAGTCCTAATCTGTCCTTTGCACATAGTTCTAGTCGATCTTAGGCCCTGCATCAAATTCAACTCTAGCCAAAATGGGAAGGATTTATATATACTTTACACAAGGTACACTCCCTCACCTCCATCATATACAAAAATAATAATGATAAAGCTAAGGGCATGTATGGAAATAATGCAAATAGTTAGTCTCCCTCACCTCACTTACTCTTCTTTGAATAGCAGCAGCTTCAAGGCACTTGATGACTCAGTCCTTTTCCCCTTCAGTATCCAAAGTGCATCCATCCATATGATGTATATACGAGTCCAGAATCTTAAGTTCAATCGTTAGAATCAAGACCCAGGACATTTGATCGAGGAATCGTTTGAAACTGAATCTCAGGTAGAGCCACATTAAATAGACTCGATTGCAGGAGATGCAAAGAGCCAAAGACCTGGAAGTAAGAGATGGAAACAATTGTCAGTATGATGAACATGCTTCTGTAGATATTCACAAAGGATATCGTGCTTCACCAACATGAAAAGGAATCAAAACATAATGTGATGCTTATCTCGAACCACTAACAAGCTTTATTCGCCAATGGCAAATCACAAAATTGGCCTCAACGGATGATCTTATGTATGGCTTTGCACCACCAGCCTCAAAACAAAATATAAATTTTTGTTACCATGCCCATTTAACTTGCTTGTTTGTTTTTTATGTAGTGTTTGTTTGTATGTGTTATGAACAGTGTAATGAAGAACTTGAATTTATACTGAACTGTTTTAATGAAGTAATTAAACTTCTTTCTTAGTCACTAACTGAGTGTTCATTATGCACAAATTTTTGAATGCCTTTCAAATAATAATCAAAAACTTCAATATACTTGGTAAAATTTTCCGACATGTGAAAATTCATAAGTTCAAACATTAGCAAGATCACAATTACAATCACCTCAAGGAATGAATTATATTTGAACCTAAAACACAATTTAAAGTTTCACAAGCAAGTTGTTCACAGTGGGAAATAGTGTTTAGCATTAGCAGTGATGGTAAAGGATACGTTGCATGGGTAGTGATCGTGATAGTGGAAATAAATGGAGATGTGTGGATAATATAGAGCGGTGGCATGAATAGTGGTAGTTGTGGTGGTGATGATAGGAAGGTAAGAGCAGTCATTGGAGTGAAGGTTCATGTGTGAATTTGCATTTGTCATATTGATGAAAAAAATTACTTTCTTCAAATTCCTTTATTAATTTGGACTTTCTTCTATACTTCCTAATTTAGAAAACAATTTATTTTCAATTGGGCATTCTATTTTCCAGTTTTTTGAAAAAGGGGAACTTTCCAGTTGCAGAAGAGGCCATATGCCGTCACAGCCTTCTTACAATCAAACTTCCAAATTACTTAATTAACCAAGCAATGGAGTTTTGTAGTATTTTAAGATAAAGTAATTCAAAATACAAAACTAGTTGGGTTGGGCTAGAAAAGGTTTGATTCAACAAAGTTGCTAAGTAGTAAGTGCTGACCTTCTCAGAATGGAAGCTTTTGGTAGGCACAATGGCACCTATTGGAGCCTCTGGCAAAGATTTCACTGGCTGAAGCTATTGGCAGGTGCTCCATTGAAGCCCTTGACAGGCACCCAATTGACCAGCTGAAGATCTCATCCTGTGGGAGCCACAATTCAGTCCAAGATGACTATAGATTTAGAATATCTGGAGATTCCAAGATGACTATTACTGATTTGAAAAAGAATTATAATCTGAGATGATTCATCTACCTATGTTGAATAGTCTGAAGACAAGATGATTCTGCTGCTGAAACTATTGGTCTCAGTAACTGATGAAGTTCTCGAGTCTGTATAAAAGATGATTCAGCTAAAAAAAATTAGAGACAGAAAGCCTGTATAAAAGCACTAGCACAACCTATCCCATTTTCAGAAAATATTGAGGAAAAATTGGTCCAAAGCAGTTAGCAAATCAATTAAATAGCAACAAATGTATACCTTCAACTTAAGAGAAGAACCCCTCATCAAATAAAAGCCTTCAAGATCAACTGGAGAACCCAAAGTGCTTATTGCACTGTCATCCAGTGACCACTGTAACATCCATACTTAATGTATCATTAGTGAAACACTCATCATCTCCCATGTCCGTGAGATAGCAGATTTTGTTTTGGTGAATCATGAGATAGCAGATTGATTTAGTCATTGTAACCCCTGCTTTTCAAATAGCACAAACTTGTAGTCAATAGCTCAACAATATCCCAGTTGCAATAAAAAATACTAAACTAAGAGTCCCTTTGACACTTTCTTTGATAATATTCTTCTCCTTGACTTTAGAGTTTGCACAATGTAAGCTTCATTGCATTTCTTTTCTTCACATAATATGCAAACCAACCATTTAAGATTAAATCCGCAAGGGATATATTCATGGGCAAGCATATCTTCAAGAATCTTGAGAGCATGGACTGTCCACTTATTTGCACAAAAACACTGTAGCAGATTTTCATATGATGCCTTAGAAGGGGAGAGCCCTTTCTTAAGCATAGTATTTGAGACTGATAATGCATCAAGAAGTCTTCCAGATTTACAAAAGCCTCTTATCAATGTGTTGTATACTATATTATCAGGAACACATCCAAGTTCATTCATTTTATTGAAAAGATTAATAGCAAGATCAATTTTACCATTCTGAATATGCCCATCAATGAGAATAGTAAAAGTGACATGATTAGGAAGCAATCCTTTTCTTATCATCATATCAAGATGATGATACGCACCTTGCATATTATTTGCCCAACAATATCCAGCAATCACGCCATTATGCAGGTATAAGTTCGGAAGAAAATTAGTTTCTTCCACTTTGCTGATCAATTTCAGTGCAAAAACTTTTAGTTCTTTCCTTGAACTGAAAAAAAAATTCAAATCTTTCCCCTTTGAAAAATTGGTATACTGGCAGAGTAGATCGTAAAGCATAGACTTTGCCTTCTCAAATTGTCTTTGTGATTCATGCCATTTCCTACTAATGTATCGAATATTTCTGCAAACACCACTAACCAATGCAACATGGGTTATCATATCTTGCTCAATCTGAGTTCTCTCCATCAAATCAACTAACTGAAGCGCAAATCCAATTTCTCCCTTCCTTAAAAATTGGTTGATCAGAGAAGTATAAAGAGCAGCATTCGGCATAAATCCCTCTTTTAACATTCTATCAAGATATAGGCACCCCTTTGCTATCATGTTTTTCTTAACAAACCCATTTATAAGTGCGGTGTAAGCCCGGTAGCCTGGTCGAATACCACACTCCGACATTTTCTCAAAGAGTTCATGAGCTGCAATTGCTTGTCCATTCTTTGAGAGACCATTAATCATTGTTACAAACATAGTTTCATCAGGGAGAGTTCCAGCCTCACGCATTCTAGCAAACAATTCTAATGCTTCCGGTACTCTCTTCTCTCTAGTCAAATGCCCTATTATAGAGTCATATATAGCGACACTAGGCTTCATTCCACTATCTTCTAGTTGATCTAAAATCCCAATAGCTGATGGCAAGTCACCCTGTTTACATTGCTCATTCGCCATTATTAAGAATGTTAGCATGCTTGGAACTAGACCTTGGTCTTGCATTACTTTAACAAGGGATTTAGCATCCTCTCCTCGTCCTTTCTGGTAAAGACACCTAATGATGGAGTTGTAAGCTGGGAGTGAAGGCTGAAGAGAAAGATTTGACATTTTATCCATGCATAGAAAAGCAGCCTCAAGTCTGCCTCCATAACACAATGCAATCATGTATATATTAAAAGCAACACAAGCTAAACCTGAGTTTCGTGAAAAAATTTCTTCCAGGAGAAGATCAGTCTCAAGCATGATGTCATCAGCAGATTTACTACTGGTGCTACAGATGTCTGAGAGGTCAATGCCACACCCATTTTTGGCAATTTCTGCCACAAAATTATGAGCCAGATTAATCTCATGCCCTTCTACATGGTTTTTTACTACAGTGAAGAAGAGAACTTCATCAGGAAGAAGTCCATGATCAAACAACTGATTATACAATTGATCAACTTCTGCTAATCGATTTTCCTTATAAAGTGCAGCAAGTAAAGGCGTGTAACAGTATACAGTGGGTGCTAAATTGCACTCTATCATACTATTTAACAGGGCCAATGCACAATCAACTTTACAAACCTTGCAACACTTGATAATCATGATTTGGTAACTCACAACATTAAGCTTCAACCCCAGCTCTTCCATCTGGTGATGCAACACAGGAATTTTTTCAAACATGCCTAAGTTCAAAAAACCATGCATCAATGTGTTGTATGTATAATTATCTGGCTGGCAGCCCATTTTCAGCATTCTGTAAAACAATCTCATAGCCATCCTCATACTTCTTTTCTGGCAATACCCATTGATAAGAGCCGTGCACATGACTTTATCAAGAAAGAAACCAAAAGATTCCATGTTCAAACTTAACAACTCAGCCTCCTCAACCCGACCACTCCGACAAAGCACGAAAACCAATTTTTTGAGCAAATGAATAGTGGGTGGCACCCCTTTATCACACATTAAGTCATACACACAAAGTGCCTCATCTATGTACCCTCTTGAGCTCAACCCATCCACCAACTCATTGTAGCACCGGAGGTTCAGTACAAATTCAGCATCACAAACTTCAAGAAACACATGAAATCCCTCCAGGACTCGGTTTTGTGCACAAAACTCACTAACAATTTCACTGCATGCTGCACTGCAAGGCATAATTTCCATTGCAATAAGTCTATCAAATTGAGACTTGGCTTCCTCCAACTTACCCAACTTAGAATAACAAAGAACCATAGAATTCAATAAATAATGATCCGGCTCAACTCCTCTGCTCACAATGAAGTCAACATAAACTGCCTCTGCCATCCTGGCTTTGCCACAAGTCGCAAGTTTTCTGATAAGAAAATCATAACTCTTGATATCGAGCTCGACTCCCCTAGAAAGTGCAAAATCAACAGCAGAGACGGCTTCATGGACCGATGAGGAATGCTTTATAATTCTCTGAACAAGCTTCTGTGCGGAATTTACTAATCCGCGTCGAATTAGCTGCTCTAATGCTGAAAAGCACGCGACTCTTAGGTCATCTGGGTGTGCTCCAATAGCAGATTGTGGAGGAGATTCTAAAGGTAAAGGGCAAGAGGTGAAGGGTATTTTGTGGGAAAAGAACAAGGGCTGGAGTGGATTGTGTGGAAAGGATCTATACTTGGCCATTCTTTGGAGTCTGCCACAAAAATGTCACACTTCTCAGTTCTCACTGCCACACAGAATGCCATTACTGTTAGGGGAGGATATAAATAAACCACTAGTGCAGAAAAACTTTGAAGCATTCGTGCAGTATCAGGCATTATCAAAGAGAGAACCAAAGAGAATTATCAAAGTAGAGCTCAACTGCAATAGTGCTAGAAGTTAACAGAAAGGAATTCACATAACATCCACTTTAGCTTTACAGAGTAAACATCAAAACTAATACAAAATAAGGTATCACAGCAAACATTAGTTGCTCGCATTTTTTAAGAAGTCGAGCAGTTTGAAACATTTGGCCACTGCTTACAGCCACATTATTTAAACTGGAAACACATTGAACCACATCAAAAGAAAATTTCCACAGCTGCTTTGCCAGAAATATGTCCTTTCAAGCTTTACCCAAATTTGATCAAAGAGAGCCACCAAACAGCAAACAATTCCAAAAAATTTGATCACATATGACATACCCAAATTACCACATATCCAAGTAATAAAGGTAAAATTAGCAAAAGAATAATTGGAAAATTAGGGCAAAACCATAATAAGATTTGCTGGAAGAACTATGAACCTGAGGCCTGAGGCTGAAGACAGAGTCTGTGGTTGAAGAAGGAGCTGGGCATCTGGCGACGGTTGAAGCTTTAAGATAAAGTTGGCGAAGCGGCGAGTTAGCGAGTCGGCGACTAGTGTGGCGGTGTCTGGTCGGCGGTGGCGACTGGGAGGGCGCGAGGCAAAGGAGATAAGACAGAGGCGACAGAGGAGTACTGAGTATATACATTTTTAATATACTAAAATTACTTTATTTGTATAATGACTAACTAGCATTGTACCCTTGCAAAATTACTCCATACATTTTAATTTGTAATCTTATTTTATTGTAATAATGTACAAAATGATTGTGTATTGTGATAATAAACTACAAATATCGCAAATTATATCGTGGACCGTGGTCCACAATGTATTGTGGACCGCGGTTCCAAAACGACGTCGTTTTGATTAATGAAAACAGACGGATGAATTCACGCCACTCACTTTCTTTTCATATATACTGCACTTTCTTTTCAACACAACTGCAGTTACCTTTCAACACAACTGCAGTTACTTTTTGATATAACTACAGTTTCTTTCGATGATATAAAAACACAAATGTGAAACTGTTATTTAGTATCTTTTCATATACACTGCACTTTCTTTTAACACAACTACAGTTACTTTTTTATATAACTACAGTTTCATTCGATAATATCAAACACAAAAGTGAAACTGTTATTCAGTATCTTTTCATATACACTGCACTTTCTTTTCAACACAACTACAATTACTTTTTAATATAACTACAGTTTCATTCGATAATATCAAAACAAATGTAAGGCAGTATCTTTTGGAATGAACTGTAGTTTCAATCCGTCTCCCACTTACTAAAACGACGTCGTTTTGAGACCGCGGTCCACAATGCATTGTGGACCGCGGTCCACGATATAAGACCGGACAAATATAGCATCATAAGCATGTCTTTTTTTTTTAAACTTAATTATAATCATGTTAAAAATCCAAAATATAAAGCAAAATACATAGAACATTTGTATTAAAAAACAAATAATCAATTTGCTTCTAAAATGATTACAATTATAACAACTCTATGTAAACATAATTTTATTCCAAAATATCAAAACTTATCACTCGTATCATGAGCGACTTAAGAATGAGTTGTTCTACCTAAAATGCCTTGCGATTGTATATTAATCGATGATGCAATTTCATTATTAGATTGACGACTTGACTAAACTCCGATCTTGCGAGAAATGAATATATAGAAATAAATCATATTGTTAAATCCGCTAAAAATAGTATTCACTATAAATATGAAAAAAAAAATTAAAATAATAAAATAACAATTAACATCATACACTTAGTATTGTATACAATGTTTATAGGTGTATAATAATTTCCTTGGAAAACACCATACAAACAATTTTGGGTTGTAATAAATTGATAACTAACGGTCTCTTCCAATAAATTTTCTTTATCGTCTGCATCAAAATATTATTTTAAATAAAATAAGTACATGGTCACATTACACAGTATAAATAAATTCAAAAAAAATTATTCATCTAACTCAATAATTTTTTTTTAAAAAAAAGACATAATACTATTTTTAAATATATATATATATATATATATATATATATATATATACACTATTTTTATTTATTATTTATTATTTATCTTTAATTTATTGCTTTCCATAGACCATAGGCACCAACATATAGCAGTACCTTGAATCATTAGCAAACTTGCTAAAATAGCAAGTTTGCTAAACACTTAAAGGCTACCATCTTTGTACTATTTTGGCAGCAAAAGCTGCCATAAATTATTTTTTTTACTTTTTCATTATTTTATTATTATATATATATATATATATATATATATAATATAAAATGAAAGTAGACCCCATTTTTAAAAATTGTCAAATTTGCAGGGATGTAGAATAAATAATAGAAAATTTATAAATTTGATGATGTGCAAGTGGGACCCATTTTAGAAAATGAGAAAATTTTTGGGATAAGGATAGCCTTACATCAATACCATTGCAGGTCCGCCATCTCAGAAGTAATTATCAAGGTCACGATCGAGCTGATCCGGTCGGACCACAGAACTGGTCGGACCGGGTAATGCCCGACCAACCGACCGTAAAAGTACACTCAGAGTAATCGACCAACAGAGTCAGAGTATTAACACTATCAATTATTATTATGATTATTACTATTACTACTACTACATACATTATTTATCTGTGTAGAGGACAATTTTGTCTTTTCAATATTTATTGCATTTCAATTTCTTAATCTAACCAAACATTATAATACAATTCTTGAATCTATTCCTTTCACAAACCAAACAATTAAATTAAATCCTTCCTTATTTCATTCTCGCTGAAAATGAATTCTTAATCTAACGAAACACTATAATACTTGCGCTCCATTTTACTGGGGAATAAAAACAGAAGCATCTTATAAATAGTGGTAGTGATCTATTTATAATAACATATTATATTGGTCTCAAGTAGTGATGTCAACTGAGCGAGTCTATTCGAAGCTCGTTATGGACCCAATTTGTATCTATTGGTGATGGCTAGGAGAGCTGGGCGCATCATCCTCCTATAGAAATGTAGCACTAACTGTTATGTAAATATAAATAAATTAAATTGAGCATTTGTTATCTACTAACTATATATAACTTTTGACATTGTAATAAGCATTTGATCCTAACAATTAGTATCAAAACCAGTGTTGCAAAAATCCCGCCTAAGCGTTAGACGCCAGTCAACTGCCTAGCGAATCACCTTAATTGGTGGTCTAGGCGGTCGGCTGACTAGACTGCCTAAGCGCCGCCTAAGCACCGCCTAAGCACCGACAAAGGCCACCTAGTCGGTCGATAAGCTATTGTTCTTTTTTTTTTTTAATGGGTTCTTTCACTCAAAACAACATTGTTTTGAGCGAAATAGCCCTAAATTGTTAAAACTGTAGATATTTTTTAAGTTAATATTTAACATTTTAGTATTAACTATTAAAGTATTATATAGTTTATAATTATTAGTCTTTAAAAAAATTAAAAATACTTAAATAAATTTTTTAAAAATAAAAAATACACGGACGTCTAAGTGCCGATTAATCTCCGCCTAATCACCCTAAGCGCTAGGCACCCGAAGAGCGCCTGGTGATTTTTTCAACTATGATCAAAACACGTAACTTGTAAATGTAAGGAAATAAAATTAGCATTCCCTGCACGGTCTGATTGTAATAGGACTCACACTAAGAACGACAAATTATGTTGTGGACCCAGGTCCACCTTACAAGGTGGACCTGGGTCCAAAACTATGTCGTTTTTGTCTCTCTTATTATTTTTTAATTTTTTAAATTAGTAAACATATTGCTGAACATAGAGTTGTCCAAAAATGTGTGAATGTAGAGATTTCAAAGTGTGAATGTAGAGTATAGAAATCGTGAATGTAGATTTATGATTGTGTGAATGTAGAGTTGCCCATAAATGTGTGAATGTGGAGGTTTCAAATTGTGAATATGGAGTATAGAAATCGTGAATGTAGAGTTATGCATGTGTGAATCTGTAATAGAGTTAAGAAGTTCTAGCAATTTGTAGCCCTGTAATGTGTGAATGTATAGTTCTCAAGTTGTGAATGTGGAGTATAGGACTTGTGAATATAGAGTTTTGAATGTGTGAATACATAACAGTGGTAATATAGTTACTAAACATATAATCATGTAATGTGTGAATGTGGAGTTTACAAATTGTGAATGTAGAGTATAGTGTATGTGAATATAGACTCAGGTCCACCTTGCAATGTGGACCTGGGTCCACTGCATAACAACCCACTAGAACTTCATAAGTCAACACTATGAACTCGATGAGACCATCATAGCACATTGACTTGATAGGCCCAATTCAGCTTGATGGCTAGTGAAATGAAAAATAATAAAATAATTATTCATTACTTTTAATCTTTAATGAAGATTTATTATTACTTCAAACTTTTGCAAAGATTTATCGTACATTTTTATATTATAATTTTATTTATATAGTTAATTAACTATAATAAAAATATGTCAATAAATAATTTTTTATTATATTTATAAGTTTTAATAATAAAAATAAATCTAATTTAATAAAATATAGATTAATTTTTTTATTGTTCTTGTAATTAGAATACACCAAAATAATAATAATTAAAATGTAAATTATAATAAAAATATGTAAATTCATAAATAATAAACTATATATTGAAATATATAACTTTTTAAATATTTTTTAATTGCCTTTCATTTTTTGGGTTATGAACAGGGTTAGTCCAAAATTTAATTTGACTACGTTAGCCTAATCCAAAGAGTAGCAATCATTATTGTCCACACAGCTGTGTGGACCATACTATCAAATAATGTATATTTAATATAAAAATAATGTACATTCAATATAAAAATAATGTACATTTTATTCAGGGAATATACATTATTTGTGTACTGAATGTACATTATTTTTATAGTATAAAAATAATGTACATTCAATACAAAAATAATGTACATTTAGTACATTAAAAATGTACATTTTATTATGGTCCATACAGCTGTGTGGACCATGGTCCATACAATAATTTGCCAAAGAGCAAGCAAACCAATGGCAAGCCAAGCCTAGTGGACGCGGACGTGAACGAATCTAGGGAATTCATTATCTATAATACACATAATCGTTATCTAGAATACACAGAACATTTGCCTAGAATATACGTAATGTTTGCCCAGAATACACAGAATATTGACACAAACTACACAGAACTCATCCTCTTAACATTTGAATGCACAAACACATCACAACCTGTGTTAATAACATGAATACATAGAATATTGACACAAGATACACAGAACTCATCCTCCTAACCATTTGAATGCACAAACACATCACAACATGTGTTACTAACATGAATACACAGGACGGTTGCCTAGAATACACAGAATAATTGCTTGGAATACACAGAACGATTACCTAGAATACACAGAACTCATTTTGGTACGGGGTGCACAATGGATTGTACACCGTGGTCCACGATATAAATTGCCTTAACACATCTAGTATTGAACTAGGAGTGTAAACAAATCAAATATTTTTAATTTGATTTGTGATTCTAATTCAAATACGAATACATATTTTGATTTGAATTTTATTCGAATTTGAAAACGAATCAGAATATATTTAATTCTACTAATATTCAAATATATATTTAAATACGTACGTACGCGCGCGCGCGCACACACACACATAAAGAAAGAGCTAAAGACATCACATAAGTTCAAAAGACTAGAACTTTAAACACCTTAGTGCCTCAACGGCTCAGCCCTCGTTAGTTGTATTCTTCCCCTTACGCAGAACTCTAAACTCTAAAGTCATTCTTCTTCCTCTTACGTAGTTGTCACTCGCCACTCAATAGCTAAAGCTTCTTCTTGACACTCCACTCTAGATCTACGATGACGACAGTGATAGTGGACTTCAAATACGTACATCAATGGACGATTGTATTCTTCCCCTTACGCAGAACTCTAAACTCTAAAGCCATTCTTCTTCCTCTCACGCAGTTGTCACTCGCCACTCAATAGCTAAAGCTTCTTCTTGCCACTCCACTCTAGATCTACGATGACGACAGTGATAGTGGACTTCAAATATGTACATCAATGGACGATTGTATTCTTCCCCTTACGCAGAACTCTAAACTCTAAAGCCATTCTTCTTCCTCTCACACAGTTGTCACTCGCCACTCAATAGCTAAAGCTTCTTCTTGCCACTCCACTCTAGATCTACGATGACGACACTGATAGTGGACTTCAAATACATACATCAATGGACGATGACAGCTTCTTCTTGCTAGTAGCACTCGACGGTGACGATTTCTTTGATCTGTTTTCTTTCTGAGCTTCTGGCGGTAGAAGACGACAAGGTAGCACTCAACAACGTTGGCAACAACAGGTCGCGACTCTGGCAACTTCTCCGGCGAAGAAAATTACTATATTAATAGAATATTAGTATAATTAATAAAAAATTGTATGCTATTTAAATTTAAATTTTTATTACATTTTTGTTTAATTTATTAGAGAGCTTGAAAAAAAAAATTAAGTTAGGCATTTTGAATTCGAACATTCGAGTTGAATCAAATATATTTGAATAATGTAGCTTAATCAAATACAAATAAAATTTTTAAATTCAAATATTTATCGAATACAAATGCGAATAGTTCTCAAAATAATCAAATTCAAATCGAATAGTGTGATACACCCCTACTTGTGGCACAGTTTAAACATGCATCCAAAATTGCCATTGATCTTTAAGTAAAATCAAACTCTACTTGTTTTCCATGTCACCATCTAATTCTACAACATCATTATGGGGCCAAAAGATTCAATTTGCCTAAAACCAATTTGATATACTGAAGTCCCTAAGCTTTCTAAGGTGCTTTTCCATATCTTCCCGCGTGTTCTTCCACTCTTCTTTCTGTATCACAAGAGACGGATCTTCTCTTTCTTCCTAAAAATACAGAAATAGCAGTTTCCACATTAAGTAGAGTACACAAATAATGATAATAAAAATTCCTTGTAATTCTGATTTGAACTAGTTACCGATGGGATTATTTTGAAAGAGTTTCCATTATCATGGATGACAAGCAAATCATTCTTTCTATCCCTGTTTACTCCTTCTGGAACTGTTACCTATTTCAAAGAATTTGAATATTAATTAGTAATGAAATTACCGAAAGACGTAAAATAAACTGAAATCAGAATTGGCTTGGCAAATGCACAGTAAAATTTGATCATTGGTGGTTGATGCACAGGCTGCTCATCAAAGGCTTGATGTATTCAAGGAAGAATAACACCTACACTAGCTAGTGTAACAAACCCCTTTCAAAGACATTTCAACTTGGTTCCAAATGTAGAAGGTAAATGTTTAGTTGTGGCCTTAAGCCAACAGGAAATGGAAACAGAAAAAAAGATTTTATACCCTCTTGTAATCAAAGCGAATTTAATAGGGGAAAATCAAAAGCATCAATTGGAGCTATACATATCATCACTACATCCAATTAAATACATTAAAATCAAAGAAGTCCCTTACCACCACTTTAGCTCTTGTAATGGATTTGGTTTTCGAATCAATAACATAAATCTCCTCAAAATCGAGAACAAAATCTGGATCACCTAATCTGCGGTTCCTATAATGCTTTGTCAAGTATACCTGCAAGAAGATCAAGATTATTGCAAGTCTGCAACTCCAAGAAGGAGCAGTGCATTATTACTAATCCTCAGATTAAAAAGTAAATAAATATAGATACATATCTCTAATCTCTAATGTATAACCAATGGTTAGGTACCCCTGAAATGTGTCCATTTTCCGTCCTTTGGGTTGTTCTTGAGGTTAGTAACGGCCGTCCATTAACATGGGGGGTTTGGGAGTTAGTTTGGTATCTCTTTTGGGATATTCTGTTCCCTATGTCTTTTTTGTCCTTCTAGTGTTATGTACTTGGATGCCGTTTGTCTGCCATTAAAGGTAGGAAGGAGAGATGGTGGTACAACTTACAAAGAAAACTATTATGCCCCTTCATAATCTATATAACATTCCGCACTGATTGCTGAATTCTTGCTTTTAAACTCCTTGTTCATAGAACCATTTCCTACTCACAAGATTTGATTTGTCAATTTTGCAGACTTTGTTAGCTGTTGTCTGTGGTACACTGGTATTTTTTTTATTATTTACTTTTAATATTTGAATTCCTACGAAAGACAATCAGATAATTCAGATTTGATGCCCTGGTCACCATAAGACTACAGTAAATAAAATCTACTTCTCATTATGTTTGACACTAAACTAATATATTATCAGAGAACAAATACTCTACTTCATTCAAGTTCTAATTGAAACCTCATCCTAGTAGAAGCTTGAGAACAAGTAGGCATGGAAATGTAAAAAAAAAAAAAAGTAACAAGGAAAAATCAACTTAAGTGAAAGCTGATTTCATTAGTATAGAGATCACGGTAAATACATTGATAAGTTTAGACACTATTGCAGTATTTTTACTTCTCTTTCTCTCCATAACAAAAAAACAACCAAATCCATATCCTGGAATATTCATCCTAAATGGGACCAGGCTACTAAATCATGTACTTCACCTACTCAATACTACCATATAGCATTGGAATTATAGTGTATAATATAATGCACTGAATAGAAGATGATATAGTCATACCTTCAATACTTCCCTCTCCGATTTGTACATGGGATCCCTAGGCGCATCAATGGGAGGCTCTGTCACATTGTAGGATCCATATTCACTTTTTCCACATCTAATATACTACTACAATGAAAATAATACATCATTTGTCAATGAATAAGAACTCAAAAATACTTTGATTGTTAAACCACTAACATGGAATTACAGATATAATAAGTATAATCAAGTCATCAAGTTGGAGTATATGAAACACATATACCTTTTGAGGCATTGGTGCAAGAACCCTGGGAATTGCATACACATCAGTATCCGGTGGAGTAACGTACATCTGCAAACAATAAAACACATTACAATTGCTGAAATTAACATGCTAGTTGCTGTCGTATGCTCAAATCAGAGTAAAAAAGCAACGCATTTCCTCATTAAGGAGAGAGAGAGAGAAGGAGACCTCACGGAAATCATACACGTCATTGTCAGGATCAGGAGGTCTGCGGATGAAGAAATCGCAGTCATGGAGGCTAATCTTGTGGAATTCGTCTTCGTTGATTCTGTAATCGACGATTTTCTCAGAGTCCCAACCCTGGGTGGAGACAAAGCTGCTGCTGTAGACCATGGCAATGTCGTCGTCGCCACCGGCGCCGGCGGCTGAGATGGAAAGGCCGATGGAGGTGTCGTAATCGACATCGAAGTCTTTCTTGTTGTCGGCTTCCTCAGCCTCTTCCTCGTCCATGTCGTAGTCGTCTGGGTCTCCACCGTCGGCGTCACCGTCGTCAGTCCATGCCCGAAAGTCGAGCCTCCGACTCGGCCGAGAAATCGGCCTCAAACTCCATGCAATTGGCTTCGTGTAGGTGAGAAGGGAAGTACTACGTTGCAGCGAAGGCGCGGTTATTGAGGAAGGAAGCTTTGGTGGAAGAAAGGTGAGAATGAGAGCAGGATTCATGGAGGCAGGCGGCTCTTTCCTTTTGGTCTGGTTGAGTGGGAGTAAGAACCGTTGATATAATTTGGATAAAAGTGAGGATTTGGGTATTTATCAATTTTCATTTTTCACCCCTTGAGGTGTGGTACTTTCGGCCCCCGAAATTAAGAAAAATTGGAGTGTGCCCAAAAAGAAGAAGACTACAATAAATGGCAGGAACCCATCTTTATACAGTACATATGCAAAACTAATTAACCATCAAAGAAATAGAAGAACCCACCTTGGAAATCTTGCGTTCTTGTTTTATGGCGGCCCTTCTCCGGTGTGTTGTGGTCCAAAGACCGGCGATCGTAACGGTCGCTAGTATTTGACACTGTTGCCGGAAATTTATCGGACGGTTCACAGGAGTTGGTCAAAATCCTAGGTGACCTGTAATCATAGGTCACCAATAGGTTTGTGGGCCTTATTGCTCCAAAATGACATGTTCGTGAGTTTAATTGCAACGTTTGAAAGTTGGAGGGCCTAATTGACTCCTTCAATAATGTTTAAGGGCTTATTTGACCCTTAGGGTTGGGGGTTGGCCTTTCTATATTCTTTGCCGATTGATTTTGCCGTGTTTGAAGGGATACACAGCTCATCGGTGCCTCCGATAGTTGAAGTCGTACACAGCTCGCCGTCGTCCCCGTCTACTTTGGTCGCCGTTTGCTCCCACTGCCTGCTTCTAAGCCCGTCGCCACGTGTTCCGATAGTTGAAGTAAGGTAGACTGATTGTCCAGGAGTACCATGCCTGATTTCTAGAGTTAGTTCAATTTACTCCAATGCTTGTGCCTGACAAGATTAACAAAGCTCATCATAAGTTCATTCATGGGCTCAATTTCGAGACACATAAGGCGATATGTGTGTTGGGATTCGTACACTAAGCGAGGCTTATTGTGGGCAACCAATCACTATAAGGTGTAACAACTACAGAAGGATGCCCATGGCAAGCATAAAAGAAGGGCAGAAGAAGGTGGACCACCTCCTGATAGGAGAGAAAGAATCGTATCTTTAGAGGATGAGAAAATTTTCTAGGAATGGCAGTCATGGCCAGTAGAGAAGCAGTTTGAATGGAGGTCAAGGATCCGTAGCGAGAGGACATGCTAATACACAACGTTACTAGTGTCAGAAGTGTTGCAAGGATCATCCTTGTACCAATTACAGAGGTGAGCCGTTTACATGTTTAACTGTGGAAAAATAGGACATCAATCTTTCGAGTGCACTGTTGTCAGAAATGGGAGTCTTTCGAACCAAGTGCAGAGTTATCATGGAGGACAGTTTGGTAATGGTAAGAGTGGAAGTGGAAACCAACCCAAGGACATTGGAGCCCGTACTAGTGGTGGTTCTGGCACAATAAGTGGTGTAAAGGGACAACCAAGTAACAGCAATTAAGTTCAAAGTGGGGAAGTCAGGTCAGGAATGGTAGTGGCGGATTAGGAAGAAATTTTATCATGAGCTAGACTCAAGCAGAGGGTGACGTCGAGGGGACAAGTACATCTTCCTTTAATAATATTGATTGATTTGGAATTGCAATTATGTGCATCCCTTGATATTTTTATAAATTGGGTTAGAAGCAAATCATAATAGGGAATAAGTAATTAAAAACTAGGAAATACTGTGTACTCACTGGACCGAAATGGGTAGATTACTAAGATGAGAATCGTACTGTAGGAAAAAGGAATATTTTATTTATTTTGGTTTTAAGGGATTTTGAACATTTGCTTTGAGGAATGTGGACTTCGGTCTAGTTAATATGACTAAAGGATTATCGAGACTAATCTTGGTATCATTAAGAACTTGATTAAGAGTTGGGAGTTGAGACAAAACGGATTTTCACTCAGATTGGAACTTTGGTTGGACATTGCGTAGCAGACGTCGTAGTGGTGCTTGGAGCACCGCCGGACCTGACACGTCAATCCAGGCGTAAGGGCGTGGCCCATCGCTATGGTGCAGTGTGGTCTGTCGCCCCAAGCCCACGTGGCTTCACCATGGGCGCAGAATTTTTCCATGGCCCATTCTGCCCCCGCAACGTGACCTTGTCATGGGGGCATTTTCGGAAACTCACCCTCTCCTTTTTGTTTTTAAACCCTTACCCTAAACCACTTTTGGTTTGATAAACATCTAGATCTTAGAACTCTTACTTTTGGTTTGATGTATTATATATATATATATATATATATATATATATATATATATATATATATATATATATATATATATATATATATATATATATATATAAATTTTTAAAAATAAGACTTAAGTTTTTATTTTTAAAATTAAAAATTACACTAATTTAAGATTTTGACTAAAAATTGGTCGAGGACGGGGATGGGGACCACTTTCAAATCCCCGTCGAGGATGGGGATGGGGTCGGGGAGTATACTCCCCGCCCCCGCCTCACCTCGCCCCGCCTCGTTGCCATCCCTAATCTAGAAAAAGGGCGTCTTAAGAAGAATGAGATGTTAGGAACATATTGTAATAGGTTTTGATGATACCAAATGTAATTCACAATCCCCTAAGTCTCGATAGATAGGAATACTTGTAAGTTCGACAAGTAAACTAAGAAGCGAAAATACAACCGGGTAATTGAGCTCAACTCGGGAAATATTTAAGCTTAAGGTAAACTTGTTTGAACATCTTAGAAGTTTCGTGTTGTAAACTTATAGATAGATCAGAAGAAGGCACGAGACTTTACTGGAGGAATAAGGGTCTACGAGACATCAACTAAGTCTCGAGACATAAGCAGAGTTCGAGAGATGGAATCTCTCGAGACATCAATCCAGTTCGAGACATAGGATCGAGACATCAAGTAGTCTAGACATCATATTTGGTCTCGATAAACTGATATTTCTCCAAAGGACTGAATGGCAGATTAACATGCATGGATGAAGTAATCTAAGTTTGGAGAAGAAGAATATCATGGAGATAAAATATTAAGGAGGTGCCGAAAGAATATTATGGAACATAGAACAGCCGGAAGTGAATGCCACGTCAGAACTCCACAACAAACGGATAGAATGTGCACCAATCCAAAGTCGATCTTATTCTCTAAAACGAGGAGCAATGGGAATACAAAAAGAGTAACTGCTACCAAAAGGAGTAAGTAGAGCATGGACTCAAGATAGTGGAATATGGGATATACACTACAAGACAAAAGGCTCAAGTTACTAGACCACCACTCCATGAAACATGCTAAAATTATGCAAGTCCAATGATCAGCATGGGAGACAGATTTCAAACGGAATAATTTTCCCTCCAACGGAATTATTCCTCAACTCTCATATATAAGGACGTGAAGACACAAGTTCAAAGGGGTTCGAGAATTCTAAGCTATCATAAGAGGTGTCTGACTCAAACGTTCAAAGTGCAAGTGCTTAATCTGGAATATCATTCTTGGTATTCACAAGTGCGAGAAAACACATCTTAGTGTTTTGAGAGAGTTACAAAGCTTAAACTACCACACATCTAGAAGGTGACTAAAGCCGCTCTACAAGGACGATCATTCAACGAAAGCTTTTGGTCAGATTGGAGATTGTTACATTCAACCTGTGACAACCGGAACAACCTTGTCTTGGAGAAGGCAAGAAGAGGCGAAGTAACCTGGGAGCTGTCTTGTGAAGATCCTGAGGCTTGAGGCGGGCTTGGTGATCAAAGCTCAAGTGCTCGAGAGGTGGAGTAACAAGAAGCGGGGCGAAAAACCTGAGGCTTGAGGCGGGCTTCGTGATCAAAGCTCAAGCGCTCGATATTGTACTAAACAGGGAAGTTTTAGTGCAATCCTTCTAGGGAATTTCTAGAAGAAGAGTGGACGTAGGCGGGTTGGCCGAACCACTTAAAAATCTCTCTCGCATTTACTTTCTGCTTTCATTTCTCGCTAACCTATCTCTCGATCTGCACAGCATATAACCACACCTCTCGAACTAACTCAAACTCGTGCTAATTAAAAAGGGATAACTTTTCCGCTGCGCATAAAACTTTGTCTTCATCTTGTGAGGTGTAGGACCTAAACATCCTAAGTCCAATACACACGAGAGGTCGAAAAAGATTTGCAAAATCTTATACAAGTCTATTCAACCCCCCTCTAGACTTGTATCTCATCCCCTTGGGACCAACAATTGGTATCAGAGCATGTTCTCTGATCGATATAAACTTTTGTTTATATTGCCTAGAGATCCTTCTTTAAAAAAATCTTTTAAAAAGTTTTCAAAGCACGAGATAATTTTCAATATGGACAGCATGTTGTCGAGACATCTTCTTTTTTATCTTAGCAGGTTTGACGACTGGAAAACACGCATGCTTGCGTATCTATCAGCCTTTCATGATGAGATGGCCGAGGTTATTTCAACTGGACCAGTCAAAATCCTGATGGTCAACACCGCCACAGAGCAAACAAAAGACACACCAAAGTACGTCCCAAAACCTAGGGAAGAATGGACGAGTGATGATAGGAAGAGAAACAACCTTGACAACATTACCGAGGATATCCTCTTCAGGGCAATAGATGAAACCATCTTCCCACGAGTAAGAAAATGCACCACTGTAAAAGAGGTATGAGACACTTTGATGTTGATTGGTGAAGGTGACGAACAGGAAAAGGAGAACAAGATAACTATGGCGATGAAGAAGTTTGAGGACTTCAAGATGAAGCCAGGAGAGAGCATCGACAACATGGAATCTAGGTTCATGAAGCTGTCAACCGAGATTAGTGATCTCAAGAAGGAGATCCCACAAAAGGAGCTAAACCTGAAAGTCTCACGAGGCCTTACCAAGGAGTGGGAGATGAAGGTGATCACAATGCGCGATCACAGGTATTTGAAGAACACCACAACTGACCAACTATTCAGAGATCTCAAAGCCTTCGAATTTGAGATGTTCCCGAGAGATGAGGACGCGGTGGATAGACGGAATGTAGTACTAGTTGCTGATCAACCATCTACCTCCTCAAGGTCAGATCCTAATCCCACAAATCTTTTATCTGACGAACAATTTGCTCTTTTTATGAGAAAATTCAAGAAATTCATGAAGAAAACACCAGAGAGCAATACAAGTTCACCTTCCTCCTCAAGAAGGAAAAATGAAGGATACACATCTAGGAGAATGGAGGAAGAAAATCAAGGTCTATGCTACAACTGCAGGAGACCGGGGCATTTCAAGGCCGAATGTCCTTATCCACCGGTAAGCTAGCATCAAGGCCAAGAAGGAAAGGATTCCAGAAGGAAAGAGGAATCCAGGGAGAAGCCAGCACAAGGAAGCTTCAAAAGTTCACCAAAGACACATTCGCATAGGAAGGCGCTTGTGGCTGAAGAACTTGAGAAGGCAATCGAGGAGTCCGAGACATCAAGCTCTAGCGAGAGCAGCAACATCTCAGAGGATGAGAGGGGGCTCATCTGCTTATACACTACAAAAGAGGAGGATCAATGCTTGATGGCTATCAACAATGAGGTAACCTCTACTTCTACATCTCGCTGCTCTATCTCTACTTCTCAATGTTCTTCTTTTAGAAGCGATGAGGATCCCTTTGAGACCATGGAATTACTTAAGAGGGACCCCAGCATCGCTAACAGCACTCACGCTAAAGTAATGGAAGAAAACAGCAGACTAATTGCTGAAAGAGAGATGCTTAAGAATGTCTTGAAAGAGAACTCAGAGCTAACTCTTAAAGTAAGCAACTTAGAAGCTGAGATCATCCAACTTAAGGAAGAGTGCAAAGCTCGAGAGACTAGAGAGCTTAATCTTAGAGAGGTTATTGCATCGTTTACTAATTCCTCCAAAGTTGTGGAGAAAATGGTAAATGATCATAGACCTACAAATGATAGAATCGGACTAGGGTTCCGTCAGATCTGTCTCTCGAGAGATAAGCAGACCAACGGTTTGGGAACTTCAAGTAATGGAGGATCTCAACCCAAACCGAATAAGGGTCATAAAGGACCAACAGGAAAGACCAGAGTAGCTATTCACAAACCGTCCTTATACACCAACAATGGAAAGTATAGGAAAGATACGAAGAATGGTCGGGTTAACAATATCGAGAGATCACCTAGCTATCTCTCGCAAGGCCATTCCGAGTACAAGAGAAGCTACATTCCATATAATGCGCCTCAAGGCAAATATGGAAGGTCTAAGATCCATAGAGATAGGAAATCACGGATGGAGGAAGGCAGACACTACCCATCCGATGAGGATTGGTCACAAGAATATGAACCATGGAACAAACCTCAGTTTCAACGGTACCACGTGACCAAACAGGCTATGAAGGGCATGGTGCGTAAGTTCGAGGTCAGGCCTCAACCTAAGCTGATTTATGCACCTAAGAGGCCCAGAGTCTTTGCTAGTATTCCTTATGATTATCAATCGTATAATGGCTACATTGCACCTAGGCCTGGAATAATGGGCCCAAGGTATAAATGGATGCCAAAACTCACTAACCAACCAGGACCCAAAGTTTGGGTACCTAAATCTGCTTGATTTGCATGCAGGACATCAGGGACATATGGTTCATTGACAGTGGGTGTTCGAGACATATGACGGGAAATCTAACAGTGCTAGAGAACATCCATCCTATCGAAGGTCCCTTGGTGACATTCGGAGACAACGAGAAGAAATGACGCACAAAGGTTGTTGGTGAGATCCATAAGAATGAGTTGATAATCAAGGAGGTATCTTACGTTGAAGGACTCAAGTTTAACCTCCTTAGCACAAGCCAATTCTGTGATAAGGGCTATAAAGTTATCTTCACCAAAAGCAAGTGCCAGATCATACAAGAGGAATCTCTCGAAGTCGTCCTGAAAGCAGCAAGGAAAGGAAACATGTACATAGTGGATTGGAGATTTGCCAAACCATCCCTATGTATGCTAGCAAGGAGCAAAGAGGACTTATGCTAGGATTGGCACAGTAAGCTTAGCCACCTGAACTTCAAAACTATCAACAAGCTCACTAAGAGGAACCTTGTGGAAGGACTGCCCAAAGTTACGTTTCGAAAGGACAAGATTTGTGAGGCATGTCAACGTTGCAAACAGATCAAATCCTCTTTCAAAACCAAAGCCGAGACATCATCCACTAGACCATTAAGTCTTCTTCATATGGACTTATTTGGCCCGGTGGATCCACCAAGCATGAGAGGAAGAAAGTATACTCTCTTGGTAGTAGATGACTACACAAGATTCACCTGGACCGTGTTCTTAACCAAGAAAAGCGAGACAAAAGTTGCCCTACCAAACCTTTTGAAGCAAGTTCAAGTTGAAAATGATGTCTCGATACTCAAAATTCGGTCAGATCAGGGAGGAGAGTTCGTTAACCAAGTGATCGAGAGCTACTGCAACGAGAACGGAATTCATCATCAGTTGTCAGCTGCTCGAACACCTCAACAGAACAGCGTTGCTGAAAGGAGGAACAGAACTCTCAAGGAAGCTGCAAGGACCATGCTCTCACAAGCCAATATATCTTAGAAATTTTGGGCTGAAGCAGTCAACACAGCATGCTACACCCAAAATCGGTCCTTGATCGTGAAAGGAGCTGGTAAGACTCTGTACGAGTTGTGGAATAGGAGGAAACCGAATGTAAGCTACTTCCACACGTTCGGATGCAAATGTTATATCCACAACAATGGAAAGACTCAGTTAAAGGCTTTTGACGAAAAGGCAAACGATGGAGTATTTCTGGGATACTCGTCAACAAGTAAAGCATTCAGAGTCTTCAATAAGCGGAGATTGGTAGTTGAAGAATCCATACATGTCTCTTTTGATGATAGAGCATCGACAGATCAACCATCAAAGTCAATAGATGCAGCTGAAAATTCTAAGGGAGTTTAGCCGAAAACGATCGAGAGATCAGACTTACCTCTCGATGGGAAGCAGCCGATAGTTCGAGACGTAGCAGAACTCCAGTCAGAATCAGATGATGAAGACACTACAAAGAAGGATGCTACTGACTCAGTTGATCCAATCCAGATCATAGATGACCCTTTCACATCACAACCAACTACCGGGGACTCAACTGAGGAGCCACAACCCGATCTAAGATGGCTTAGAAGCCATCCCGCTGATCAAGTGATTGGAGATGTACGTGACAAGGTTCGGACCAGATCAGCATACAGAGAAACATGTTCGCTTGCTTTCTATCTCAAATAGAGCCTAAGGTGATTGATGAGGCTCTAAGTGATCCAGATTGGGTGCAAGCCATGCAAGAGGAACTTCATCAGTTTGAACGGAACGACGTTTGGGAACTAGTTCCGAGACCTCATCATCAGAACGTCATTGGAACAAAGTGGGTTTTCAGAAACAAGATGAATGAAGATGGAGTCATTGTTAGGAACAAAGCCAGACTTGTTGCCAAAGGTTACTGTCAGGAGGAAGGAATAGATTTTGATGAAACCTTCGCTCCGGTGGCACGTCTCGAAGCCATTCGCATCTTTCTCGCATTTGCTGTCTTCAAAGACTTCAAAGTGTATCAAATGGATGTCAAGAGCGCTTTTCTGAACGGACTTCTTGAAGAAGAGGTGTACGTTGAACAACCTCCGGGTTTCTTGAAGGACGTGGGAGCTGACAAAGTATACAAGTTGAAGAAAGCACTTTACGGCTTGAAACAAGCTCCGAGAGCTTGGTATGACACTTTATACTCTTTTCTACTTCAGTGTGGGTTCACCAAAGGCCTAGTGGACAAAACATTGTTTAGAATTAAGGATGGGGATCATATCTTACTGGTGCAAATCTATGTGGACGATATCATCTTTGGGAGCACCAATCCAGACTTGTGCGAGAAGTTCTCCAGTTTGATGAAAGGGAAGTTCGAGATGAGCATGATGGGAGAACTCAATTACTTCCTTGGACTACAGGTGAGACAACTTAAGGAAGGTATTTTCATCAACCAGGAGAAATACACCAAGGATTTGCTTAGGAAATACAATACAGAAGGGAAATCTTCAGTCAAAGTACCTATGGGAACCTCTCTACGCTTCGACGTTGACAGTGAAGATCGAGAGGTTGATCAAACTACTTATCGAGGTATCATCGGATCTCTTCTTTATTTAACTGCTAGTAGACCATATATATCATTTGTAGTAGGTGTATGTGCTAGATTTCAGGCAAGTCCTAAGGAAAGTCACCTTAATGCATCTAAAAAGATTCTTAGATATCTCACGGGTACGCAAAGTGTTGGACTTTGGTATTCGAGAGGTGGATCTTTCAAACTTATGGGATATTCAGATGCAGACTTTGCCACAACCCCTCCACAATCCACTGCTCCTCCCCTCCCTTGCAGCAGCGTGCTGTGACACCCCAACCTCACACAGGCTGAGATAGATAAAACTTAACACAACAGCTGCCTATCTCAACCAAAACCATAACAAAACATAGCGGAAGCGAATTTAAAACTTAAGGGCGTCATGCCACATCTAGGTATAATCACAGCCTAGATGCACAGGCTAAACACAAGAATAAACTAAGCTGTCATATCATAAACTGAAATAAAATCCTCAAAGTATAAATCCACAAATATCCAAAAGTACCCAACGGACTAATCAAGAGTATATCACAATATCTCAAGGCACACAGGCCCAAAACCAAAGTCTAAACAAGGTAAACTACGTCTACGCATCCTCAGAAAGAGAAACTCTAGCGCACTCTCGCGTAGACTACTCCGTACCTGGAAAACACGCAAAGAACCATTAGCAAAAGAATGCTAAGCAACCACCATTCACACCCGCAAGGAGATATAGATATATAATAGGCTTGTAAATAGGTTTACACACCCATATAGAATATAAACACCAACGAACTGTGCAATAGTTCCAAAATGATACTCAACAACAACAAGCTGAACGAATCATAAACCAAAACTCATTCAAATAAAGCCAAAGTTCAACGATGGAAGCATAAGACAACAACGAGTCATAGCCAAGATACCAACTGATCATAAGTGTAAGGAATAAACAAGCATAACCGAGAACAACGAGATATCAATCGAATAAACAAAGACTCATACTCAAAGAATCGAAAGAAAACCCAACACCAACCACCAACCTCGCACCAAGCATCATACCGAACCCAATCCCAAACAAAACCAAGTGCACAGGGGTAAAAACCCAATCACGGGGACCGAAGTCCAATCACAGGGGTGAATCGACCCAATCACGGGGGTAATGAACCCAATCACGGGGTAATGAGCCCAATCACAGGGACCGTAGTCCAATCACAGGGACCTAAGTCCAATCACAGGGGTCGTCGACCCAATCACAGGGGTAATGAACCCAATCACAGGGGTAATGAACCCGAATACAAACAATGGCAGCACAACAAGTTCACCAACAAACTCCAAAGACACCATCAAACCAACATCATATACTCATACTCCAACATCATCCCAAAACAACCAAACAAAGTGTTCATCTCATCTATGAACACAAACAAACTCCCAGGTAAAAGAATATCAAGAATCAATAGACCAAGAGTACAAAAAGAGAAACTAAAGACATGAATAAATCTCCAAGACAAGGTAATAAATATCCAACAAAAGGCATGGATAAATACTCCAAAGACATGGTAAAATACCCCACAAAACAATCCAACAATAATCAGAAACAAAGGAGAACAACAGACAACAACATCACAGAAACATCCTCTGGGAGCAGATTCCCAGAGTACATGCGGACCACTCAGGCGGAACACAGTCCTTCGCCGCACTCCTCCGTAGGAAGGAGGCGGACCACCCCAGCGGAACACCCCCAACCGTTCAACCCAACCGCCTTGGCCTTGCGGATCACCTCGGCGGGTTACATTATGCCGCCTTGGTCCTCCGCAAGGTCAATTACCATTCCCAGATTCCAGAGAGCAAAGCAGACACGCAAGAAATGTTTCCAGAGAGTATAATCAGACCCAATACATCACTATTTCATCCAATTTAGAGGCCAAAAACATGGAAATCCAAACCATCAATGATCATACAACACTAATCAAAAGATCAAGATGAAATCCAACAAATAGATTCAACAAAATAGGCTAATCACAAGGAATTTTCAGGATTTCCAATCACCAAGAACATTATATAGAATAGGAGTGAATAAAATAGTTTTGATGGACATGGATGGTTACCTTGAATAGCTTTTTCCAACTCCAAGAAGCCCTAAGCAAGATCACAATGCCCCACCTTCACCTTGATCATCTTTTTTAACGAAACGGAACGAAACGAGTTCAAGGAAACTCAGATTTAACGAAAGACTGAAAAGAGACGATTGCTCAACTATTCCTAACCTTAAGAACACACTAACATGCAACCATACTCCTAACTTACCCAACCCAAACTAGCATGCAGAACAGACATAAGCTAACTACTCACCTAGAGCAAACAAAGCCGGGTAGCGCCGCCTCATGTCATCCTCCATCTCCCAAGTGGCCTCCTCGACTCCATGGTTGGACCAAAGCACCTTCACTAGCTTGACCGCCTTGCGCCGGGTCTCACGCGTCTTTGAGTCCAGGATCTTTACGGGCTTCTCTTCATAAGACAGCGCCTCGTCCAACTCTAACGTCTCGGGAGCTAACACATGCGAGGCGTCATGCACGTACTTCTTCAGCTGGGAGACATGAAACACGTTGTGCACTCGATCCAACTCCGCTGGTAGGGCTAAGCGATACGCCACCGGTCCAACTCTCTCTAATATTTCGTAAGGTCCGATGAAGCGGGGGCTTAACTTCCCTTTCTTCCCAAATCTCATCACTCCTCGAGTTGGGGAAATCTTCAACCACACTTTCTCGCCGGCTTGATATTCCACGAATTTCCTTCCCAAGTCAGCATAGGATTTCTGGCGGTCTTGAGCAGCTTTCATTCTACTTT
This sequence comes from Ipomoea trifida, assembly GCA_003576665.1. Lineage (NCBI taxonomy): Eukaryota > Viridiplantae > Streptophyta > Magnoliopsida > Solanales > Convolvulaceae > Ipomoea > Ipomoea trifida. The sequence goes on from CP025648.1 coordinate 3,682,510, forward strand.
GAATCAACTTGACTTTTTCTGTGGCTTCTTGCAGATACTGAGGTCCCAAAGTCACTGGATCAACTAAATCTTCCCAACACAACGGACTTCGACACTTTTGACCGTAGAGTGCCTCATACGGGGCCATCTGAATACTGGAGTGATAGCTGTTGTTGTAGGAGAATTCGATCAAATCGAGATGCTCCTCCCACGACCCTTGCAAGTCAAGCATGCAAGCCCTCAGCATATCCTCCAAAGTCTGAATGGTGCGCTCAGTCTGTCCGTCAGTGGCAGGATGAAAAGCTGTACTCATCTTCAGCCTCGTGCCCAATGCTGCCTGTAGTGACTTCCAAAACTGCGATAGAAACCTCGAATCTCGGTCAGACACGATGTCACGGGGCACTCCGTGGTACTTCACCACCTGGTGTATGTAAGCCCTAGCCAACTGATCCATAGTCCAAGTTTCTTTCATAGCGATGAAGCGAGCTGTCTTGGTGAGGCGATCCACTATCACCCATATCTTGTCTTTCCCGGATCTGGTCAAAGGCAAACCTCCCACGAAGTCCATAGATATAGACTCCCACTTTCCTTCGGGCACTTCCAGGGGTAGTAGCATTCCCTTAGTCTTGCACCTTTCAGCCTTGACTTTTTGACAGTTCAAACAGCGGCTCACAAAGTCAGCTATCTCCCTTTTCATGTTCGGCCACCAGAACAGCTTCTTCATATCTTTGTATAACTTGTCGCCACCAGGATGCACTGAATATGGAGTGTAGTGGCTTTCTTCCAATATCTGTTTCTTCAATTCTTTACATGAAGTCGGCACGCACCACCGCCCTAAGAATCGCATACTGCCATCGGGGTATATCTCGAAGGGTCCCTTCTTGCCATTAACCATCTTGGCTCTTACTCCGTTCAACCGGGCATCGCCCGTCTGACCCCTTCGGATCTCATCAAGCCACGCCGGTAGAATCTGCATACTCAGGAGTCGGACTTCTTCATCCACCTGCCCTTCTTCTACCACGGTAATATTCATTCTTTGAAATTCCTTGCATAGATCATCCGCGAGCACCCAAGTGGCATTGAGTGAGTGACTCGTCTTCCTGCTCAGTGCGTCGGCCACTACGTTTGCTTTTCCCTCGTGGTACTGGATAATCAAGTCATAGTCCTTAATAAGCTCTAGCCACCGCCTTTGTCTCATATTCAACTCTTTCTGTGTGAAGATGTATTTTAAACTCTTGTGATCGGTGTAAATCTTACACTGCACCCCATACAAGTAGTGCCTCCAAATCTTGAGTGCAAAGACCACAGCAGCTAACTCCAAATCATGCGTGGGGTAGTTCTCCTCGTGACTCTTGAGCTGTCGGGACGCGTAAGCCACTACTCGGCCCTGCTGCATCAGTACACACCCCAACCTTTTCTTCGATGCGTCACTGTACACCTCGAACCCCTCAGTCCCTGACGGTAAGGTCAAAACAGGAGCCGATGTCAACCTTTCTTTCAATTCTTGAAACGCGGCAGCGCACTCACTGTCCCATCGAAAAGGTGTGGTCTTCCTCATAAGCTGCGTGATCGGCCGGGCTATTTTGGAGAAGTCTGGAACAAATCTCCTGTAATACCCTGCTAAACCAAGGAAGCTTCGAACCTCAGACGGGGTTGTTGGTGCGGGCCATTCTATCACTGCTCGGATCTTAGCTGGGTCCACCGAGACTCCATCTTTAGCTATCACGTGACCCAAGAATGCCACGCTGGTCTTCTAGAACTCGCACTTGGATAGCTTGGCATATAATTGTTTCTCCCTTAAAATGCGCAACACAGTCCTGAGGTGATTCTCATGCTCGGCTGGGTCAGAAGAATAAACCAAGATGTCGTCAATGAACACAACCACGAACTCATCCAGATACGGCTGAAACACCCTGTTCATCAAATCCATAAAAGCTGCTGGAGCATTCGTCAATCCGAACGGCATAACTGTGAATTCATAGTGGCCATAGCGCGTTCGGAACGCCGTCTTCGGAATATCAGCCTCCGCCACTCTGAGCTGATGGTACCCGGATCGCCGATCAATCTTCGAGAAGATGCCGGCTCCCTTCAGTTGATCAAACAAATCATCGATCCTCGGCAAGGGGTACTTGTTCTTAACTGTCACCCGGTTCAGCTCACGGTAGTCTATACAGAGTCGCATGCTACCATCCTTCTTTCTCACAAAGAGCACCGGAGCTCCCCACGGCGAAACACTCGGCCGGATGTACCCTTTGTTTAACAAGTCTTGCAACTGCTCCTTCAACTCTTGCATTTCCTTCGGAGCCATACGATACGGAGCCTTCGATATCGGGGTTGTCCCTGGCATCAAGTCGATAGTGAACTCTACCTCTCGGGGAGGCGGTAATCCAGGGATCTCCTCTGGAAAGACATCGGGGAACTCGCTCACTATGGGTATTTGCTGCACTTCATCCTTCGGGGCATTAAGATCCTCAACCGCACATAAGAAAGCTTCGTGCCCTTTGGCGACATATTTCTTGATCTTGATCACCGAGACCAGCTTGACCTCGGGCTCCTTCGTTACCCCTCGGTACGACACCCGTTTGCCCCCGGGGCCCTTCAGGACCACTTTCTGCTCGCTGCACAAGATCTGCGCCTTATACTGTCCTAGCCAGTCCATACCCAGCACCACTCCGAAGTCATCCAAGTCGAACTGAATGAGATCACTCGGAAAGGTCACCTCCTTAATCTTGATAGGCACACCCTCGAAGATGTGCTCACACGCCTTGACTTCGCCCGATGCCACCTTGACTGCAATCCTCGTCGCTGCGCTAGGCACAATGCCCAGCTCACGGACCAACTTTGAGGATATGAAAGAATTAGAGGCTCTAGAGTCGAACAGCACCAAGGTGGGGACGGAGAGCACTGGGAAAACACCGGTGACCACGTCGCAGCTCTCGGCCTGGGACTTGTTCATAATGAGAAGCTCCCCTGCCGTAGGTGGGACTCCTTCCTTTCCACTCTCTCTCTCTAAGCCAGGGAGGGTCACTCCCTTGCTACTCGAGCTGCCGCCTCCTGAAGTCCTTGCCGTTCCTACATCGGCCGCCTTCAGCTTCTTGAGGCGCTCCAACATTCCTCCTCCCGAGCCTGGGGCTTCCTCCCGCTTCCTTGACGGTAGCATGGTGCAGAAGAGGGAGAATACTAACAGAAGGCAAGAAGGACGCTGCGGTCGGTCTTAACCAAACACGCAAGAAAGCAAGTGAGAACGAGCTCACAGCAAGCAAACAACAAACAACCTGCAAAGCATAAACAAAAGCAAGTAAACGAGTCCTCACCGCGCGGCCTAGAATTCACACATCTTAGAACTCTTAAACATCTTAACTTCTACTGATCAAGTCCTAGAGTCTCAGATCACAACCCTAGGATTCCTACTCAGACCTCAACACAGGCTCTGGTACCAACTGTGACACCCCAACCTCACACATGCTGAGATAGATAAAACTTAACACAACAGCTGCCTATCTCAACCAAAACCATAACAAAACATAGCGGAAGCGAATTTAAAACTTAAGGGCGTCATGCCACATCTAGGTATAATCACAGCCTAGATGCACAGGCTAAACACAAGAATAAACTAAGCTGTCATATCATAAACTGAAATAAAATCCTCAAAGTATAAATCCACAAATATCCAAAAGTACCCAACGGACTAATCAAGAGTATATCACAATATCTCAAGGCACACAGGCCCAAAACCAAAGTCTAAACAAGGTAAACTACGTCTACGCATCCTCAGAAAGAGAAACTCTAGCGCACTCTCGCGTAGACTACTTCATACTTGTAAAACACGCAAAGAACCATTAGCAAAAGAATGCTAAGCAACCACCATTCACACCCGCAAGGAGATATAGATATATAATAGGCTTGTAAATAGGTTTACACACCCATATAGAATATAAACACCAACGAACTGTACAATAGTTCAAAACGATACTCAACAACAACAGCTGAACGAATCATAAACCAAAACTCATTCAAATAAAGCCAAAGTTCAACGATGGAAGCATAAGACAACAACGAGTCATAACCAAGATACCAACTGATCATAAGTGTAAGGAATAAACAAGCATAACGAGAACAACGAGATATCAATCGAATAAACAAAGACTCATACTCAAAGAACCGAAAGAAAACCCAACACCAACCACCAACTCGCACCAAGCATCATACCGAACCCAATCCCAAACAAAAAGTGCACAGGGGTAAAACCCAATCACGGGGACCGAAGTCCAATCACAGGGGTGAATCGACCCAATCACGGGGTAATGAACCCAATCACGGGTAATGAGCCCAATCACAGGACCGTAGTCCAATCACAGGGACCTAAGTCCAATCACAGGGGTCGTCGACCCAATCACAGGGGTAATGAACCCAATCACAGGGGTAATGAACCCGAATACAAACAATGGCAGCACAACAAGTTCACCAACAAACTCCAAAGACACCATCAAACCAACATCATATACTCATACTCCAACATCATCCCAAAACAAACCAAACAAAGTGTTCATCTCATCTATGAACACAAACAAACTCCCAGGTAAAAGAATATCAAGAATCAATAGACCAAGAGTACAAAAAGAGAAACTAAAGACATGAATAAATCTCCAAGACAAGGTAATAATATCCAACAAAAAGCATGGATAAATACTCCAAAGACATGGTAAAATACCACAAAAACAATCCAACAATAATCAGAAACAAAGGAGAACAACAGACAACAACATCACAGAAACATCCTCTGGAGCAGATTCCCAGAATGCATGCGGACCACTCAGGCGGAACACAGTCCTCGCCGCACTCCTCCGTAGGAAGGAGGCGGACCACCCCAGCGGAACACCCCCAACCGTTCAACCCAACCGCCTTGGCCTTGCGGATCACCTCGGCGGGTTACATTATGCCGCCTTGGTCCTCCGCAAGGTCAATACATTCCCAGATTCCAGAGAGCAAAGCAGACACGCAAGAAATGTTTCCAGAGAGTATAATCAGACCCAATACATCACTATTTCATCCAATTTAGAGGCCAAAAACATGGAAATCCAAACCATCAATGATCATACAACACTAATCAAAAGATCAAGATGAAATCCAACAAATAGATTCAACAAAATAGGCTAATCACAAGGAATTTTCAGGATTTCCAATCACCAAGAACATTATATAGAATAGGAGTGAATAAAATAGTTTTGATGGACATGGATGGTTACCTTGAATAGCTTTTTCCAACTCCAAGAAGCCCTAAGCAAGATCACAATGCCCCACCTTCACCTTGATCATCTTTTCCCAAAGAATCCCAAAAGAACATCATAAGAATATGCTTAAAAGACTATCAAAAACACAAAATACAAAAGAGATTCTAGGCTAGATGATCTTACCCACTCCTAAGCAACCATAAAAGAGCAATCTTTACTTGAAATCTTGTAGGAAAATGGAGATCAAATTTGGAGAGAAATGAAGAGGAAAGTGGCGTGAGAGTGTGTAGGGAGAGAGGAAGAAGAGTGTAAACTTTTAGGGTAATTTTGGTCTTCAAATCATATACCAAGAATACATACAATATTTTAGGTTGTAAGACTTTAATTGGAATTGGGCTTAAGTATATAATGTGATGGCTAGAAGAATTAATTGTATATATTCAAGACTAACAAAATGGGCTAGCGAAATCATCCCTTATAATTAATATAAGAATTAAATCAAGGGAGCCCATAGGAATGTCTTAGGAATATTATATATATACACCATATAATATAAGATCAATAAATTGGGCTTGTAGGAATATTTAATTACAATATTGTAAGGGTCCAAATTGAATAAAAATCCCTTACAAGAATATTTCAATTTATTGGGCTCTTGAATGGAATAAATAAATTTAGGCTCATGAATATATATATATATATATATATATATATATATATATATATATATATATACAAGTGTATATATATATTAAATTGATAGAATTAGTCCAATTAGGATAATTAAGCCGCTCAAGGAATTAATTAACAAATCGAAAGGCTTGAACGAATTTTCGGGGTGTTACACGTGCGCAGAGCCCATCGATGACCTGCCTAGAGGTGACCGCGATTCATTCCGTTTCCGAACCGTCGATTCACGGTTCCAAGGTTACACAAACCAGAATCGGAACCTTATATAAAGGTTCCGGTTCCTGTTCAACATGATTTTTTTTGGTCTTTTAGTATATATAGTTATACATAATATGTTTTGTTATTATAAAAAACATATTATAAATTATTATTATTATTATTATTAATTTGGCTACTGCCTACTGGCAGTAGCTAAATAATATATATATATACAGTGACGGAACCACCCTGGGGGCAGTGGGGGCAGCTGCCCCCACTCACCCCCCCTATATAGCCTTGTATGTATATATGTATATATATACATGTTTTAGATATAAATATATAAAAACAGATATAATAAACACAGAGTTAGCTAGACTAGACGGTAGAGCCGTGTGTTGCTTTGTCAAGGTCACCAGTTCGAATCCTGTGGGAAGCCTTGCGTTTTTAGCTTCTTTTTTTTTTTTTTATGGTATATATAGTTATATACTTATATATAACTAAAAATAGATTAATATACACAAGATGTTATGTTGACTAGTTGATAGATGTATTCTTATGCTAAGAAATGTTAGGGGGTTCAATTCCCTTATTGCTTCAAAAAAGGTTTATGAATTTTTTAATATGTAATATATATATATATATATATATATATATATATATATATATATATATATATATATATATTAATAATGAGATATGTAATTTATAATTTGTTTTTTATTTGAATTAATTTATCAAATTAATTTGTTATAAATATTTTTATAAAGTTTTGATGTGTTTTATTTATCGCCTATATCCAACAATATTTATGATTATATTTCTTTTAAGTATTTCTTCCTTTTTTGTAACTATCTATTTTATTTTAATTTTTCGCCCCCACTGAAACAAATTTCTGGATACGTCCCTGTATATATATATATATATATATATATATATATATATATATATATATATATATATATATATATATATATATATATATATATATATATATATATATATATATATAGCTACTGCCAGTAGCTAAATGCCTAAATATAAGATTTTTTTTTATTTTACGGTTCCGGTACCGGTTGTTGGGCTGGAGAAGGTTTAGAAGAAAACAAAAAGAAATTCAAAAAAAAAAAAGAAGAAAAAAAAAAGTCCAAGTCAACATAGATTACCTATAACTTGTAGGTAACCTATAAAAATTGCTAGATGAAAAAAAATTAATGGTTTGTGTATTGAAATGGACGTTATAAAAGTTCAAGGTGCAACATGAATAATCCAATATAGTTCATGGTGCGGAATAACACTTTAGCCTTTTAGTTTTGAATTTCTTAAAATGTGTAAATATATTGCCACCAAATATTTACGTATTGTATTTAGCGTGGAACTGTTGATATGATATTGTTACGATTATCGCTATCAATTACTTTTATTTGTTATATAATATTATGCATATTTTTGCAAATTGAGCAGATCTTTCTTTGATTTGAAATTTTGAATCGCTTATCTTAAGAAATATCTTGAAATGTGCAAGGAATCAAGGACCACTATTGTTGTTAACTTGTAGTTGATGTGAAATTGTGAACTTATTTTGAGCGCTTTGAACTTTAAAGTTTGTAGTTTTGAATTTTTTTAAAAAGTTTTTTTTTTTTTTTTATTTATGTATGGGTACACCAATTTTTATTATTAATTGAAGCATTAAGTTAAATAGGTCAATGTTAACCATATGCATTTTATTATTCTTATTATTATTGTTATAATGTAATGTTCTATAGTTATGTTAGTACTTGGTCAATAGTATGTTAGCTATAGTTTAGGAGAGTAATCAGTTCACTCTCATATAGGACTCTACTTTGCGTTGTAACAGTTTGAACAGAATATCGAATACTCATCTGGTATCAGCAGTGATAGGCGATCCTTTCTCCGACTATCTCAACGAAATGGCACAACCCACCACCTCCGTTGATCAGGCGGTCACCACCGCCGCACACCTTCCGACTCCACCGCCAGTCCTCACCACCTCTAACCACCACATCTCCATTAAGCTTACATCCAGAAACTATCTGTACTGGAGAACCCAAATCATCCCATTTTTGAAAGGACAAAATCTTCTTGGCTATCTGGACGGCACGCTCCCTTGCCCGCCGGCCACCCTCGGATCCCCGACGCCGGCGGCTACTACCAGCTCGACCGCTGCTCTCGCCACGCCCAACCCGGCCTACCAATCTTGGATACAACAAGATCAGTCAATTCTTTCACTGATCATCTCCTCGCTAACGGATGAAGTCATGTATTTAGCGGTGGGGCGTGACACCGCGCAGGAGGTATGGCATTCTATCACCTCCGCCCTCGCTTCATCCACTCGGTCCAGATGCCTTAGCCTCCTCGGGCAATTTCAGACATTGAGACAGGGGAATTCATCTCCGGCAGAGTACCTTGGTAAAGCCCAGATGCTCGTTGAAGCTCTGTCACTCGCCGGCCGGCCACTGTCAGCCGAGGAAGCCATTCTGTATGCGTTGCGCGGCTTACGTCCAGAGTTTCGGGCGATGGCCTCCTCTGCTAACGTCGCCGGAACTCCGATGACGTTACCTCAGCTTGCCGATCACCTGCAAGCCCAAGAATTCATCCATTCGGATGACCTTCACCCTGCCGAGGCCTCGGTCGCTCCAGGCTCACAGGTTTTCTATGCCGGTCGCGGCCGCGGGAATCCGGGTGGGCGACACAACTCCAATGGCAGAGGGCGCCATGGGCGAGGACGGCAGACTAACAACCAAGGCCGTGGAAGGGGAGGAAATCCACGCTGCCAAATCTGCAGATCGCACGGTCACACCGCTGTGACGTGCTTCCGGCGATACGCAGACCGACAGGAATCCCAGGCGAACGTTGCTTATGCTGGCGATGCCGCGGTGACGGAGTCGGCTGATGCGTGGTACCCTGATACTGGCGCAACGACGCACGCAACCCCTGATGACACTATGTTGAATCATTCGAACATCTATTCTGGTGCAGATGTTCTGAAGGTTGGCAATGGAACAGGTTTGGATGTTACTCGTGTGGGTCAATCGGTTATCCGTTCCCATCCTCACAGTCTAAAAATGTCTAACGTTTTATGTGTTCCCAAGTTGTCTTTACCTTTACTTTCAGTTTACCGGTTTACTAACGAAAATGATGTATTCTTCGAATTTCATAAAAATTTGTTTCTTGTGAAGGATTGCAAAACACAGGCAATTCTGCTTAGGGGTTCCACTGCGGGAGGTCTATACAAGCTTCTTGTTCCGAGGAGTCATTTTGCGTTTCTGTCAGCCAGAACCACCTCTGTCGTATGGCACCAAAGGCTGGGCCACCCGCACAAACAGTCCCTAGATCGTGTCCTCCGGCTATGTCCTGTCGTTCCACATAAAGATAGTTCGTCTTCAGTTTGCGTTGCATGTCAAAAGGGAAAATCGGCTCGATTTCCACTAGATAGGGTTTCCACAAGTAGTAATAATGTACTAGATTTAATCTACACGGACATTTGGGGTCCGTCTCCTATTATTTCTGCTTCCGGTTTTAAATATTTCGTACTCTTTGTAGACGACTATTCAAGGTTTTGCTGGTTTTATCCATTAAGGCTAAAATCAGATGTATACAAAATTTTTGATGTTTTTCGTGTTATGGTAGAACGGCAATTCTCGCGTTCTATCAAGTCTATTCAATCCGATTTAGGCGGTGAGTATCGTCGACTACATCAAACCTTTGAGTCGCTCGGTATCATTCACCGCCAATCCTGTGCCTATACACATGAACAAAACGGCCGAGTTGAACGCCGAAATCGACATGTTGTCGAAACCGGTCTAGCCCTCTTAGCTGAAAGCTCAACCCCTTTTCAATACTGGGATTATGCCTTTGAAACGGCAACTTATCTCATCAATTGTCTACCTTCTGCTGCTATACACTTCGAAACACCATATTACCGTGTCCATCAGAGTCATCCACCATACACCTTCTTTAGGGTGTTTGGTTGTCGCTGTTTTCCGTATCTTCGGCCATACAATCGCCACAAGGTCGAATACCGGTCAGCTCCGTGTGTATTCTTAGGTTACCCAGTCTCATTTAGGGGATACCGATGTCTGGACCTCAACACGGGTAATGTCTTTATCTGCCGTCATGTACGTTTTGACGAAAATGTTTTCCCATTTGCTTTGCAGTCTTCGCAGCCTACCACCACAGTACCTGTGCACAGCTCACCATATGGGGTCGGCCCAGTTGTTGTCTCACCGACTCCTTTACCACTTAATATGGCGCCACCAGTGGAACAAAACCCCGCTCCTTTGCCTGTTGTCCAACCAACCAACACATCTGACACAACGGCTCCTTCTTCGGGTAACACTCAGACTACCTCCTCTGAAACTCAAACCTATTCAGGCAAGGTACAACCGGGCAGACATGTTATGCGAACACGAACCAAGACTAAGGGCACGGGGGAGCAATTTTATGCTCTTACTACTACAGTGGACCCATCATGCTACTCTCAAGCAGTTGGTCACTCACAATGGCGTGATGCCATGGATCAGGAGTTCAATGCCTTACTCCACAATCATACTTGGAAGTTGGTGCCGCCCACACCGCGCATGAATATCATCGGCTGCAAGTGGGTATATCGCACCAAGAGAAAAGCAGATGGTTCAGTTGAGCGGTACAAGGCACGACTCGTCGCAAAAGGATTTAATCAGGTAGCGGGTGAAGATTTCTTTGACACGTTCAGCCCTGTAGTCAAACCAACTACAGTACGAATTCTGTTTTCTCTAGCCGTTTCTAACTCATGGACGCTACGGCAGCTTGATGTGCACAATGCATTTCTTAATGGAAATCTAGCAGAAACTGTGTATATGAAGCAACCACCGGGTTATGAAGATCCGCTACATCCTGAACATGTTTGTCACCTGCAGCGCTCCTTATATGGCTTAAAACAGGCTCCGCGTGCATGGTTCAAGAGGCTGCATGATTTTCTACTATCTACAGGGTTCACACCATCCAAGACTGATGTTTCTCTATTCTTCTACTCGTCAGCAACTTCCAAAGTGTTCTTACTTGTGTATGTCGATGACATCATCATGCTCGGGAATGATGCCAGCTTGATCGATGATTTGCTTCTACGTCACGCGTCCGGATCTCTCCTATGCGGTCAACCGCCTTTGCCAGTTTATGCATTCACCCACAGAAGATCATTGGGCCTTGTTAAAGAGGGTTCTTCGGTATGTGAAGGGTTCTCAAGAGTTCGGTCTCCGTATTCTGGCATCTCCCAGTACTGACATACAGGCTTACTCCGACTCCGACTGGGCTGGCTGTCCAATAGACCGAAAGTCGACAAGCGGGTATGCAGTTTATCTTGGTTCCAATCTTGTGTCATGGGTTTCTCGGAAACAGCGCACCGTTGCACGTTCGTCTACTGAGGCTGAATACAAGGGGTTGGCTGATGTTTCTGCCGAGGTCATCTGGATAGTCTCTTTACTTGTTGAGTTAGGCCTACATTCTGGGAAACCGGCTACACTCTGGTGTGACAATCTGGGGGCGACCTACTTAGCGGCCAATCCAGTGTTTCACGCTCGCACAAAGCACGTGGAAATTGACTACCATTTTGTGCGTGACAAAGTTGCGACTGGGGATCTGATTGTTAATTTTGTGTCAACTCGAGATCAGATAGCGGATGTCTTCACCAAACCATTACCGGCACACCGATTCCAGTTCCTGCGGGACAAGCTCAATGTTGCAGCTATACAACCCTGCGCTTGAGGGGGAGTGTTAACCATATGCATTTTATTATTCTTATTATTATTGTTATAATGTAATGTTCTATAGTTATGTTAGTACTTGGTCAATAGTATGTTAGCTATAGTTTAGGAGAGTAATCAGTTCACTCTCATATAGGACTCTACTTTGCGTTGTAACAGTTTGAACAGAATATCGAATACTCATCGTCAAACTTGAGCTCGAACTCGAGCTTCAAAGTTCGAGCAACCTTACTCGAACTTGAGCTTGAGCTCAAAAGTTAGAGCTCAATTCTAGCTATCTCGAGTTGATCTTCGACTCGAGCTCGAATTCGAACACTCGAGCCTATCGAGCCGAGCTCAAAGTCTAACTTTCAAGTTCGAACTCAGCTCGACTCGGCTCATTTGCAGGCCGAATTCTCATTAATACCCAACAATTATCTTCCGCTCAAACCAATTTAATTATTGTTAATATCATCAAGAAACATGCCCATTTAGAAGATCAAATATAGAGTACATTTTTCTTCTTCCTATGACTCTTCATTTCCTAATCTAAGACAAAGAGCTTTAGGAGATATGGATCCTCAACAACCGTTATTGCTCTTTTTTTTTTCTTCATGGTCTCTTATATCGGCAATGCCACCGTCCCAGTCTTTGATCAATTTCATGAAGTAACATAATTTTATCGCTCTCTGAAATACCTATCCATCTATTTCGCAACTAAAGGCTTTCAACATCGACATTTGCAGCCAGAGTTGAAAAAATCGCTAGGTGCTCGGAGGCGCATCGCTGCCTAGGAGCCCGTGCATTTTTTTTTTAAATTTGTGTAAATTTTTATAATTTTTTAAGACATGATAATTATAAACTATTTAATACTTTAATAGTTATTAGTTAATACTAAAATATTAAATATTAACCTAAAAACATCTAGAGTTTGAACAATTTAGGGTTATTTTGCTCAAAACGATGTCGTATTGAGTGAAATAACAAATTTAAAAAAGAAGGAAACAATAGTTAATCGGTTGCCAATGCGGCCTAGTCGACGCCTAGGAAGCTTAGGAAATAGTCGACTGCCTAGATCACCGATTATGGTGAGGCGACAGACCAGCGCCTAGCGCCTAGGTGGCGATTAATCGATGCCTAGGCGAGATTTTTGCAACACTGTTTGCAGCTCAATGGCGACAATGCTCTCCATCCTTCAGATTTGTAAACACCACTAATCTCTATTTTGCTTTTAAATCTTCTTCTAGCATAGGAAAATGCAGAGATGATGATTTTTAGAAGTATTACGTTAATTTATTTTTGTATAATTACTTGGGGTATAAATAAGAAAAGAAGACATAGAATATAGAAAGAATTTGTTGAAGAAAGATGAATAAATGTCTACATATGAGATTAAGAAAAATAATGAAATGTTCGTAAGGACAACTCAAGTGGTAAGAGTGCTCTACCTACAGTCGAGAGGTTGGAGGTTTGATCCTCAAATTTGTGATCTTTTGCCGGCTAGGGTCATGGGTAACCTAGGTTGGTAACGAGGAGAAACCATTCTTAAAAGAAGAAAGATGATGAAATGTTTACAAAATTGTAAGAGAGTAGAAAGGCATAAATAGAGTTAACTTTTTTAAAATTTTTGTCAAAAGCAAATGATGCATACATTTGGAGAGATAAACTATCAAATAATGTACATTTATTATACAAATAATTTAAATTTAACATATTAAAAAAATAAAATTTTATTCATAATCACATAGTTGTAACTTGTAAGTTGTAAGGACCATAATTCACCAAAAAATTGTCAAGGGTGGTAAATGCCATAAAAAAAAAAAAAAAAATTACCAATTCAAAATATTATATAGATTAGAAAGTTGAACTAATCTATGACTCCGATCCTTAAACCCCCAAACCTTCTTTTTCCCAACTGCACTCTGTGAGTGAGTGTTTTCTCCCACTCTGCAGCAAACCCTTGTTGCATTTACTCCCTAAGCTCAGATCAGCATCCATCAACTTGCGTTAAATGTTATGCACCCTGCATACGGTTCAGCACTGGCATTTCTACTGCGGTAGTAGATTCTTGTACACATATGGAAATCGCGTAATGGAGTAGTTTATAGCAGCTGGGTGCATTTTGAATATGATCGGATCTTGAGTAGGAACTTAAAGTTGATGTGAATTGAAAAATGGGTCACTTAAGCTTATTTTCATCGCACCGGAATGCGCGCAAGTGGCAGCTGCTTGATCTGGTGTTTGCGGCCTTCTTTGCGGCGGTGTTCGTTTTTTTCCTCCTCGTCTTCACGCCGCTGGGTGACTCTCTGGCGGCATCCGGCCGGCAGGCGCTGCTTTCAGGGGATTCGCAGCAGCGAAGCCTCCTCGTCGCGCTCGTGGAGTCGGGCAGGGAGATCGCCCCGATCCAGTTCTGTCCTGCTGATTATGTGGACCACATGCCCTGTGAGGACCCCAGAATTAACAGCCATCTTAGTCGAGAGATGAATTACTACCGGGAGCGGCATTGTCCTTTGCCTCACGAGACACCGATTTGCTTGATTCCACCCCCTGAGGGATACAAAGTTCCTGTCCGGTGGCCGGAGAGTTTGCATAAGGTGAATTTTCCCTTTACTTCGTTTCATGCGCAAGTTAACTGAGTTTAAGCTATTTTCTGAGATCCATTTATTTGTTTACTAGTCCAGCTGTGAGTGATAGTAATTCATTCGTATATAATTTGGCATATGGTTCCAATTACTCAATGTCTTTTCAGTGATACAATGGGGCAGTCATCCTTTGATGGATGGTTTAACCTGTTTCCCTTTAAGTGTAGTATGGTAGTGATGTACTTTTGGTGATTTCTTCAATTTTGGTTAACCATTGATGCATTGTGCTAATGACTTGTTTTAAGATTACAGTTAGTCATATTCCATCCTTAAAAGATTCCATTTTGGCATTACCTTTTCATGAGTGGCTTGATCTGTGATTAATATGTTTTATGTCTGATCACTGATGAATCTGTGTTTTATCCTTTGCAGATATTTCATGACAACATGCCTTACAATAAAATAGCTGACAGGAAAGGTCACCAAGGATGGATGAAAAGGGAAGGTCCATATTTCATCTTTCCTGGAGGTGGCACAATGTTCCCAGATGGCGCAGAGCAGTATATTGAGAAACTCAAACAGTATATTCCTTTAGGTGATGGAGTTTTAAGGACAGCCCTTGATATGGGATGTGGGGTAAGCATTCCATTTTTATTTCTTTGAAATCATTGGTTTCTACTGCTCTGAAACCATTTAGCTCCTTACACCTGTAGGTTGCCAGTTTTGGTGGTTATCTACTTTCCAAAGACATGTTGACTGTTTCTTTTGCTCCAAGAGATTCACACAAATCACAAATACAATTTGCCTTGGAGCGAGGAGTACCTGCACTTGTTGCCATGCTTGGGACACGCAGGCTCCCATTTCCTGCTTTCTCATTTGATTTGGTGCATTGTTCTCGGTGTTTGATTCCTTTCACAGCATATAGTAAGTTTTGTATATCTCAGCCCACACTTGCTGCTATTATGTTACTACTAATATGCTTCTGATTTTAACAAAACAACTGGTATGTGCAGATGCAACATACTTTATTGAAGTTGATCGGTTACTTCGCCCAGGAGGCTACTTTGTTGTCTCTGGTCCTCCTGTACAATGGTCTAAACAGGATAAGGAGTGGGCGGATCTCCAAGCTGTGGCCAGTTCATTGTGTTACGAGTTGATTGTTGTGGATGGTAACACTGCTGTCTGGAAAAAGCCCAGTGGGGATTCATGTCTTCCAAACCAAAATGAATTTGGGCTTGAACTGTGTGATGAATTTGATGAACCAAGTGTTGCATGGTGATGATCCTTGTGTGCATTATTGTTGAATTGACTTTAATCTCTTTGTTCTAATGCACTTGCCAATGCAGCTTCAACCTTGATGATTATATAGCTGACATGGTTTTCATGTTGGTAGGTACTTCAAACTTAAAAAATGTGTGAGCAGGACATCTTCTGTGAAAGGAGACTATGCAATTGGGTCAATTCCAAAATGGCCACAGAGGTTGATAGAAGCTTCTTCAAGGATCGTTTTATTAAAAAGTGGAATCAATGTTTTTGAAGCAGACAATAGAAGATGGACAAGGAGGGTAGCATATTACAAAAACTCATTAAACTTGAAACTGGGAACTCCAGCTGTACGAAATGTCATGGACATGAATGCATTTTTGGGAGGCTTTGCTGCAGCAATAATATCTGATCCTGTTTGGGTGATGAATGTTGTTCCTGCTCATAAGCCATTAACACTTGATGTCATTTATGATAGAGGACTTATTGGGGTTTACCATGATTGGTATGTCATTCTACCACTTTAATCTTACCCTGACATAGAGCACTCTACAGTCTACTCTGAAAAATATTAACGTAGCAGGATACCAGGGTATTCTGAAAAATATAATGCTGCATCATGTTATATTCAATTTATTGGTTTGAAGGAATTTACTGTAATCTGTTGGTTCCTTAACTAAGTAAACAATGAACAAATTCATTTAATTCCAATAATTGCTTATACTGAACTATGTATAGGATTACCCTTATGGCCTTATATTTGAACATCTGCCTCCCCAGACCCTATATGGCACTGGTGCTTTGTGAACTGGATTGGATCTTTTTAATAACCCACATTGACTCTGGTTTTCTGAAGTGAATTGCCTACCTATGTAACATTTTCAAGTTTAGACTAATCTACCTGCTGTATCTGCCTGACTTTTGTCACTACTGCTTCTGTCTTATTTATTCTGAAAGCAACCATCCTTGCAATTGGCAAATTAAGAATTTAGCCAGTAATAGTTGGAGATGATGTTTTCCTTAAGCACAGCCAAAAATCCACCCCCCAAACAAACCCCATTATAAAACACACACACGAAGCAGAGACGATTGGTTAAGCTTGAGAGTTAACAGTTGATTATGATTTCAGGTGTGAGCCTTTCTCAACATATCCTCGGACCTATGATCTAATTCATGTAGCTGCTATTGAATCTCTTACAAAGGATCCTAGTTCCGGCAAGAGTAGGTATGTATGATCCTATTGACTTTTAAATGGTTACTATGCATGAATTCGTGGTTTATGATAGTCCATATAGCTATAAATTAACAGTTCTTACATTTTGGAGCCTCTAATATGGAGAAGTTAATCTTTGCATCCACCAATTTGATAGAATGGTTTACAATTTGAAAGACCATTTAATTATAATATGCAATAGTTACTGCTTGTTCATTTATGGCTTGAAGCTAGTGTCATGTTGACCGTTGCAAGATCTTATAATGATTGTTTCAGTAGTTTTACTCCTTTATCATTATCCATCTTAATATTCTCCAACTCATTTTGTCCATGCATGATTGTAAAAGAAATGTCTTTTAGCAACTGATAGTAACTAAAAATCTAACCGTTGCAATTGTAGTGAGGTAACTTTTTGGGAAAATTGCACTTTTTGTCGCTAAGTTATATGGTAATTGTAGGATTAGTCCCTGTTTGTTGGCCGTGTTCACTTCTCGTCCCTAAGCTATAAGCCTATAACTGATGTTGCAAATTTTGTCATTTTTCTAACAAAACATTAGGGACTAAATTTGCAAGGTAAATTATAGCTTAGGGACGAGAAGTAAGCACGACGTATTAGAAAAAAGATAAATTTTCAACGTCAGTATAACTTAGGGACGAGATCGAAGTGAACACTACCAACAAGTAGAGACGAATTTTACAATTACCCTATAACTTAGGGATGAAAAGTGCAATTTCCCCTAACTTTTTTATGCAATGTTTCACTTTGACGAGCAAAACCACTTAAACATAGTCGGAAGTAGCTTCCTGAAAAAATGCATAAAGCAAGATATTACAATGTTCATACTGTCTAAGTTCCAGGTTAAGCAGAGTGAAGTTCGCATCTTAAATGTGTGTGTGCGTGCAATTGCGTGTCCTGTTCATACTTCATTTTGTAGTTAATTTTTGTCCATAGCTATATATCTAACCATCAGCACTTGATGTGTCCCTGGCATATCATATTAAGCAATTTAGTTGTTTGATCTAAGCTATTATCTTGACTTTTTTATGTGATTCCCTTCCCAAAATCTCCATCCCACTATGGAAAACAGAGAAACACTGCCAGGTAAAAAGCCCTTGAGCTGTGGAAAGCGATCTGATATCTCCTCCATTTTCAGGTGTAACCTTGTGGATTTGATGGTGGAAATTGATAGAATGTTAAGGCCAGAAGGGAGTGTTGTAATTCGAGATTCACCTGAAGTGATTGACAGAACCGAACGAATTGCTCATGCTGTAAGATGGACAACAAGCATCTACGAGAAAGAGCCTGGTTCAAATGGGAGGGAGAAAATCCTGGTAGCAACAAAGAAACTTTGGAACCTATCTTCAACCTCCTCCCACTGATGGAAGCTTTCCTGTTTGTTTACTATATAAATCCAACACGTATAGATGACGCTGCATGCACTTTGTACAACTGTGTTGTTTCCTAAGTTTGGTAAATGGGGTTGCTGTAATAGAATGGAAGGGGAGTGTACATATATGGAAGTTCCTTAGCACCTGAAAAGGAATGACATGACTGTACTATAAGCTAGTAAGCTTGACCACTTATTTATTGTACACCATAATCATCAATTCATCATTAATTTCTTCGGAGCACTTCCTTGATTGCTTTTGCCCCGGAGGTTTATAAGTTTATATATATATATATATATATATATATATATATATAGACAGAGAGAGAGTCAGAGAGTAGAGTTCAGGTGTGGCTGTATCTTTTCGTACAGTCGGTTCGGTTTACACCACTAGTGTTAACAAAATACATCACTCAATGTTAGGAAATGCACAAAACAAATAATCAAATCTGCACCATTAGGTGTACTAAAAAAAAAATATGCATCATTAGGTACGCATTACTAAAAAACATACCACTAGGTATGCAAATATATACCACATAGTGTTCGAAAATGCACAATTAGGGTAGGGGAGTTATGGGTGTGTTTTTGTGTATTTTTCTATCACTAGTGGTGTATTTTGTTAACACTAGTGTAAATCGCACCGACCGCACAGGAAGGCGCAACTGCATTTGCGCAGTAATATACATATGGGTGTGTTTTTTTTAGCCATAGGGATTGGTTCACTCGCAAAAGAAAGTCCCAGGTGAAAAATGGAGTGAGATTTTAGCCATAGATTAATCTTGATCGAATGGACAAAAATGCGTGTTTTTTTTAAAAAAAAAATGCTAATAAGGGGTTTGTTGTCTTCTTCCTAATATTTATAAATAGTTTTGTTAACTGCCTTCTACTTTGCGTGTAAGATAAAAGCTCTATTCTTCTTTCTCTCTATCTAAATTTAAAATGCATAAGTTTGCTCCTTAAGGTGCATAAATTTGCAACTTAAGGTGTTATTTTGCTTAAGGTGAATAAATTTGTAAAACTTTGAAACTGCGAAGCTGAAATTTTGGGTGCATAATTTTGCTCTTTAAGGTGCATAAGTTTGCACCTTAAAGTGCATGAATTTACAGCTTAAGGTGCAGCTTAAGGTGCATCAAATTAACTATTAAGGTGCGCAACTTCTTTTCCTTACGAATAATGACTCCTAGACTTAAGCTGCATATATTTAAAGTTTAATGTTCATGACTTTAATGTGTACAACTTCTTTTCCTTACGAATAATGGCTCTCAAACTTGATGCATATATTTAAAGCTTAAGGTGCATGATATTAACTGTTAAGGTGCACAACTTTGATGCCTCATATACTTACATAATGTTTTATATATTTCAGTTCCAGATTCATTACTCTATGACTTACCTACCGAAAGCAACGTCAATGTGTGCGATACAAATTCCAGAAACAACGCATATGTTGAAGATGTAACAAGGAATAGTGAAGAAGATGTCGCTGCTTTGTTTTGTTTTTTTTTTTTTTTGGTTTTTACTTTTATACCCCTCAACGCGTGAATTCAAACCTAATCAACCTTGGATTAAAAATTACAATCAATGGCTGAAATCAAGTGATGAGCATTAGATGGATGACTGTGATTAATATGCATGTTTAACCTGGGAGAAGCTTCACATCTGATCCCTATATATATATATATATATATATATATATATATATATATATATATATATATATATATATATATATATGTAACGGTTGTAACGGAAACCGTTACAAAGCCTATTGATGGTTTTATGGGCTTTATAAGGAATATGTACCCCACTTCTCAGGTTACACTCTCTGATTGATACACCATCTATACTAAAACCTGAGAATAAGTGGGAGACACTTGCAAGAATACTATCACTACCAACACAATCAACAACATAAACTAAAGGCAATCCTAAGGACAACTATGGCTGGAGGTTAGTCTATTTTGGTTATATGGAAGGGTTCAGGTGCGGGTATATCTTCCTGTGCGGTTGTGCGATACTCACCTTAAGCATTAAAACGACGCACCATAAGCTAAAAACATAAACAACGCTCCTAAAATTTTTAAACGGCACACCTTCAGTGAGAATAGACTGTGCACCTTAAGTACACAAGTCACGCACCTTAAGAGCACAAACAACGCACCTAAGATTTTAAAATGGCGCACCTTAAGTTTCAACAACTCACGCACCTTAAGCATACATATCATGCACCTCAAGAAGGAAAACAACGCACCTTAAAGAAGGAATATCACGCACCTTAAGCTTTAGGTTCACGCACTTTAAGCTTTAACACTCACGTACCTTAAGAAGAAAATTACGCACCTAAAGTCACCGCCACAACCGCACGGGAAACACCTCACTACACGAGAACTGAATTGTATATATATATATATATATATATATATATATATATATATATATATATATATAT
>CP025648.1:3706173-3772234 GCA_003576665.1 Ipomoea trifida
GCCGGTAGACACCACCGGAAAGAGATGCGGTCGCCGGCGTCTTTTTCTCTCTGGCAAAGAAGACAACGAAGAAGATGATGAAGCTGTTTTCATTTCTTCTTAAGTTCATATGTATTATTATTATTATAGTAAAAAAAAATAATAATAATAAATAAAGGGGACAACCACTTTCGGCTGTCCCCAGAAAGAAACAAAATAAAGTAGCAGCCAAGGTTGGCTGCTACTTTACTTAAGGTGGGGGACTTTGTCCCCCACCCCTGCATTTTTATATATATAATAAAAAATAAAAAATAAAAAAGCCACTTTCGGCTGATTTAAAAATATAAAAAAAAAGGTATACATTGTATAATGTATTGGGAGAAAAAATATATATTGTTGTAAATAGTTTTTTTTATCCCTCGTCATACTCCAACAAAAATTATTCAAGACGAAGACTTTTGAAGACTCGAAGACTCCAACAAAAATTATTCAAGACGAAGACTATTGAAGACTCGAAGACTCCAACAAAAATTATTCAAGACAAAGACTATTGAAGACTCGAAGGCTTCAACAAAAATTGTTCAAGATGAATAGACCATTTCTGGAGTTGGAGACGCTACCCAGAATTAGAACTACAATACTTTTAGAGTTGGAGACTACAAGCTTTTTGTAATAGGTCTACATTGAAAGTAGGCAAAAGATGTAAATTGTAGTATAAGATCATTGTACCAAAAAAATATATATAAAAATATATTTTTTATTGGGTAGCACGGCTGCTAGCCTGCTACCCTGTGTGTAGTTCATAAAGTGGGGGACCTTGTCCCAAGGCACCGGCTCTTCCGTTTGGGGTTTGATCAACCTGCACGGATTTGTCCGGTAGAGTGTGCCTATGCCTCGTCATGGCACTTGAAAAAGGACCATTGCGGTCGCAAAAGGGCCATTGTGGTCGCAAAAGGACCATTGAGGTCGCAAAAATATATATATAATAATAATAAAAATCCCGCGCTCCCGCGATGAGACCAAAATGGTCGCCCAAATACCGGCTTGGTGAAAAAGATGCCCTTGGCACAAAGAAAAAAGGACCATTGTGGTCGCAAAAAAATAATTATAAAAATCCGCTTTCAGCGATGAGACCCCTGTGGTCGTTTAAAGCACCAGCTCGGTAAAAAGATGCCTTTGGCACAAAAAAATCTTGCGAATTTATCGCTTTTTAGCGAATAATGGTCCTTTTGCGACCACAATGGCCCTTTTGCGACCGCAATGGTCCTTTTTCAAGTGCCATGACGAGGCATAGGCACACTCTACCGGACAAATCCGTGCAGGTTGATCAAACCCCAAACGGAAGAGCCGGTGCCTTGGGACAAGGTCCCCCACTTTATGAACTACACACAGGGTAGCAGGCTAGCAGCCGTGCTACCCAATAAAAAATATATTTTTATATATATTTTTTTGGTACAATGATCTTATACTACAATTTACATCTTTTGCCTACTTTCAATGTAGACCTATTACAAAAAGCTTGTAGTCTCCAACTCTAAAAGTATTGTAGTTCTAATTCTGGGTAGCGTCTCCAACTCCAGAAATGGTCTATTCATCTTGAACAATTTTTGTTGAAGCCTTCGAGTCTTCAATAGTCTTTGTCTTGAATAATTTTTGTTGGAGTCTTCGAGTCTTCAATAGTCTTCGTCTTGAATAATTTTTGTTGGAGTCTTCGAGTCTTCAAAAGTCTTCGTCTTGAATAATTTTTGTTGGAGTATGACGAGGGATAAAAAAAACTATTTACAACAATATATATTTTTTCTCCCAATACATTATACAATGTATACCTTTTTTTTTATATTTTTAAATCAGCCGAAAGTGGCTTTTTTATTTTTTATTTTTTATTATATATATAAAAATGCAGGGGTGGGGGACAAAGTCCCCCACCTTAAGTAAAGTAGCAGCCAACCTTGGCTGCTACTTTATTTTGTTTCTTTCTGGGGACAGCCGAAAGTGGTTGTCCCCTTTATTTATTATTATTATTTTTTTTTACTATAATAATAATAATACATATGAACTTAAGAAGAAATGAAAACAGCTTCATCATCTTCTTCGTTGTCTTCTTTGCCAGAGAGAAAAAGACGCCGGCGACCGCATCTCTTTCCGGTGGTGTCTACCGGCGACCTTGGACTCCTTCCATCTTCTTCTTCATCGCGGGCGTCGGGAGAGGGAGAGCTAGATCGCTCGCGGGAGAGGAGAGGTCGCCGCCGGCGGTAGAGAGGGCGGCTGTGGTGGTGCGGTGTGCAACGGCGTGGTGGTGTGCGGTGGCTGTGACTATTGCAGCGTGGTGACCATGGCGGTGACGCAACGGCGAACTTTTCTTCCTTTTTCGGCCATGGTCGCCGATGTTTGATTTGTAACTCGTTTTTGTGTTGTCGTTGTTGACGGTGGTTGAGGATGGTGAGTATCATCCTGTTGATTAGAGGAACACGGCATTTCGTTGCATTCCCCACAGACGGCGCCAATGATGGTGCAAATGTAAACGGGGGTACGGATTTACACCACGTGTGTTGTTTGGTTGTGTATGATCTAGTGTATGGAGTGTGTATGCTTGAGTGCAGGGAGAAGGGGAAAGGGAGCCATGGCTTCTTCTTGGAGCAAAGAGCCAAGAACAAGAGAGAGAGAAGGCCGAGAGGCAAGGGATGAGAGGATGCCATTAACAGGAGGGTCAGGTCCTTTATATAGAAATAGGACCTGACCCTTCAGGAATATAATATTCCCCAAAGGTCACTTGCCCTTTAACAATTCCTAAGGGACACCCGACCTTTTAGGGGTACAATAATACACGGACTATATACATTGTATTTCTACAGTAGTCCTTGGGGTATTTACCCATCAGTATCTATTGTAATAGATTAGTCTTGGATTATTATATTTGTTGGAATATGTATGCTAGATTTTATATATATATATATATATATATATATATATATATATATATATATATATATATATATATATATATATTGTGTTACACTTTTTTTTTTTTTTTTGAATGCTACTGACTCTGTTACAATGTAGTATCTGTTCATAGCTACTTTCTCAACCTACACTAGTGTTTGACAATTCTATTATATATTTTGTTAAATGATTTGAAATATATATAAATGCTGTATTAGATTGATTTTTTTTTTTTGTTAATTACTGTATAAGTACTATTAATAAATATAAATAAAATATTTGTTTAATTACTGTACACGTACACGGTATTAATAAATGTGAATAAATTATTTTTGGGAAAATATCATTTTTAGTCCTTCAACTATAATACATGTATCAATTTTGGTCCTTGACTATTAAAATGTTTAAATTAGGTGCATGCCTATTCAATTCGTATCGATTTTGGTCCTTGACTATTAAGATTTTAAAAGAGTTAATTTCCAAAATGGTCCTCACACTATGACCTTTTCTTAATTTAGTGCCTTGACTTTTAATTGCACCCAAAGTGGTCCCCAAACTATTTAATTTTAAGCCAATTTAGTCTCCGTTAGCTTTGACGTGAACTTGGCGTTAAATAGAAGGGCAAAAAGGACAATTTATATTGTTTGCTGTGACCTTTGACCATTGACGTGAACTTGGCGTTAGACAATAAACAGAGACTTGTGACCTTCGACCAGCGAGAAACCATGGCCAGCATCACCGCCAGGTCCGTCTTTCGCTTCGCCGCAGCCTTCTCCCGGACCGCCGCAACCAGACTGGCAACTGGAGCGAATTGAAGCCTAAGACCTCCGTCTCTCCTTTTCACATCCCCACTCAGAAGCCCCTCACTGCACGCATCTTCAGGTTTCCTTTGGAGTTGAGCTGTGTTAGAGTAGAGACTATGCTGCCGTATCACACGGCGACTGTCTGTGCTTTGCTCAATTCCATGCTCTCAGTCGCTCCCCGGAGCCGTTGTTGGAGTCTTGGAGATGGATGATTGTTAGATGTGTTGGGAAAATCAGAAACCATTCACGTCTTCTTCATAGTACCTACCATGGATGTCAATGGACAATGTATTACTACACAGCCTGTGACATTATAGTTTCTGTTTGGTTCCCATATCAAAGCTATAAGGTTTTTTGTTCTTTCATTTGAAAATGATGCACATGTTTCTTTGACAAAAATAATAAATATGTAAGTTTAGTATCATTGTGCATCTAGTCTAGACTAGACAGATAGATAGAAACATTAGCCAAATTGGGTTAATCATGATTCCTGATATTTTATTGTTGTAAAAAAAAAAAAAAACAAAGAGAGAGAGAGCGAGAGCAACAGAGGTTGAAGGGCTGTGTGCTCAGTGACCAGAAGGGATTTGGGGTTCATAACCCCCGACGACCGCAGCGAGGATCAGATCTGAGGGGTTTCACGGCCTCGCTGAAGGGGAGGCTGTGGAGTTTGAGGTGTCGTCCGGTGACGACGGCGGAGGCGTGGGCGGCGGTGGCCGTAGCAGCGGTGGTGGCCGTTACGGCGGCGGAGGCGGAGGAGGTTGCTTCAGCTGTGGGAGGATGGGCCCTTTGCTCGTGATTGCCGGAACAACCATTGCTAAACTATTTTCCCAGCAACCCATCACATTTCATTCCTCTGTTCTATGCCTTTCATTTTGTTTTTGTGAACTGGGTGATGTTAAACATTTCTCCATGGAAAAAAAAAACTAGCTAGCCACCTATTTTCTTTTTAAGTCTTTTTTACTGCTTATGCTTAGAGTAGTAGAAGTAATGAAAATTAATGTGTTTTGGGATTTGGAGACCAATCTGTCGGCAAAACCAGTCCTTGAATTCATATGAGTCCTAGCCATTGTTGATCTATCAAAGAAAGTGTTAAACTGGAGAACCAGACTTGAATTACCCATCTTACCCCTCATTTTAACACTCATTTGACGCCATATCTAACGGATGACCTTTTTGGCTTAAAATTGAATAGTCTGGGGACTACATTGGGTGCAATTAAAAGTCAAAGCACTAAATTAAGAAAAGGCCATAGTCGGAGGACCATTTTGGGCATTTTCTCGATTTTAAAATTAAGTGCATGACTATTCAATTTGTATCACATTTGGTCCCACTGTTAAATTTTTCGACCAAATTTCCGATCAAGTCACCAGTGACCGACTATTTTATTTAATTTTTATTTTAAAAATTATTTTAATAAATTTTAAATTTAAAAACTTAAAAATAAAAAACGCCGGTCACCCTCACCCTCCTCCCTTCTTCTTAGGCGGAGACGAAGAGAGAGCGGAGATGAATTGGAGGAAAGCAGGGGGGGGGGGGGAAGAGAACGCTAAGGGGGTGGCAGGCGTTGTCTTCCCTAGCGTTATTTTATTTTTAAGTTTCTTAATTTAAAAATTATTAAAATAATTTTTAAAATAAAAATTAAATAAATTAACCGATCACCGGTGGCTTGGTCGGAGAATTGAATGACAGGACTAAATGTGATACAAATTGAATAGTCATGCACCTAATTTGAAAATCATAATAGTCAAGGACCAAAATTGATACGAATTGAATAGTCATGCACCTAAGTTGAAAATTTTAATAGTCAAAGACTAAAATTGATACATGTATTATAGTCGATGGACTAAAAATGATATTTTATCATTATTTTTGGAAAGATTTAACTATAGGACTCTTGACTATTACGCGTATACTCCATTCTCCAGAAATCCTTACAGAAAATGGATAACAATAATAATTCCGCATTTGAATCATAGTAAGGGCAAAATATGTTCCAAAGAAAAGTTTGCCACTCTTAACTGTAAGTTCAAAGAATTTCATTTAACAAGATAACAAGGAAAGATCTTCGTGGAGTAAAAGCATACCCTCAATGCAGAAGTTCGCTCCTTGGATATAATCTCCAAGCCAGTCCCTATCTTGTGGAATCTTACATCCTTGATATCCTCAATTAGAGACCTCACCTATCGAAAACATCTACTTAAAATTCTAGGAAAAGTGAATATGTAAAATATCAAAGTAAGTTCAGGTTGAGACTAAAGAGTTGACTAACCATATAGACATCTGGTATGTCCTCGCGGGCACTACATCACCATATATTGACATCAGCAACTGAGAACATCAACTAAGAAGAATGAAAATGACTGCAATATGTTTCTTACTGATCAAAAAGAATCCTCGAGATTTCAACATAATGAAATGGTAATGACTGGAACCCTTCAGAATCCCTCTCTGCTTCCAAGACCTGAGTTAACTTCTCTAAGTGGTAGCATAAAAATTAGTATCAAATAAGCAAAACCCTCAACTATAGAAAATAATCATAAAAAATTACAAACGAGAAAGGAATGAAACTATAGAAATGTTTATATAAAGTTCTAAACTATATACATAACAAAGAATTCTCTGGATATCATCCAAAACAATCAATGGTTGATTTTAGATACTAACAAATCACACCTCAAATAACAATCATATAATTCCATGAGAAAAAGCCTTAATTATTGAACACCCTAGCTTCTAAATCATTATAACAATGGCCAAAGTATATACATAACACAAAATTCTCTGAACATCATCCAAAACAATCAATGGCTGATTTTAGACACTAACCCATCACACCTCAAATAACAATCATATAATTCCATAAGAAGAAACCTTAATTATTGAACTCTCTGGCTTCTAAATCATTACAATAATTACCAAATTTGAGTTTGATTGAGAGTAGCCATTCACTCACCAACTGACATCCATTCAGGAGGTCTGATAGTGCATTTCCCTCTCTTCTTCAGGGCCACTGCCAACCACAGCGGAACCTGTATGGCTATTTGGGGGCGAAAAGGGCCAAAATCTCCCTGTAAATTACACAAATTGAAATTACAGGTTTGAGATATGGATATGAATAATTGAAGAATAAACAAACTAAAATGATGTGAAATTGAAAGAGGAAATGAATACGCAGATCAAATTTAGGGGTTCCATTCTCATGTTGGGCACAATTTCAATCATTTCATCCTCCGCAAGAAACTCCAACTGCAGGATTTAACAAGAAATTAGTGCAATGACTTTCGGAAATTAATCAAATTTCAAGATAATTTTTTTAAAGAACAAAACAAAATTTGATTCACATATTTACAGAACCTCAGCAGCTGAAATGGCAGATGCCTGTGGATCAGATTGACTGGCCATTGTTTTTTTTTTAATGTGACGATACAAAGTTTTAGTCTTTGAGTGCGTTTGAAGGGAACGGACTGCTGTGCAAATGGTGTGGGCGACTGGATGAGCCCTAGTTTTCTGTCTTCTTTTTTGGCGGGAAAACTCAAGTGGGTTAGCAAACAGTCAGTTTTTTTGGCGGGAAAACTGGAAAACCGATTTATAACCGACCTGAAATCAAACAAAATAAAGTAATAAACAATATAAAAACCGAACAGAAATACATTATTCAAAAATTAATACTTAAAAATTGCAATTATGGGAATACTAAACTTACTGTATCACTGTTATACACTTATACTACTATACTAGTAAAAATTCCATAGCAATTCAACATTATTTAGTTATTTATGCCCCCATTCCAGCAGTAAAAATTCAACCTTATTGGCATACTGCATACACGGGTTTAAAATAGCAGATTCGCAGGGATGAAATCCATTTGAAATTTAATATGTAAAAATTTTACCTGGAGTGTCTATTGCAACTTGATTGGTGTCTGCCGATGGATGGCAACGGGGCCGGGCGGGGCAGGGAATGGGGTCCTGTCCCCGACGGATGAAATCCTAACCGTAATTCTAAGTCGTACAAGCAGTTTGGAGTATAGAAACACGTTTTTTACAATAAATCGGTTCAAACACACCACCTGTTCGATGGATTGCCACAGAGGTGTGCTGAGAGAGGAGCTTCGAACTTGAAAGCGCTGACTGCACAGAGCCGAAGGCGCCTTGGTGGACAACCGTAGCCGGAGAGGGTGCGAGATAGAGAGAGAAGGTGTGTCCGCCGAGGCAGAGAGTCGGAGACGCCGAGGGAGAAGCGGAGACGCCGATGGGTAGGGTTATGCTGTATTTGGGTGTGTGTATAACATTTGTTTTAATTTAGATTATTATTATACATTTACTTTAGGGTTTGGAAATAATATTTGTTTAAATTATCTTTTAAACCATCTTTAATAATTAATTCAACGGTTGGTTAGAAGAATATACTATGTTGTTCTGGAAGTGTAATTCTATATGAGATCACATGGGATGTTGCAGGCAGTTTTGCTGGCACATTCATATTAGAAGGAGAAAATTGTAATTTATGTGTATCATATACTCCATCCGTCCTGAATTGGATGTCTCATTTACTTTTTGCACGCTTTTTAAGAAATTAAAGTAAATGTGATGTGTTTTCCAATTATGCCCCCAACTTTTTCACTTTTGAAAATATAAGTAATAAAGAAAGCAAAAGTTATAAGGGTAAATTGGGAAAAGTAGAATGATAGTGATGTTCAATTTTGGAAAGAGGACAACATTTTGGGACAAATTAAAAAGGAAAGTAAGACAGGTAAAATGGGACAGGGGGAGTATATGCGAAGTATTAATATCACTTTTAAATTATTAGTGATGTAAATGTTGTCCTTCAGTTTTTAAAACATGATATATATTATTCCTCCCTTAATACGAAGAAGGAGAAACATTGTTGCCGGTGGACAAACGAATAAAGAAAAATGGAAGAAAAAAATGTGGCCTTCAAACAGGGAAAACGGCGAGTAGTCGCATTTACACCACTAATAATTCGAGGGATGGACATATATTTCACGTTTTGAAATTTGAGGGGTAACATTTACACCACTAATAATTTATGAGTGGCATTGATAATTGGTATATTTGTGAGGGATAAATTACCATTTTCCCTATATGAATATTCAACCTCCCAAAAAAAGGTAACATTATTTGATTTATTTTTATTTGTTGAATCTATCTTAACTAATTTAATATTAGCTGATTATTTTTTTTAATACTTTCATTGTTAATTTATTTTAGACAGTCAATTTATACAAAACATTGTGGTGTTTATGATAAATTATATTATTTATAAAGAAATTCAACAAAGACTGTTATAAGTAGAATTTTTAATTTAAAAAAAAAAAGAAAAAAAAAGAAGAAAGAATCTAATCATTGTGAAAGCGGACCTCGAAAAGGTCAATTCTATTTTAAAATCTAATTTAAAATACATTAAAATTAAAATAATCACAATGAATGAATGAAATCCCATACTATTTTTTTAAAAATTAAAAAATGCATTCTTTAAAAAAATTAACAATTACTCCTTCATATTTTACTTGTCATGTTTATTATTCATTAGTCAAACCAATTCTTCTTTATTTATTTTCCTTTATATTTTATTAAGTATTTTTAAATTTAATTTTTTGTATTAAACAATACTTTTAATATAATTTCTAAATATATAAATTTTATATACTAATAACAAACTTAATACAAATTGAATCCAATCAAGTTTCGTTAACCAAACCAAATACATGGAGGAATAATATTTATACATATTTTTGAAAAATTACAAATAGAATAATAATAATAATAATAATAATAATTATTATTATTATTATTATTATTATTATTATTTGTTCATGACTTACATTTTCTTGTTTGGTTTATTTCGACATTTTTTGGAAGTTTTTGCAAAAAAATATCACAATTCAGAAATGACATAACAGCTCAGATAATGGCATGGACCACATTTCTTGGAAGTTTCAACTTCATCTGCATATGTCAATGTCACTCACATTATTAAATTTCTGGAGAATGGAGTATACGCGTAATAGTCAAGAGTCCTATAGTTAAATCTTTCCAAAAATAATGATAAAATATCATTTTTAGTCCATCGACTATAATACATGTATCAATTTTAGTCTTTGACTATTAAAATTTTCAACTTAGGTGCATGACTATTCAATTCGTATCAATTTTGGTCCTTGACTATTATGATTTTCAAATTAGGTGCATGACTATTCAATTTGTATCACATTTAGTCCTGTCATTCAATTCTCCGACCAAGCCACCGGTGATCGGTTAATTTATTTAATTTTTATTTTAAAAATTATTTTAATAATTTTTAAATTAAGAAACTTAAAAATAAAATAACGCTAGGGAAGACAACGCCTGCCACCCCCTTAGCGTTCTCTTCCCCCCCCCCCCCCTGCTTTCCTCCAATTCATCTCCGCTCTCTCTTCGTCTCCGCCTAAGAAGAAGGGAGGAGGGTGAGGGTGACCGGCGTTTTTTATTTTTAAGTTTTTAAATTTAAAATTTATTAAAATAATTTTTAAAATAAAAATTAAATAAAATAGTCGGTCACTGGTGACTTGATCGGAAATTTGGTCGAAAAATTTAACAGTGGGACCAAATGTGATACAAATTGAATAGTCATGCACTTAATTTTAAAATCGAGAAAATGCCCAAAATGGTCCTCCGACTATGGCCTTTTCTTAATTTAGTGCTTTGACTTTTAATTGCACCCAATGTAGTCCCCAGACTATTCAATTTTAAGCCAAAAAGGTCATCCGTTAGATATGGCGTCAAATGAGTGTTAAAATGAGGGGTAAGATGGGTAATTCAAGTCTGGTTCTCCAGTTTAACACTTTCTTTGATAGATCAACAATGGCTAGGACTCATATGAATTCAAGGACTGGTTTTGCCGACAGATTGGTCTCCAAATCCCAAAACACATTAATTTTCATTACTTCTACTACTCTAAGCATAAGCAGTAAAAAAGACTTAAAAAGAAAATAGGTGGCTAGCTAGTTTTTTTTTTCCATGGAGAAATGTTTAACATCACCCAGTTCACAAAAACAAAATGAAAGGCATAGAACAGAGGAATGAAATGTGATGGGTTGCTGGGAAAATAGTTTAGCAATGGTTGTTCCGGCAATCACGAGCAAAGGGCCCATCCTCCCACAGCTGAAGCAACCTCCTCCGCCTCCGCCGCCGTAACGGCCACCACCGCTGCTACGGCCACCGCCGCCCACGCCTCCGCCGTCGTCACCGGACGACACCTCAAACTCCACAGCCTCCCCTTCAGCGAGGCCGTGAAACCCCTCAGATCTGATCCTCGCTGCGGTCGTCGGGGGTTATGAACCCCAAATCCCTTCTGGTCACTGAGCACACAGCCTTCAACCTCTGTTGCTCTCGCTCTCTCTCTCTTTGTTTTTTTTTTTTTTTACAACAATAAAATATCAGGAATCATGATTAACCCAATTTGGCTAATGTTTCTATCTATCTGTCTAGTCTAGACTAGATGCACAATGATACTAAACTTACATATTTATTATTTTTGTCAAAGAAACATGTGCATCATTTTCAAATGAAAGAACAAAAAACCTTATAGCTTTGATATGGGAACCAAACAGAAACTATAATGTCACAGGCTGTGTAGTAATACATTGTCCATTGACATCCATGGTAGGTACTATGAAGAAGACGTGAATGGTTTCTGATTTTCCCAACACATCTAACAATCATCCATCTCCAAGACTCCAACAACGGCTCCGGGGAGCGACTGAGAGCATGGAATTGAGCAAAGCACAGACAGTCGCCGTGTGATACGGCAGCATAGTCTCTACTCTAACACAGCTCAACTCCAAAGGAAACCTGAAGATGCGTGCAGTGAGGGGCTTCTGAGTGGGGATGTGAAAAGGAGAGACGGAGGTCTTAGGCTTCAATTCGCTCCAGTTGCCAGTCTGGTTGCGGCGGTCCGGGAGAAGGCTGCGGCGAAGCGAAAGACGGACCTGGCGGTGATGCTGGCCATGGTTTCTCGCTGGTCGAAGGTCACAAGTCTCTGTTTATTGTCTAACGCCAAGTTCACGTCAATGGTCAAAGGTCACAGCAAACAATATAAATTGTCCTTTTTGCCCTTCTATTTAACGCCAAGTTCACGTCAAAGCTAACGGAGACTAAATTGGCTTAAAATTAAATAGTTTGGGGACCACTTTGGGTGCAATTAAAAGTCAAGGCACTAAATTAGAAAAAGGTCATAGTGTGAGGACCATTTTGGAAATTAACTCTTTTAAAATCTTAATAGTCAAGGACCAAAATCGATACGAATTGAATAGGCATGCACCTAATTTAAACATTTTAATAGTCAAGGACCAAAATTGATACATGTATTATAGTTGAAGGACTAAAAATGATATTTTCCCAAAAATAATTTATTCACATTTATTAATACCGTGTACGTGTACAGTAATTAAACAAATATTTTATTTATATTTATTAATAGTACTTATACAGTAATTAACAAAAAAAAAAAATCAATCTAATACAGCATTTATATATATTTCAAATCATTTAACAAAATATATAATAGAATTGTCAAACACTAGTGTAGGTTGAGAAAGTAGCTATGAACAGATACTACATTGTAACAGAGTCAGTAGCATTCAAAAAAAAAAAAAAAGTGTAACACAATATATATATATATATATATATATATATATATATATATATATATATATATATATATATATATATAAAATCTAGATAATATATATATATATATATATATATATATAGGGATCAGATGTGAAGCTTCTCCCAGGTTAAACATGCATATTAATCACAGTCATCCATCTAATGCTCATCACTTGATTTCAGCCATTGATTGTAATTTTTAATCCAAGGTTGATTAGGTTTGAATTCACGCGTTGAGGGTATAAAAGTAAAAACCAAAAAAAAAAAAAAACAAAACAAGCAGCGACATCTTCTTCACTATTCCTTGTTACATCTTCAACATATGCGTTGTTTCTGGAATTTGTATCGCACACATTGACGTTGCTTTCGTAGGTAAGTCATAGAGTAATGAATCTGGAACTGAAATATATAAAACATTATGTAAGTATATGAGGCATCAAAGTTGTGCACCTTAACAGTTAATATCATGCACCTTAAGCTTTAAATATATGCATCAAGTTTGAGAGCCATTATTCGTAAGGAAAAGAAGTTGTACACATTAAAGTCATGAACATTAAACTTTAAATATATGCAGCTTAAGTCTAGGAGTCATTATTCGTAAGGAAAAGAAGTTGCGCACCTTAATAGTTAATTTGATGCACCTTAAGCTGCACCTTAAGCTGTAAATTCATGCACTTTAAGGTGCAAACTTATGCACCTTAAAGAGCAAAATTATGCACCAAAATTTCAGCTTCGCAGTTTCAAAGTTTTACAAATTTATTCACCTTAAGCAAAATAACACCTTAAGTTGCAAATTTATGCACCTTAAGGAGCAAACTTATGCATTTTAAATTTAGATAGAGAGAAAGAAGAATAGAGCTTTTATCTTACACGCAAAGTAGAAGGCAGTTAACAAAACTATTTATAAATATTAGGAAGAAGACAACAAACCCCTTATTAGCATTTTTTTTTTAAAAAAAACACGCATTTTTGTCCATTCGATCAAGATTAATCTATGGCTAAAATCTCACTCCATTTTTCACCTGGGACTTTCTTTTGCGAGTGAACCAATCCCTATGGCTAAAAAAACACACCCATATGTATATTACTGCGCAAATGCAGTTGCGCCTTCCTGTGCGGTCGGTGCGATTTACACTAGTGTTAACAAAATACACCACTAGTGATAGAAAAATACACAAAAACACACCCATAACTCCCCTACCCTAATTGTGCATTTTCGAACACTATGTGGTATATATTTGCATACCTAGTGGTATGTTTTTTAGTAATGCGTACCTAATGATGCATATTTTTTTTTAGTACACCTAATGGTGCAGATTTGATTATTTGTTTTGTGCATTTCCTAACATTGAGTGATGTATTTTGTTAACACTAGTGGTGTAAACCGAACCGACTGTACGAAAAGATACAGCCACACCTGAACTCTACTCTCTGACTCTCTCTCTGTCTATATATATATATATATATATATATATATATATATAAACTTATAAACCTCCGGGGCAAAAGCAATCAAGGAAGTGCTCCGAAGAAATTAATGATGAATTGATGATTATGGTGTACAATAAATAAGTGGTCAAGCTTACTAGCTTATAGTACAGTCATGTCATTCCTTTTCAGGTGCTAAGGAACTTCCATATATGTACACTCCCCTTCCATTCTATTACAGCAACCCCATTTACCAAACTTAGGAAACAACACAGTTGTACAAAGTGCATGCAGCGTCATCTATACGTGTTGGATTTATATAGTAAACAAACAGGAAAGCTTCCATCAGTGGGAGGAGGTTGAAGATAGGTTCCAAAGTTTCTTTGTTGCTACCAGGATTTTCTCCCTCCCATTTGAACCAGGCTCTTTCTCGTAGATGCTTGTTGTCCATCTTACAGCATGAGCAATTCGTTCGGTTCTGTCAATCACTTCAGGTGAATCTCGAATTACAACACTCCCTTCTGGCCTTAACATTCTATCAATTTCCACCATCAAATCCACAAGGTTACACCTGAAAATGGAGGAGATATCAGATCGCTTTCCACAGCTCAAGGGCTTTTTACCTGGCAGTGTTTCTCTGTTTTCCATAGTGGGATGGAGATTTTGGGAAGGGAATCACATAAAAAAGTCAAGATAATAGCTTAGATCAAACAACTAAATTGCTTAATATGATATGCCAGGGACACATCAAGTGCTGATGGTTAGATATATAGCTATGGACAAAAATTAACTACAAAATGAAGTATGAACAGGACACGCAATTGCACGCACACACACATTTAAGATGCGAACTTCACTCTGCTTAACCTGGAACTTAGACAGTATGAACATTGTAATATCTTGCTTTATGCATTTTTTCAGGAAGCTACTTCCGACTATGTTTAAGTGGTTTTGCTCGTCAAAGTGAAACATTGCATAAAAAAGTTAGGGGAAATTGCACTTTTCATCCCTAAGTTATAGGGTAATTGTAAAATTCGTCTCTACTTGTTGGTAGTGTTCACTTCGATCTCGTCCCTAAGTTATACTGACGTTGAAAATTTATCTTTTTTCTAATACGTCGTGCTTACTTCTCGTCCTAAGCTATAATTTACCTTGCAAATTTAGTCCCTAATGTTTTGTTAGAAAATGACAAAATTTGCAACATCAGTTATAGGCTTATAGCTTAGGGACGAGAAGTGAACACGGCCAACAAACAGGGACTAATCCTACAATTACCATATAACTTAGCGACAAAAAGTGCAATTTTCCAAAAAGTTACCTCACTACAATTGCAACGGTTAGATTTTTAGTTACTATCAGTTGCTAAAAGACATTTCTTTTACAATCATGCATGGACAAAATGAGTTGGAGAATATTAAGATGGATAATGATAAAGGAGTAAAACTACTGAAACAATCATTATAAGATCTTGCAACGGTCAACATGACACTAGCTTCAAGCCATAAATGAACAAGCAGTAACTATTGCATATTATAATTAAATGGTCTTTCAAATTGTAAACATTCTATCAAATTGGTGGATGCAAAGATTAACTTCTCCATATTAGAGGCTCCAAAATGTAAGAACTTAATTTATAGCTATATGGACTATCATAAACCACGAATTCATGCATAGTAACCATTTAAAAGTCAATAGGATCATACATACCTACTCTTGCCGGAACTAGGATCCTTTGTAAGAGATTCAATAGCAGCTACATGAATTAGATCATAGGTCCGAGGATATGTTGAGAAAGGCTCACACCTGAAATCATAATCAACTGTTAACTCTCAGCTTAACCAATCGTCTCTGCTTCGTGTGTGTGTTTTATAATGGGGTTTGTTTGGGGGTGGATTTTTGGCTGTGCTTAAGGAAAACATCATCTCCAACTATTACTGGCTAAATTCTTAATTTGCCAATTGCAAGGATGGTTGCTTTCAGAATAAATAAGACAGAAGCAGTAGTGACAAAAGTCAGGCAGATACAGCAGGTAGATTAGTCTAAACTTGAAAATGTTACATAGGTAGGCAATTCACTTCAGAAACCAGAGTCAATGTGGGTTATTAAAAAGATCCAATCAGTTCACAAAGCACCAGTGCCATATAGGTCTGGGGAGGCAGATGTTCAAATATAAGGCCATAAGGGTAATCCTATACATAGTTCAGTATAAGCAATTATTGGAATTAAATGAATTTGTTCATTGTTTACTTAGTTAAGGAACCAACAGATTACAGTAAATTCCTTCAAACCAATAAATTGAATATAACATGATGCAGCATTATATTTTTCAGAATACCCTGGTATCCTGCTACGTTAATATTTTTCAGAGTAGACTGTAGAGTGCTCTATGTCAGGGTAAGATTAAAGTGGTAGAATGACATACCAATCATGGTAAACCCCAATAGTCCTCTATCATAAATGACATCAAGTGTTAATGGCTTATGAGCAGGAACAACATTCATCACCCAAACAGGATCAGATATTATTGCTGCAGCAAAGCCTCCAAAAATGCATTCATGTCCATGACATTTCGTACAGCTGGAGTTCCCAGTTTCAAGTTTAATGAGTTTTTGTAATATGCTACCCTCCTTGTCCATCTTCTATTGTCTGCTTCAAAAACATTGATTCCACTTTTTAATAAAACGATCCTTGAAGAAGCTTCTATCAACCTCTGTGGCCATTTTGGAATTGACCCAATTGCATAGTCTCCTTTCACAGAAGATGTCCTGCTCACACATTTTTTAAGTTTGAAGTACCTACCAACATGAAACCATGTCAGCTATATAATCATCAAGGTTGAAGCTGCATTGGCAAGTGCATTAGAACAAAGAGATTAAAGTCAATTCAACAATAATGCACACAAGGATCATCACCATGCAACACTTGGTTCATCAAATTCATCACACAGTTCAAGCCAAATTCATTTTGGTTTGGAAGACATGAATCCCCACTGGGCTTTTTCCAGACAGCAGTGTTACCATCCACAACAATCAACTCGTAACACAATGAACTGGCCACAGCTTGGAGATCCGCCACTCCTTATCCTGTTTAGACCATTGTACAGGAGGACCAGAGACAACAAAGTAGCCTCCTGGGCGAAGTAACCGATCAACTTCAATAAAGTATGTTGCATCTGCACATACCAGTTGTTTTGTTAAAATCAGAAGCATATTAGTAGTAACATAATAGCAGCAAGTGTGGGCTGAGATATACAAAACTTACTATATGCTGTGAAAGGAATCAAACACCGAGAACAATGCACCAAATCAAATGAGAAAGCAGGAAATGGGAGCCTGCGTGTCCCAAGCATGGCAACAAGTGCAGGTACTCCTCGCTCCAAGGCAAATTGTATTTGTGATTTGTGTGAATCTCTTGGAGCAAAAGAAACAGTCAACATGTCTTTGGAAAGTAGATAACCACCAAAACTGGCAACCTACAGGTGTAAGGAGCTAAATGGTTTCAGAGCAGTAGAAACCAATGATTTCAAAGAAATAAAAATGGAATGCTTACCCCACATCCCATATCAAGGGCTGTCCTTAAAACTCCATCACCTAAAGGAATATACTGTTTGAGTTCTCATATACTGCTCTGCGCCATCTGGGAACATTGTGCCACCTCCAGGAAAGATGAAATATGGACCTTCCCTTTTCATCCATCCTTGGTGACCTTTCCTGTCAGCTATTTTATTGTAAGGCATGTTGTCATGAAATATCTGCAAAGGATAAAACACAGATTCATCAGTGATCAGACATAAAACATATTAATCACAGATCAAGCCACTCATGAAAAGGTAATGCCAAAATGGAATCTTTTAAGGATGGAATATGACTAACTGTAATCTTAAAACAAGTCATTAGCACAATGCATCAATGGTTAACCAAAATTGAAGAAATCACCAAAAGTACATCACTACCATACTACACTTAAAGGGAAACAGGTTAAACCATCCATCAAAGGATGACTGCCCATTGTATCACTGAAAAGACATTGAGTAATTGGAACCATATGCCAAATTATATACGAATGAATTACTATCACTCACAGCTGGACTAGTAAACAAATAAATGGATCTCAGAAAATAGCTTAAACTCAGTTAACTTGCGCATGAAACGAAGTAAAGGGAAAATTCACCTTATGCAAACTCTCCGGCCACCGGACAGGAACTTTGTATCCCTCAGGGGTGGAATCAAGCAAATCGGTGTCTCGTGAGGCAAAGGACAATGCCGCTCCCGGTAGTAATTCATCTCTCGACTAAGATGGCTGTTAATTCTGGGTCCTCACAGGGCATGTGGTCCACATAATCAGCAGGACAGAACTGGATCGGGGCGATCTCCCTGCCCGACTCCACGAGCGCGACGAGGAGGCTTCGCTGCTGCGAATCCCCTGAAAGCAGCGCCTGCCGGCCGGATGCCGCCAGAGAGTCACCCAGCGGCGTGAAGACGAGGAGGAAAAAAACGAACACCGCCGCAAAGAAGGCCGCAAACACCAGATCAAGCAGCTGCCACTTGCGCGCATTCCGGTGCGATGAAAATAAGCTTAAGTGACCCATTTTTCAATTCACATCAACTTTAAGTTCCTACTCAAGATCCGATCATATTCAAATGCACCCAGCTGCTATAAACTACTCCATTACGCGATTTCCATATGTGTACAAGAATCTACTACCGCAGTAGAAATGCCAGTGCTGAACCGTATGCAGGGTGCATAACATTTAACGCAAGTTGATGGATGCTGATCTGAGCTTAGGGAGTAAATGCAACAAGGGTTTGCTGCAGAGTGGGAGAAAACACTCACTCACAGAGTGCAGTTGGGAAAAAGAAGGTTTGGGGGTTTAAGGATCGGAGTCATAGATTAGTTCAACTTTCTAATCTATATAATATTTTGAATTGGTAATTTTTTTTTTTTTTTATGGCATTACCACCCTTGACAATTTTTTGGTGAATTATGGTCCTTACAACTTACAAGTTACAACTATGTGATTATGAATAAAATTTTATTTTTTTAATATGTTAAATTTAAATTATTTGTATAATAAATGTACATTATTTGATAGTTTATCTCTCCAAATGTATGCATCATTTGCTTTTGACAAAAATTTTAAAAAAGTTAACTCTATTTATGCCTTTCTACTCTCTTACAATTTTGTAAACATTTCATCATCTTTCTTCTTTTAAGAATGGTTTCTCCTCGTTACCAACCTAGGTTACCCATGACCCTAGCGGCAAAAGATCACAAATTTGAGGATCAAACCTCCAACCTCTCGACTGTAGGTAGAGCACTCTTACCACTTGAGTTGTCCTTACGAACATTTCATTATTTTTCTTAATCTCATATGTAGACATTTATTCATCTTCTTCAACAAATTCTTTCTATATTCTATTTCTTTCATATATATATATATATATATATATATATACAATTCAGTTCTCGTGTAGTGAGGTGTTTCCCGTGCGGTTGTGGCGGTGACTTTAGGTGCGTAATTTTCTTCTTAAGGTACGTGAGTGTTAAAGCTTAAAGTGCGTGAACCTAAAGCTTAAGGTGCGTGATATTCCTTCTTTAAGGTGCGTTGTTTTCCTTCTTGAGGTGCATGATATGTATGCTTAAGGTGCGTGAGTTGTTGAAACTTAAGGTGCGCCATTTTAAAATCTTAGGTGCGTTGTTTGTGCTCTTAAGGTGCGTGACTTGTGTACTTAAGGTGCACAGTCTATTCTCAACTGAAGGTGTGCCGTTTAAAAATTTTAGGAGCGTTGTTTATGTTTTTAGCTTATGGTGCGTCGTTTTAATGCTTAAGGTGAGTATCGCACAACCGCACAGGAAGATATACCCGCACCTGAACCCTTCCATATAACCAAAATAGACTAACCTCCAGCCATAGTTGTCCTTAGGATTGCCTTTAGTTTATGTTGTTGATTGTGTTGGTAGTGATAGTATTCTTGCAAGTGTCTCCCACTTATTCTCAGGTTTTAGTATAGATGGTGTATCAATCAGAGAGTGTAACCTGAGAAGTGGGGTACATATTCCTTATAAAGCCCATAAAACCATCAATAGGCTTTGTAACGGTTTCCGTTACAACCGTTACATGGCACCACCTTAATGGCCATTTAAGGCCATAACTTGCACCACATAAATGAAAATGTTACATAAGGTGCGTGAACCTAAAGTTTAAGGTGGGTGATTTTCCTTCTTAAGGATGCGTGATATGTATGCTTAATGTGCGTGAGTTGTTGAAACTTAAGGTGCGTGAGTTGTTGAAACT
Source organism: Ipomoea trifida (assembly GCA_003576665.1). Taxonomy (NCBI): domain Eukaryota; kingdom Viridiplantae; phylum Streptophyta; class Magnoliopsida; order Solanales; family Convolvulaceae; genus Ipomoea; species Ipomoea trifida. Next base: position 3,726,294 of record CP025648.1, read on the forward strand.
TAAAGGTGCGTCATTTTAAAACCTTAGGTGCATGATTTGTGTTCTTAAGGTGCGTGGCTTGTGTACTTAAGGTGTGTGGTTTGTGTACTTAAGGTTCGCAGTGTATTCTCAACTGAAGGTGCAATATTTAAAAACTTTAGGTGCGTCGTTTAGTGTTTAAGGTGAGTATCGCACAACCGCACGAGAAGATAGATCCACACCTAAACCCTTCCATATATATATATATATACACACACACACACACACACACACACACACACACATGCATGCACGTATGTACGTATGTATATATGTATGTGTGTCTGTGTGTGTCTATGTATGTACGTATGTATATATATATATATATATATGTATGTATGTATGTATGTATTTATGTATCTATGTACATACATACATACATATATTTTATTTATTTATTTATTTATTTATACTGAATATAAAAAAAAGGGAAAAGGGTCAAATAGGCCCTCGAACATTTCATAAGGAGTCAATTAGGTCCACGAACTTTTAAAACTTGCAATTAGACCCTCAAATATGTCAAAATAAAGCAACAAAGCCCACGAACAGGTAATTGACATGTTATAACAGGTCATTTGGATTTTCCGGCGACCGGCGACACTTTCCGGCCACCGGCGACAAAGTCCGGCGACCGGCGACGACCGAATCATCGCCGTCTCCGGCGTCTGGCCGCCTTCTTCGCGGAGAAGGCGGCCAGAACTGCGACCAGAACTCTGGCCGCCTTCTCCGCGGAGAAGGCGACCAAACTCTGGTCGCCTTCTCCGCGGAGAAGGCGGCCAGACGCCGGAGACGGCGACCGACGACGATTCGGTCGTCGCCGGTCGCCGGACTTTGTCGCCGGTGGCCGGAAAGTGTCGCCGGTCGCCGGAAAATCCAAATGACCTGTTATAACAGGTCAATTACCTGTTCGTGGGCTTCGTTGCCTTATTTTGACATGTTTGAGGGTTTAATTGCAAGTTTTAAAAGTTCGTGGACCTAATTGACTCCTTATGAAATGTTCGAGGGCCTATTTGACCCTTTTCCCTAAAAAAAATAATTGCACAATATTAGTATAATTATCTAATAATTATTATGGTAATCAAGGAATTAATTTCACATATGAGTATAATTCAATAATAATTATTATGTTAATCAAGCAAATAATTATATAGATATTAGTATAATTACAAATAAACATGAGTGTTTGAAATTTTTTATAATAATTACAATTAATTCATTCTAATATGGAGGAGGATGAAAAAAGTAATGGCAATATAATGAAAAGGAATATACATAAAGTGTAAAAGTATATAATTGCATAGATATTGGTATAATTGCTTAATAATTATTATGGTAATTAAGATAAACAATGGTCGTTGGATTTATTTTTATAATAATTATAATTTAATTATTTTTTCTTTTTTCTCATATTTATTTTATTAATAATATAATTACATAAATATATTATATATCAATTTTTAAAGATAATTGCAGACAAATGAGTCACATATTATTCAATTAATTGCGATACTTTTGCAATATTTTCCTTAAAGTTTGTAACGATTTTTAAATAGTTTCTAATGATTTTTGTTTTAATATAGTAATTGTTTTATTTGTTTATTTGTTTTGCAGTACTGGGCCAGGAGAGCAACAGGCCTGGAGATGTAAGCAACTTTGTACGCTATTTTAATTTTAACAGATGTGTTAATCCTGGCAAATTATTGTATGGACCATGGTCCACACAGCTGTGTGGACCAAAAATAAAAAGTACATTATTTTTATAATAAATGTACATTATTTTTGTACTGTAGGTACATTATTTGACAGTATATATCAAATAATGTACCTTCAGTATAAAAATAATGTACCCTAAAATAATGTACCTACAGTATAAAAATAATGTACCTACAGTATAAAAATAATGTACCTTCAGTACAAAAATAATGTACTTTTTATTTTTGGTCCACACAGCTGTGTGGACCATGGTCTATGCAATAATGATTGGTTAATCCTCGAATTGGCTTTGATTCCTACTGCATTTTGGTTTAAGATGAACTTACATTAGCCCAGTAGTTTATTCCTAGCTTCATAGGCTGTTTGTATGTGTTGAAAGATTATGCTAAAATATGTAAATAGCCAACAATGTTTGCTTTCCTCTTGTGATGCTGGTTGAAAGATTGTATCTGATGGTGTAAATGTAAACGGGGGTACGGATTTACACCACGTGTGTTGTTTGGTTGTGTATGATCTAGTGTATGGAGTGTGTATGCTTGAGTGCAGGGAGAAGGGGAAAGGGAGCCATGGCTTCTTCTTGGAGCAAAGAGCCAAGAACAAGAGAGAGAGAAGGCCGAGAGGCAAGGGATGAGAGGATGCCATTAACAGGAGGGTCAGGTCCTTTATATAGAAATAGGACCTGACCCTTCAGGAATATAATATTCCCCAAAGGTCACTTGCCCTTTAACAATTCCTAAGGGACACCCGACCTTTTAGGGGTACAATAATACACGGACTATATACATTGTATTTCTACAGTAGTCCCTTGGGGTATTTACCCATCACAAGTCCCCCACTTCTTGAATCTGCGAGAGTCGTCAGGTTCGAGAAGTAAAATGTGCTCCGGGCAGCCAACTCTTTACAAGCAAAGTTTCCCCGGTCTTAATGCCTTAATAGACTGTGACGAACCCCTTAAGTCTGAGTTGAGCATGGGGGCGTGATTTACACTGGTTGCCTCGTTAAAAACCTTAGACTAAGAAAAACCCAATGGGAAAAAACCTAGCTAAGGGAAAAAGAGTACAACCAAAAGCGTAGTAATTAAAGACTACAAGGGGTTGTGTCTAGTTGTTGATGTAGTTATGTTGCTCCTTGTGCTGCCATTGTCGAGATGCAAATGTATCGAACATCTATAGATGGAGAAGATAATGCCAACCATCGAGCGGTAGGAGAAAATAGTATGATGCCGAGCAGATATAGACCTACCACCTTTTGAGATATGCGTGAAGGCCTTAAGCCAATATTAACGCCAAGACGCGGGATAAATTCATCACTAAAAAGGCGGCCTTGCTGAGAATCGGTATAAGCTCATCACTGAGAAGCGGGATAGATTCATCGCTGGAAAAGCGGGATAAAGTCATCGCTGAAAAGCGGCATCGCTAAGAAGCGGGAAAGTCATCGCTGAAAAGCGGCATCGCTCAAAAGCGGGATAAAGTCATTGCTGAAAAGCGGCATCGCTAAAAAGCGGGATAAAGTCATCGCTGAAAAGCGGCATCGCTAAGAAGCGGGAAAGTCATCGCTGAAAAGCGGCATCGCTCAAACGCGGGATAAAGTCATCGCTGAAAAGCGGCATCGCTCCAAAGCGGGATAAAGTCATCGCTGAAAAGCGGCATCGCTCAAAAGCGGGATAAAATCATCGCTGAAAAGCGGCATCGCTAAGAAGCGGGATAAAGTCATCGCTGAAAAGCGGCATCGCTAAGAAGCGGGATAAAGTCATCGCTGAAAAGCGGCATCGCTCAGAAGCGGGATAAAATCATCGCTGAAAAGCGGCATCGCTAAGAAGCGGGATAAAATCATCGCTGAAAAGCGGCATCGCTAAGAAGCGGGATAAAGTCATCGCTGAAAAGCGGCATCGCTCAGAAGCGGGATAAAATCATCGCTGAAAAGCGGCATCGCTAAAAAGCGGGATAAAATTCGCAAGATTTTTTTGTGCCAAAGGCATCTTTTTACCGAGCTGGTGCTTTAACGACCACAGGGGTCTCATCGCTGAAAAGCGGGATTTTTATAATTATTTTTTTGCGACCACAATGGTCCTTTTTTCTTTGTGCCAAGGGCATCTTTTTCACCAAGCCGGTATTTGGGCGACCATTTTGGTCTCATCGCGGGAGCGCGGGATTTTTATTATTATTATATATATATTTTTGCGACCTCAATGGTCCTTTTGCGACCACAATGGCCCTTTTGCGACCGCAATGGTCCTTTTTCAAGTGCCATGNCGGCGAAATGCTTGGTGCTGTAGTGCTGTAGTGGACGAGTGCTCTAGTGCTGCAGTGAACGACTGTTGATCGTCGGCGAAATGCTCGTCGGCGTTGAAATCCGAAAACTGCTGCAGTGAACTTCCGGCGAACGTGATGGCGAAGAATGAGAGTGTATCGTCGGAATGGAGAGTGTATCGGCGGCGAAAATGGGGTTTGCAAAATGTATCGCTATGGTAGCTTGCAGAGTGTATTGCGATGGTAGCTTGCAGAGTGTATCGGCGAAGGGAGGAAGGAGAAAGGTTGTAACTTGCGCGAGAAGATGAATTTTATATTTAAAAAAAAAAAAATAATGTGATTGGCTGGGTGTAACGGTGCCACTAACACCGTTACACCCAGCCTATAAAACGACGCCGTTTAAGGACCCGGGTGCACCTTGCAAGGTGCACCCGGGTCCACGGCATAACAATTGCTACAGGAGAAGGCAGCTAGGTTTGAGCCTTGCGGCTGATTAAAGGAGAGATATTTGTCACACAAAAAAAACGAAGGGATAAAGGGCTTGGGCTACGTCAGGCCCAAATTGACTAGACCTGGCCTTACTTTTTTTTTTTTGAGAACGACCTGGCCTTACTAATAAAAAAAATTAGGCTATGTATGTTGTTGAGCTGAATTAGATAATTGTCAAGTCCAACGATTAATTACTGTTCTAATTTTTAAATGATAATATATATAAGTTTTAATAATTTTTATATAAAAAAAAGTTTATCAATTTATTTAAGTAGCAAAATGATACAATTAAAACTCCAAAAACAATCACGAAACATTAAATATTAATAGTACATCATTAATATTAAATGATTAACTTAAGTGTATTTTAGTTATTGAAATAATTGGAATTTTAAGTGTTTACGAGAACTTTGGCTGCGAGGGTAAGTTTAATGTTCACTAAAATTATTTATTTATCCCAAAGTTATATGAATATTTATTCGTAATATTTGCAAATTTTTTATTATCCAAAAGTAATAATTTCTTTAATTGTTTGTGTGTAAAATAATTTATAATGACTTAATAATATTTTAGTAATTGTAATTATTTAATTTATGTGATTTTTGGAATTTTAGTTATTGAAATTATTGAAATTTTGCAAGTTTGTATTATTGGAATATTTAAAGTTATTTCGTGTGAAGGTGGAATTAGTGGGAGCAGACTTTAGGTGGTTGTTTTTTCATCATAATTTTGAATTGATTAAAGATAAATTGTGGTGGGAGTGAAAAAGTATATATGGGGGTCGTGCAATGTGCTTATGTGCAGTCACCTATTTTATCCTTAACTTTTCTTTTAACTTTAGTTGATTAATGGGAGGAGACACACTTATTATTATTATTATTAGGCTAAAGTGTCACCCGCACCATGAACCATAAGCCATTGTTCATGCCGCACCCTGTACTTTCATAAGTGATTATTCGATCCACAAACCATTAAATTTTTTTCGCCTAGAACTTTTTGTAGGTTGCTTACAGGTAACCGGTACTAATATGCTGATATGTAATTATTAATTAATTTATTTATTTATTTATTTTGTAAATACTTGCTCCGATCTGTTGCTTTGCTGGACGAGGGGAGAGACCAACTTCCATTGTCGCATCTCAGCCTGCCGGTTATTGTCGCCAGAAGAGAGCTGTTCATCTGCCGGAGTTCGCCACCTATTCGCCGTCGATTAATGCCGTTTCCTTAGCTCGTCCGATCCACTACTGCTGCTTTGATGTGTCCGAGAAGGTGGTGGCCGGCTGACAGGAAAATTGCACAACAAACTTAACAATGATGTAGTCCAAGTGTGTTTTATTTTTAATTAAAATCAATAAGCCACATCAGCTAATAACCTACGCCATGTCATCATAGTAACCTGGAAACCTGCAAAAAGTTCTAGACGAAAAAAATTTAATGGTTTGTGAATCGAATAATCACTTATGAAAGTACAGGGTGCGGCGTGAACAATGGCTTATGGTTCATGGTGCGGGATGACACTTTAGCATTATTATTATTATTATTATTATTATTATTATTATTATTATTATTATTATTATTATTATTATTATTATTATTATTATATATGTAGTCTTTGAGCTTTGTACATGCATTTGTTTTATACAGTTGTGTACATGCTTACATGGGTCTTGCACTATTGCTTAGCTAATAAAAACAAAAGTTGGGGGAAGACACAAGATGGGGGTGGAGTCGAAAGTAGGGGAGCTTTGTTTTGTAATGTATGTATGTTTGAGTCAGGGAGCTATGCCAATAGAATTTTCTAAATAATTGAACAATATAAATGGACTCTCCTGCCTCCATCATTTTCGTCTCCTTCATTCTCTATATGTAGTATGTAATATAATATTATACGGAGTAATATTTATGCTTCCTCAAAATTAATAATTTCTTTAAATGTTTATGTGTAAAATAATTTATAATGCCTTAATAATATTTTAGTAATTGTAAATATATAATTTATGTAATTTTTGGAATTTTAGTTATTAAAACGATTGGAATTTTAAGAGTTTATGTAAAATTTGGCTTTGAGGGTAAGTTTAAAGAAATTATTTTATAAAATCCATGTAATTATTATGATCAAACTTTGTGTTAAACTAATCAACTAAGTAGAATATTAGCCCATGTATCAATCTAAATTTATTTTCAATCTTATACATAATCTTTGATTTTAATTACTTTTTTGTAGGTATGGTAGTTGGTGAGGAGGTTTGAGCAACCAATGGTTGATGCATTGTAAAGATTAACATGTAATTACGTACCTGATTTTTAATTATGGAATTAACATAGAATTATCGTTGGGCATTCGCGCAAAGCGCGTGCCCGTGACTAGTGTATGTTATAAGGGGTAATATATTTGAGTAGTTGTTTTTAGATTTATTAGTTTGGTGGTGATAATAATTAATAATTAATATAGTTACCAAAACAAAAAAAGGCGGCCCTTATCTACCCCCACGGGCCTAAGGGGCGGGGTGGGGTTGCCCCTTTGAGGCCCGCATTGACTGCTCTATCACTAAGTTATCATTGGTGTTGCACTTTTTGTAAGTCAATGATAATTTAGGGACGAAAAGTGAGCATGACCAACACTTAGGGACGAATTCTACAATTACCCTATAACTTAGTCACAAAAAGTGCAATTTTTTTCCCTTCTTTATCCTTCTTCTCTTTCCTACATAAGGCGAAAAAAACTTGAGCAAAAATTCCACAATGAGTCTATCGTGCCTTTTCAGATTTTTATTTTTCTCCATTTTCAAAAAGCTCACACAAAATTTCCTGACTTGCCTAATTTGCCCAATCCCTTAGCTTGACCCAACTTCCAATCCACCCTCAACCAACTTGAGCCTTTACACGGATCCTATCACGAGTCCTCCATTTCTTCTAGTCATCTATGACAATTGAAAAAAGTAGTTGGGATCAAACCCACGACTTTAGGCTCATAATTTGAATTTCAAAAGTTGTCCAAGAATGATTGAAAACCACTCATTTCCAATTCACGTTTGTTATTAACTCCTTGAACTTTCATCTAATCTTTGTGAATCCTAACTGCCTCTAAATTATACTATAATGACCCCTTATCACACTCAAATGTTTCCATTGTTTACTCCTTAAACCCCTAAATAGTCTATCATAATTCACAAGCTCACCATCACAAATCCTAAGTGACCAAATTAAACACCTCTATTAATAATATTAATCTGAATTATCTTAACCATCTATTTGATTAAATAATTCATCTTAACCATCCATTTGATTAAATAATTTTACCACCATTTTTTCTACCAATTTTAGGTTTAACTCTCTTTGACTCTTATATATATATATATATATATATATATATATATAAAATTTATGTAATTTAATAATTATGTTGATGTGATATGAATAATTATTAATATAAATATTAAAGGTGTGCTATTCGTATATATATTCAAAATTTTGGTTAACCATTCAATTAATTCGTTTAACCAACCATTTCGGAACAAAATAATTGTTAACCAAAATTTTTACAAACCATTTAACCAATAATCGAACAAAAAATTTTCGCTTAAACAATAATTAATCAAAATTCTCCGATATAATTAACTAATCAAACTTTCACCAAAACTTACACACCTCTATAAACAATAAATCAGAAATTCGAATATAATCAAACTACTCTACCATAATACAAATAATTAAATTCAATATTTATTTAAATTTAAACTATTAAAGATGGTTTAAAAGATAATTTAAACAAATGTTATTTACAAACCCTAAAGTAAATGTATAATAATAATCTAAATTAAAACAAATGCTATACACACACCCAAATACAGCATAACCCTACCCATCGGCGTCTCCGCTTCTCCCTCGGCGTCTCCGACTCTCTGCCTCGGCGGACACACCTTCTCTCTCTATCTCGCACCCTCTCCGATTACGGTTGTCCACCAAGGCGCCTTCGGCTCTCTGCAGTCAGCGCTTTCAAGTTCAAAGCTCCTCTCTCATCACACCTCTGTGGCAATATATCGAACAGGTGGTGTGTTTGAACCGATTTATTGTAAAGAACGTGTTTCTATACTCCAAACTGCTTGTACGACTTAGAATTACGGTTAGGATTTCATCCGTCGGGGACAGGACCCCATTCCCTGCCCCGCCCGGCCCCGTTGCCATCCGTCGGCAGACACCAATCAAGTTGCAATAGACACTCCGGGTAAAATTTTTACATATTAAATTTCAAATGGATTTCATCCCTGCGGATCTGCTAGTTTAAACCCGTGTATGCAGTATGCCAATAAGGTTGAATTTTTACTGCTGGAATGGGGGCATAAATAACTAAATAATGTTGAATTGCTATGGAATTTTTGTAAGAATAAAACTGAAACATATAGGATCTAACCTCCAGCCATAGTTGATGTTGTAGTTTGAATCATTCTGAACTATCTAGACTGCTTGCTTGAATGAACTGATTTTTCCCTCACTTCTACTCTATACTCTCTGGATGGTGTATGAGACTGAATGTTTTGAGCAGTGAGAGGTGAAGGACCTTAAATAGCTGCAAACCATCATTGCAGCAGAAACCCCAAATGTCTTCCTACAGTTGTACTGTTTGCACCACAAATGTTTTGTCTCCCAAATGAAAATGACAGGTTTGGAATATGTCAGATGAAAACCTTATTTTATCTTTTATTATACAAAACTTTTCATCTCCTTATTAGACAAAACCTTTCATTCTCCCACTTGGTGCAAACATTAAACTTAAAGAACAGAATAACACCAACCATAATGATATGTTTTCATTAGTGCGAATAATATCCATTATGATCAAATGCAAACTGCCTTCAAGCTCTTAATTAGGAAACTAAAAAACTTTATGAAATAAACCATATGTTTATTTCAAGTCCAACTGAAATATTTTCTCAATGAATTTAGAGTGTACACACTTTATGAGAAAATTTCTGAATGCGAAAGAATTTCATTCATTAAAACTGTATGTATATACAATATTACAAAAATGGGTGAAAGTCCCATCTTTTCAGCAATATCCTTGAATTTAACAGTAGGCATGCCTTTAGTCAAGGAATATGATTTACTTTTTAACTCGCTTCCTTATAGCTAAGAACTTTATGTCGATGTGCTTAATTCGACTCCCACTTTTGTCGTTCTTAGTTAGAAAACTGTAATTGAGTTGTCGCAGTAGATTCTTAATGGCTTAGATACAAAATCCAAAAATTCTAAGCCTAGAGAAGAAATTCTTAAGCCATACACCTTATGAAATGGCCTCAAAATATGAAAATGAACTTGGCTTTCATGGTAGAAGTAATTATTAAAGACTGTTTAACACTTTCCCATGATATAGCCTTACCGACCATAATAAATATGTACCCTAAAGTTGATTCTTTGAGAATCAACATAGCCAGCAAAGTTCGCATTAGAATATCCAATGATATCTTTAAGATATTCGTCTTCCTAAACCCAAGCTTATATATATATATATATATATATATATATATATATATATATATATATATATATATATATATTAGTATCTTTGAGATATCTTAAAATTCCTTTACAGCTTTCTAGTGGTCTATGCCTGGATTATGCAAGTATCGTCATAACATTTCAAAAGCAATGTTCGGTCTTGTACATACATGAATGTATTCAAGACACCCAACTGCTTCAGCATATGGAATGTCCTTCATGGACTTCTCCAGGTCAATTTTAGAACATTGATTCAAACTTAATTTATCTCCTTTTGTTATGGGAGCTAGAGTTGGTGAACAATTCTAAATCTGAATCTTTCCCAAACTTTGTCTATATGGATTTCTTGCTATAGATCAGTATGTCCCGAGATCTATCCTTATGAATTTTCATGCAAATGACATAAAATGCATTACCCATATCCTTCATATCAAAGTTCTTAGAAAGGAATTGTTTCACGTCATGAAGTATCCCCTATCTCTAGTAGCAGGTAAGATATTATCCACGTATAAAACAAGGAACCAAATTTTACTCCCACTGACCTTTTGGTATATAATGATTAAAGGGATCTTCAACAAAACCAAATGAAGAAATAACCTTATTAAACTTAATAATGTACCATTGGCGGGAGGTTTGTTTTAAGCCATATATGGATTTATTAAGCTTACATACTAAATTCTCACCACTTCTAGAAGAGAAACCTATAGTTTGTTTCACAAAACTTCCTCATCTAGATATAATTTTCACATCTATTTGTTGCAACTCAAAATGTGCAACTAAAGCCAAAATAATTCGAAGAGAATCTTTATTTGATAAAGGAGAAAAAGTCTCCTTATAATCGATACCTTCTTTATGAGTGAATCCCTTAGGAACAAGCCTGGTCTTGTATCTCTTAATTTACCTAATGAATCTCTTTTAGGCAATAGCCTTAGCCCCATTAGGTAACTTAACAAGATCCCAAACGTCGTTACTTTTTATGGAATTCATTTCATCTTTTATGGCTTCTTATCACAAATTAGATTATGAATAATTCATGATTGGTGAAAATATTTCAGGATCATTTTTCGGCTCTAATGTCAAATTATTGTAGATATGATACATAGTAACTAGGTAATGTTGAACGTCATACCCGATTAGATTATTTTTAATGTTGAACCACTGAAACCTTGAAAAAGTTCGCAGGGCAACTACCTCTTCAGGAACTGAGGACAGTTCTTGAATTGGTTAAATCTACATCGGTTCATGAACTTACTATAAATCCTGAATTGATTGAGTTTCAACAATTTGTGAAATATCAATAGTGGGTTGTATGACCGCAAGAGATAATGAAGGAACACTGCGCATAAGTATAACTCTATTGGATGGCATAAAGGGTGAGAGCCGAAATGATCGAAAGTAGGAACTAAGTTCTTAAATCAATCTCTCCCACTAATTAAGTCATCTTCAAGAAACTTAAGCACTTCTTAATTGATTCCACAATTCTAGTAGTATGTGATGGACAATAAAACTTATAACCCTTAGAAGATTGTGCTTATCCAATGAAGAAAGCACTAATTGTCTTTGGGTCAAGTTTCTTTTCATGTGTATCTACCATAATATTTACATCCCTCATCAGATTTAACTATTTGTATTTGCTTCTCGCATTGGTTTTCAATTTAAGCTTTAAACAATTTAAAGACATCCAATGCTTCATACTTATTATGAAGTAAATACACATAAGTAAATCTTGAAAAATTTATCAATGAAGTAGATGAAATATTTCTGACTATGAATATCCATATACTGACAATATATGTCAGTATGTATAATTTCCAACAATGTTGAACTTCTATTGGCACCTTTCTTTGACTTGTTTTTCTGCTTACACTTAATGTAGTCAATACAAGTCTCAAAATTAGTATAGTCTAGAGTAGAAAGTACTCCATCCTTTACTAATCTTTTAATAAGCTCAAGGGAGATATATCATAATCTCCGATGCCATAACATTGAGGAATTTTTGTTAATACTACAACGTTTGGTACTAGTTTCAGCATTTAAGGAATTGTAAATTGGATTGTTTTGTAAGAGAATATGATAAAGACCATTAAACAGTGTACCTTTTCCAATACAAGTAGAATTGTGAAACAATTGAAAATACTTGTTGTGAAACTCAAATTGGAATCAAAATGGTACAAGGCTTGAAACTGAAACCAAGTTTCTAAAGAAACTAGTATATAAAAGGTCTAATCAAACCATTTACAAAACAAATCCATTTTCTTAATACTAAAGTACAAGTCCTAATTGCTTCAACTGGTGAGCCTATCTTGTTTCCATATAAGATGGTTCACTTACTTCCCATGGGTTGTTTTAAATTTTGCATATCCTGTAAAGAATTTGCAATGTGGATAGTTTAACCAGAATCAATCCACCAATGAATTAGTATTAACATTTGACATACTAGATACATGACATACGAATGAGGATATATTACCTTTCTTCTTGATCCACTTGATGCAATTTTTTCTTCATGTGTCCATTCCTTTTACAGAATAAGCACTTATGTACCTTCTTTATGCTATCTTGAGAAGGAATTTTGTTTTTTTTCTTCTTAGCTTTTGAAGTGGAACCCCGAGATTCGCCAGATTTAGATTTCTTGTGTGTTGTAGCCAGCATGGTACTATCACCCATTTCATTCACCAATCTTATTTCTTCTTGAGCACACATGGTCATTAAATCATAAATAGACCATTTTTCCTTATGTGTGTGATAAGAAATTTTAAAGGGTCGATATGGTGATGGTAGGGTATTCAAAGCATAGTACACTACGAAATCATCTGATATGTCTATCCCAAGAGTTTTGAGTTGAGCCGTAATGTCTTCTAATTCCATGATGTGCTCACGCACACCCTTAATGGAAGTGAGGCGGAGAGAAGAAAATTTCATAATAAGGGTGCTAGCTAAAAACTTTTTTAAAGTGACGAACTGGTCGTCAATAGTTTTGAGTGATGCTCGGACATCTTTATGCTTTTCATTAATAAAACCCCGAATCTCATCAGATATTTTCGCCTTGATGTACATTGTACTGAGCGAATTAGACCTATCCCATCGCTCATATAACACAATGTCATCTTGGGTACTGTCTTTAGTGGGGACCAGTGGTTTCTCATTATGTATAGCATAGTCTAAGTCATTCCACCCTAAATTAAGGAGAATTCTTTCTTTCCATATTTTATAATTGTAACCCCTAAGTTCTGGAACTTCAATGTTCAGATTTGTACGATTAACAGATTGAGATGCTGTAAGGAAATAAATGCTTGGTTAAAATTTTTGAAGCAAAATATAGAGAGAGAGACTGAAGTGCATATTGTTACCAATGTAAGTTATGCAAAAGATAGATTCGTATGCCATAAAAATTGCTTGTGGGCGAAATTTTTACGCACAATGAATCCATCAAGCTGAATGGTGGAAACGGAATGGGTACGATTTTGATTTGATTTTTCCACCCTTAATAACAAAACTATCAAACTATATGCCGATACATAATTGCCTGTGGGCGAAATTATGATCATAACTTGATATTTTATCCTGATTAATCATATAAATATAACAAAATTGCCTGTGGGCTAAATTTCATTATATTACATATAATTAATCACAATTGATGTCTAAAACTTTATGTGATCTAACAACTTAATATATAAATTCAATTGATCAAGGATGCTGTGGCTACTCCTCAATTAATTAAAATTATAAGATCACTAGACATATTATTGCCGATCTTTATGTGATTAAACTTAATAATTTTTAGTCAATTAAAGATGCTGTGACTACTCTTTAATTAATCAAAATTGTAATCACTTGGCAAAAGAGATTTTAAAGCCTAACAAACCAATTAAACCAAATTATGATAGACAATCCTTAGGTATACTCCCAGGAAAGTTGGTAGGTGCTAAGGCTCCTTTAAAAACTAACTCCTTAGACAGAGTAGCGTCGCAAGGGGACTAGTAGCAATATGGCTGAAGGCACTATGGCAGTTTCAGCCAGCAAGGCGTTTTAAGCCAGGGCCATATAACTAGTATTCCTCCCCAAGAAACTTCCCTGATTCATGTGTTCTCATATTTGAAGTAAAATCGTTTGAGAGATCTATAAGATTGTGAGTTCACCTATGGATAAGGCTTTTAAAAGGGTGAACTATCTTTGGTTTTTTTTTAATGTGCCCTTAAATAGACACAACTGAAGAGTAATAATATGCTTAATCTATTCTTAAAGGCACTAAATTCACCTAAAATGCACTATATCATGCATAATAAACATTTAATTCAGACCTAGAAGGCTCTAAATTCATCCTTAAAGAACATGCTTTTCTAAAGGCATAATTATAACAGTCAAATAATTATTGCAATAAATACAAATAGCATGTTCAGATTATGCATATTATTAACTCATACTTCATAATTAAATTGCAATACTCAAGCCAATTTAATATAATCCTCAATATTAAATTAAAAGTTCATATTGCAAATGTAGAATTCAATATTTGCTCAAAATTGAATAATAATTTAATGAGGAATTAAATTGAACAATTAAAGATAGAAGAAGTCCAAATATGATATAGGAAAATACTTAAACAAGCCCAAGAATAAAATAGGCCCAATTTAAAGCAAGACTAAATGCTCTAAATAAACTAAATAAGCCCATTTTTAATTGTTGACTAGGCTGGCCGAAATGGGCCTGATTTGGTCCAAGAAAAATAATCCAATAATCTTGTTCACTTAATTTAGCCAAACAACAAATATAGGCCCTTTTATAATTATAATGAGCCTAAAATATAAAACAAAACCTGATGTCTTACACAAACCAAATGAGCCCAATTATAATTTTTTTTTTTTTTATAGATATAATGGGCTTGACCGAATTTGGCCAAACCCAAATCAATATAATTTCCCTTCATCATTGTTCTTCTATTTCAATTAACCATAACCCAAGTATGCCAAATCCAGCCCAACAAATATAATCCATCATATTTCTCTTTAAATAATTAAAACCTAGCAGCCATCTAGCCATATGCCTAATCTCCGCAGTCAACAATAATTGAAGAAAAAAAAAGACACAGAGAAGCGATCGGATGAGATGAAGAGAAGGTCTTCTCCAACGTAGCTGCAACCAGAGAGAGAGAGAGATAGAGACGCGAAGAGGGAAAGAGAGGTCGCCGGCCACCGTTCGCGACCACCGCCATCGCCGGTCACCTTTCACTCCGCCGCCCCGAGCCGATCTGAGACCGGAGGACAGAGCCGCCACCGTCATCGCATCCGCACCGGAGGCGCTCAACCATCGTCGTCCAGCGATTTTTTCGAGTTCCGTCACCGGCATCGTCGAATTCAAAGCAAAGACAGTATGTATGTATGGCATTTATTTCGAATGTATATTTCGAAAAACTTATAACAATATTTTCTAAAATTATTTCGAATTTTTTTTTTTTTGTGTATGTATATACACATATGAAATCCAGATATATATGTACATACGGAAAAAACGCAAAGCATAAATATATGTATGCATTTAACAGAATAATAATATTCAACTGCATACATATTCAAACAAATAACTAGGCAGAGATTATATTTTGCTCTGATACCAACTGTAAGAATAAAACTGAAACATATAGGATCTAACCTCCAGCCATAGTTGATGTTGTAGTTTGAATCATTCTGAACTATCTAGACTGCTTGCTTGAATGAACTGATTTTTCCCTCACTTCTACTCTATACTCTCTGGATGGTGTATGAGACTGAATGTTTTGAGCAGTGAGAGGTGAAGGACCTTAAATAGCTGCAAACCATCATTGCAGCAGAAACCCCAAATGTCTTCCTACAGTTGTACTGTTTGCACCACAAATGTTTTGTCTTCCAAATGAAAATGACAGGTTTGTAATATGTCAGATGAAAACCTTATTTTATCTTTTATTAGACAAAACTTTTCATCTCCTTATTAGACAAAACCTTTCAATTTTTACTAGTATAGTAGTATAAGTGTATAACAGTGATACAGTAAGTTTAGTATTCCCATAATTGCAATTTTTAAGTATTAATTTTTGAATAATGTATTTCTGTTCGGTTTTTATATTGTTTATTTTGTTTGATTTCAGATCAGTTATAAATCGGTTTTCCAGTTTTCCCGCCAAAAAAACTGACTGTTTGCTAACCCACTTGAGTTTTCCCGCCAAAAAAGAAGACAGAAAACTAGGGCTCATCCAGTCGCCCACACCATTTGCACAGCAGTCCGTTCCCTTCAAACGCACTCAAAGACTAAAACTTTGTATCGTCACATTAAAAAAAAACAATGGCCAGTCAATCTGATCCACAGGCATCTGCCATTTCAGCTGCTGAGGTTCTGTAAATATGTGAATCAAATTTTGTTTTGTTCTTTAAAAAAAATTATCTTGAAATTTGATTAATTTCCGAAAGTCATTGCACTAATTTCTTGTTAAATCCTGCAGTTGGAGTTTCTTGCGGAGGATGAAATGATTGAAATTGTGCCCAACATGAGAATGGAACCCCTAAATTTGATCTGCGTATTCATTTCCTCTTTCAATTTCACATCATATTAGTTTGTTTATTCTTCAATTATTCATATCCATATCTCAAAACCTGTAATTTCAATTTGTGTAATTTACAGGGAGATTTTGGCCCTTTTCGCCCCCAAATAGCCATACAGGTTCCGCTGTGGTTGGCAGCGGCCCTGAAGAAGAGAGGGAAATGCACTATCAGACCTCCTGAATGGATGTCAGTTGGTGAGTGAATGGCTACTCTCAATCAAACTCAAATTCGGTAATTATTGTAATGATTTAGAAGCCGGAGAGTTCAATAATTAAGGTTTCTTCTCATGGAATTATATGATTGTTATTTGAGGTGTGATGGGTTAGTATCTAAAATCAGCCATTGATTGTTTTGGATGATGTTCAGAGAATTTTGTGTTATGTATATGATTTGGTCATTGTTATAATGATTTAGAAGCTAGAGAGTTCAATAATTAAGGCTTCTTCTCATGGAATTATATGATTGTTATTTGAGGTGTGATTTGTTAGTATCTAAAATCAACCATTGATTGTTTTGGATGATATCCAGAGAATTCTTTGTTATGTATATAGTTTAGAACTTTATATAGACATTTCTATAGTTTCATTCCTTTTCCCGTTTGTAATTTTTTATGGATTATTGTTGAGGGTTTTGCTTATTTGATACTAATTTTTATGCTATCACTTAGAGAAGTTAACTCAGATCTTGGAAGCAGAGAGGGATTCTGAAGGGTTCCAGTCATTACCATTTCATTATGTTGAAATCTCGAGGATTCTTTTTGATCAGTAAGAAACATATTGCAGTCATTATCATTCTTCTTAGTTGATCTTCTCAGTTGCTGATGTCAATATATGGTGATGTAGTGCCCGTGAGGACATACCAGATGTCTATATGGTTAGTCCACTCCTTAGTCTCAACGTGAACTTTGATATTTTACATATTCACTTTTCCTAGAATTTTAAGTAGATGTTTTCGATAGGTGAGGTCTCTAATTGAGGATATCAAGGATGTAAGATTCCACAAGATAGGGACTGGCTTGGAGATTATATCCAAGGAGCGAACTTCTGCATTGAGGGTATGTTTCTACTCCACAAAGATCTTTCCTTGTTATCTTGTTAAATGAAATTCTTTGAACTTACAGTTAAGAGTGGCAAACTTTTCTTTGGAACATATTTTGCCCTTACTATGATTCAAATGCGGAATTATTATTGTTATCCATTTTCTGTAAGGATGCAATAATGGTGCAACCATGACTGCAGCTCTTGTTTGATTGATGAATTTAGTCTTGGTGGTATAGTGATAGGGAATTCATAAATCAAAGTTTACTTTTGTTCTTTTACACTCTGAGAAGTTACATATATGTGCTGCATTTCTAAAATAACGTTGGATGAAGTGAAGATGATAAGAACGTATTATTACCTAGGAATGAATCTTTTGGCTAGAAATGCTCCTGATTGGACTTCACTTTATTATTATTTTGAAATCATATCTCACACAATATGATTTGTTTTGAGCAAGTTGCTAGCTTTTACTGCAATGGATATTCAAAGGTGTTAAAGGAAAAAGTGGTTTATTTTTCGTGTTGGGACAATATTCTGCAATGCAAAGATGCAAACAGTAGAGGTAACTCCAGCTAAGATGGCAAGAGATCCATCCACAGTTGTAACCTCAAGGTCACGAGTTCGAATCCTTGCCCTCTTGGTTTGAGCTGGTTAGCTATGGGTAACCTAGATTGATTTACTTGTGGTCTTTTGTCAACTAGGGGTCACAAGTCGGGATTTAACTACTCCCAAAAGGGTTGTGGGGTTTCCCTCGTCATCAAACAGAAAAAATATGCAAAGAGTTTTGTTTATTAACCTTTCTCACTATCACACTGAATCAACTACATTTGCAGCTTAAAAATCTATCAGCGATGGAAGCAAATGTGGTGCGCCCATTTGTTACAACAGCATTGCAGACATTTTATAAGCTAAGCAGTCCAGAGTTGATACAGGAATCAAATGGTGTGCCCAGCAGACAGCGCCGGCCAATCAATGCACCAACTGTAAGTACTTTTAGGGTGTGTTTGGAAAGCCGGAAAATGATTTCTGGAAATCATTTTCCGGGTTTTTGGTGTTTGGGAAGATCAAGGAAAATAAGGTCAAAGGAAAACAACACAATTTGGGGGAAAATGACTTCCCCTTTTTTTTTGGGGAAGTCTTTTTCCAAGCTCTTTGCTGGCTACGCATTTCTCCTTCCCCTTTGCTTTTGGCTTCCAGCACTCCTTTTTTTCTTCTCTTGCCATTGCCATCTTCCAATCATTAAGCATTTCTTCATTTTTCTTCTTTCACTTGTAATTTGTATGATTTATTTTCTCAGATTCGAAAATATTTTTTTAATTTCTGAACAAAATGGACCGATTTCAACTGGATTGAGAAATTGGTTTTCGAAACCAGTCCCGTCGGACTGGTTTCGGAAACCAGATGACTGGTTCGCGAAGGTTTGCAAAACCAGTCCACCGGACTGGTGGACTGGTTTGCGAAACCAACCAGTCCGACTGACTGGTTCGCGAAACCAGTCCACCGGACTGGTGGACTTGTTTGCGAAACCAACCAGTCCACCGGACTGGTTTAAAACCTCCAACGGACTGGTTTCGCAAACCAGTCTACCCACTGGTTTCCGAAACCAATGGGTGGATTGGCTCCCAATTTTGTTTTGTTTTGTTTTGTTTTTTTTTTTGTTGTTTTTGTTTTTGTTTTTTGTTTTTAAAAATTATTTAATGTGTTTTTTGTTATATTTTTTATATATTATTATTTTGTTGTGATTTTTTTTGTTATAAATGAATGATTTGTGACAATTGTGATATTATTGGGGTGACAATTGTAATCAATTAGTTATTTTAATTTGTTGTTTTCAATTGTAATACTTTGGTTATTTATTTTGATATTTTATTAGTTATTTGTTGATTATACCAAAAATTGTTATTATAAATGTTATATTTAAACAAATTAACTAAAATATTTTAATTTTACAATTCTGTTCATTTTCCGACCTATTTTCTGGAAAATGAACCAAACACACAATCACAGTTTTCTGCTCTGCAGCCAAACACAAGAAAGGAAAATGATTTCTGGAAAATGACTCATTTTCCAGAAAACATTTTCCAGAAATCATTTTCCTGCTTTCCAAACACACCCTTAGTGTGTTGTATGGTTTCTTGTTCTTTAGCTGTCCTCTTATTAGGAATGGCAACAAGGCAAGGAGGGCGGGGTGGGGACATATTCCCTGCTCCCTTCGGGGGGGAAAGAATTCGATCCCATCCCATCTTCGTTCCTGCAAGGAAATTTCGAGGATGGGAAACTCCTATCCCTAACCTCATCGGGGAGGGGAATTAGGCTCCCAGTCAGGTTCAGGTGGAATTGTCATCCCGTCGTCCCTACACTTTCTACTTGGCATAATAGGTTTCTCTTTTACCACTTTTAACACACTCTTCTCTGACATCCAGAGGGTTACTAAACCTAGATGATGCATTCCAACATGATATCCAAACTCATCATGTTCTTGCCAACCTCTTCTGCACTGTTGATAAAAAGCCAGCAAGGAAAGTAATGCTATCTATCATGTGAGTTTGTTTGCACTTTGCAGCACCCATTTATTTTCCTACTTCTGTATTATGTTTTTAGGTTCTGGTAGTGAAGAAATTGAATACTATGGAACTGATGTTACATTATGACATATCAATTTTATTTAACTTATATTCCAGAGAGCTTTATATTTTTTAGATTCTCATAATGACACAGTTATTTTTTAACAGTAAAAGAGGAAGACATGCTTTTTTCCCCTCTTTTGGAAATTGTATGATTTAATATCTAATTTAGTCTCTTCCATTATGGAGGGTTTAGTAAATAACTGTTAATTGATTAGGTTAGTGGGTTTGACTAATTGATAACATTAGCTGGTTGTAGAAAAGTGTTTGTAAATTAGTTGTTAGCTGTTAGTTGATAGCTGATTACATGCAAAATGATTTTCTCAAAAAGTTGATCGAAAAAATTGTTTTGAGCAACTTTTTGAATTTTAGCATTTTGGAGCAATAAGCTCTTACAAAAAGTTAATTAATAAAAAATTCATATTGATTGTTTAATCAAGTAAAATAGTTAATAGTAGTCAAATAAAATTGGTTGATAAGCTAATTATATTACCAAATAGAGTCATAGTGTATTTTTTCGATTTAGATATGATTTTTTGTGTTTAATTAGGTTATGGACTTTGATGATTTTACTTAATTGAGTCTATCTCTGTCCGCGATTAGAATTAAAGATTAAGTTGAGTATTAACTACTCGATATTAATGTTTTCAAAAAAAAAAAAAAAAAAACTAGATATTAATTCAATTATTTGTCTTGTTGATGCGATAACTCTTACGCGTACACTCCACTATCCAGAAATTTAATAATGTGAGTGACATTGACATATGCAGATGAAGTTGAAATTTCCAAGAAATGTGGTCCATGCCATTATCTGAGCTGTTATGTCATTTCTGAATTGTGATTTTTTTTTGCAAAAACTTCCAAAAAATGTCGAAATAAACCAAACAAGAAAATGTAAGTCATGAACAAATAATAATAATAATAATAATAATAATAATTCTATTTGTAATTTTTCAAAAATATGTATAAATATTATTCCTCCATCCAATTTTATGTATCTGGTTTGGTTAACGAAACTTGATTGGATTCAATTTGTATCCAATTTTATGTATCTGGTTTGGTTAACGAAACTTGATTGGATTCAATTTGTATTAAGTTTGTTATTAGTATATAAAATTTATATATTTAGAAATTATATTAAAAGTATTGTTTAATACAAAAAAAATACAAAAAATTAAATTTAAAAATACTTAATAAAATATAAAGGAAAATAAATAAAGAAGAATTGGTTTGATTAATGAATAATAAACATGACAAGTAAAATATGAAGGAGTAATTGTTAATTTTTTTAAAGAATGCATTTTTTAATTTTTTAAAAAATAGTATGGGATTTCATTCATTCATTGTGATTATTTTAATTTTAATGTATTTTAAATTAGATTTTAAAATAAATTGAGCTTTTCGAGGTCCGCTTTCACAATGATTAGATTCTTTTTTCTTTTTTTTTAAATTAAAAATGCTACTTATAACAGTCTTTGTTGAATTTCTTTATAAATAATATTTTTTTTGGAGAAAAAATTAACAATGAAAGTATTGAAAAAATAATCAGCTAATATTAAATTAGTTAAGATAGATTCAACAATTAAAAATAAATCAAATAATGTTACCTTTTTTTGGGAGGTTGAATATTCTAATAGGGAAAATGGTAATTTATCCCTCACAAATATACCAATTATCAATGTTACCCATAAATTATTAGTGGTGTAAATGTTATCCCTTAAATTTCAAAACGTGAAATATATGTCATCCCTGGAATTATTAGTGGTGTAAATGCGGCTACTCGCCGTTTTCCCTGTTCGAAGGCTACATTTTTTTCTTCTATTTTTCTTTATTCGTTTGTTCTCCTTCCACCGGCAACAATGTTTCTCCTTCTTCGTATTAAGAGAGGAGTAATATATATCATGTTTTAAAAACTGAAGGACAACATTTACATCACTAATAATTTAGAAGTGACATTAATACTTGGCATATATATGATACGCATAAATTACAATTTTCTCCTTCTAATATGAATGTGCCAGCAAAGCTGCCTGCAACATCCCATGTGATCTCATATAGAATTACACTTCCAAAACAGCATAGTATATTCTTCTGTCTTCGAGATTTATACCTGATGATTTATACCTCATAGAAATCTGTTTTTTTTTAAATAAATTATTTTGATGAATCATTTAATGGTTAATGCGTGTGGCATGTGCAAATGAATTATAAAATTTGTTAAATGCAAATTATTGGTATTCCCCATTGATTGGATTATGTACATAACAATTTATGTAAACCGCTGTTATGTGAATTCATAACAATTTTTGTAATTTTTTTTAAATAAATTAGAGTTAATTACCGATTTGGTCCCTCGACTATGAGGATTTCACCACTTTGGTCCTTGACTTTTAAAATTGTCCAATTGCATCCTTAACTATGCAAACGTTAACCAAAATGGTCCTCAGTCTGTTTTTCCGTCTACTTTAAAGGGTAAAATAGGAAAATACAATCAGCACTCATCTTCTTCCCTAATAATACATTTGAACTGATCGTTGATTGTGAAATCCAGTGGCCACGACGGCTTGAACTGATCGCTGATGCCGCACATGGCCCCGTTCAAAACGACGCCGTCGAAGAGTCGTTTCGGGGTAGAACCGCCGCAGAGGAGGGTTATGAGCAGAGCAATCGCAACGTCGAGGGACTTGGCGTAGAGGAACGAAGGCAGCTCTAACGGGACATGGCGGTCATGGAATGAGTCGAAGAACGTTACGCAATTATCGACGACAGGGTTGATGTCCGGTATGTGAGCCTTCAGCCCCCTGTCGGTGTAGCCGTGGCCCTGGTGGTCGATTGCGAACCCTTGCTTTGCGATGTGCACGGCGGTGAGATGGATGAGCCAGTTGGAATGGTGATTTAGTGCTCACCCTAATGCTCCGATTCTGGATTTCTTTTTTGGAGGAAACAAACGAGACCTCATAGACTCCAATGTAATACCCATTCCCAAACCTTGCCCAAACTCGAATTTGACTCCGACACCACACCCCATTCCCACACCAAACGCCACTCGGAGGTGATTCCACGGCGAGCCTCCCAGACCCACACCTCCGACCAGTCTCACTCCGACGCCGCACCCAATGCCAGTGTCGCCGCCACTGGGTCCCACCATAGTGCTCTCTATTTTAGAGCAGTTTTCTTGGAAGAACTCGGGGACTGACAATTGCTTTTGCCTTTTGTTGTTGGCTCCCTTCAGATTCCAGAACTGATTGAGGTGAAGTGTTTCCCCCGTCATTTCTGTGTTCATCGTTGAGAATTTAGATTTTAGGATTTAGGGATTCTCTTTCTTTGTTCTGTAAACAAAGCCAAAATTTGAGATGAAAAAGAACACCTGAGAATGCAAGACCAATGAAATTACATTTCTATCCTTAATTTTAACGCCAAATAAACAGATGTTTAGACCGAGGACCATTTTGGTTAACATTTGCACAGTTGAGGATGCAATTGGACAATTTTAAAAGTCAAGGACCAAAGTGGTGAAATCCTCATAGTCGAAAGACCAAATCAGTAATTAACTCAAATAAATTATAATTTAACACAAAACATTTTGTAACGATGTCTTTACTTTTTATTTTTTTATTTTATATTTGACAATATTACGAATTAATATAGAAAAATGTCTTCAAATTAATGTCATTGTGCATGGTATAAATAGTACATATGACAGATTTAAGTAATATATATAATATGCATACTTGAAGGCAATAAATTTGACTAATTTAATTTGGAAACATGATGATAAGGTCATTAGTGCAATTTATCTTTTCTGTGTGATTTATAAATTATTACATAGAAAATGAGATTTATCAGATCGCGATTTTCCTCTTCTCCATATATATAGGCTTAGGATTATGTGCGTAGAGAGCCTCAGGTAAAACGTGCGGATAAATCTGATGTGTTGATATGTCCAGATCAATAATTCTAAAAGAAAATTACGCTTCTAATCTATAGTCTTTGTTTTCTGTTCAAATCCTGGAAGGCTCAACAATGTGTACTGGAAAACGCAAAATGCTCATTAATCTTCACGAGATTATTAAAGCCGTTTCTTGAACATGTTTCTTTTCCTCTTTCACGGGACTTAGCAACGGTATGTTGAACCTGTTAAACTTGTCTGTTAACAATGTGCACTACAAGCCACAACAATGTGCACTCGAATGCAAAAATAATACATCCAAAGACAAAAAATATGCACTTAGCAACGGGTCTATTGAACAAGCCTTTTACAAATATGCACGGGAAGACACAACAATGTGCACTGCAATGCATAACAATGTGCAAAAAACTAATGCACTTATGTACAAAAATTATCAAATTGCCAATTTTTTTTAAAAAGATAATTTTCTTACATTCTGGACAATTGATCTGGATTTGATTATTAGCTAAGATTTAACTTTATTTCTTTTTACATGGGACTCCTTCGCATATGATCTATTATATATATATATATATATATATATATATATATATATATATATATATATATATATATTTATATCAAAAATTATTTTAAAAATATATATAATGTGAAATCTGACACCCAACCACCTTGGAGCTAATAAAATACTCCGTAATTGCTTTTCCATTTCACTTGTATGAACGACTAGTCTTCCTTGCATAAGCGATATTAAGTCCATTCATAAATATCCCCATCACATTTTGTTTTTTTTTGAAGGAAATCCCCATCACATTTATTTCTATAATAAAATGATATTTTATTCTCCCTCTATTCCACCAAACAAACACTATGTTACGGCTTGATAATTGCATAAGAAATCATATAGGTAAAATCTTGGGGGCAATATATAAAATAAAATAAAATAGATTGATCATATGTAATTGACTTTTTATTTTAGAATATTACAATTTTTTGTTCCTCAATTATAGCATAATTGTAAAATTCGTCTTATGTTATCATTGTAGTTGCACTTTTTGTCTTTTTATTCTCACTTTTCGTCTCTAAATTATACTAAATTTGCAAATTTCTTCCCTAATGTTTTATTAGTAAAGGAACAGAAAATGTAACGCTAATTATAACTTAGGAAGAAAAGTGAACACGTCCAACACTTAGGGTCTGTTTGGAAAGCAGGAAAATGACTTCAGGAAAATGTTTTATGGAAAATGAGTCATTTTCCGGAAAACAGTTTCATTTCCAGTGTTTGGATGTATTATGGAAAACTGTCTTTGTGTGTTTGGTTCATTTTCTGAAAAATGGATAGATTTGTATAATACTATAATTAAACATTGGAATTATTTTATTTAAAATATAAAAAATTATAATAGTTATTAAAATAATGATATTTAATAAAAAAATAGAATTTATATAAAAAATACAAAATAAAAAAAATGTAACAAAGGTTTTCGGCGGTTTCCCCACCTCCTTGGTCCATGGTCATGGGTGATATGACTTGGTTTTGGTCGAAAACATGCGAAACAACTATTCTGGCGATTCTGTAAAATGACTTACGGAAAAAAATTCCGTAAGTCATTTTTCGGAAAAATGAAGTGGTTTTCCTTGGTCAACGGAAAACATTTTTCGTTGACCACATTTTCCGGACGTTGCCAAACACAAAAAACTCGAAAAACATTTTCCGGAAGTCATTTTACGGGTTACCAAACACACCCTTAGTGACTAACTACAATTATGCTATAATTTTGGGATAAAAAGTATTATTTTCTCTATTTTTTTTTAATGTGTCGTTTTCTGCAATAATTCTTTATTGTGTCTCCTATGAAAGTATTGCTTTATCAAAGGGACCGTTTGGGATACGTAAACCGAGCAACTTGGCTAACAACCAGGATAAGCTGTTTTCCAATAATTGAACCTTTATTATTATTATTATTATTATTATTATTATTATTATTATTATTATTATTATTATTATTTATTATCTATTAGTATCGGCAAACTATGATTATGCTGCTTCTTGCCTACACCTTCATCAACATAATTATTCTAATTCTATTATATAAAAAAGAGCAAAATTTTTTATTGTTAATGAAGGTGCATAATCATAGTGTGTATATATATATATATATATATATATATATATATATATATATAACTATTTTTCTCAGTTGCGATTTGTTCAGTGAGAAATAATTTAGTAAAATTTTGTCTATAGTAACAACATTTTATACTTGTGTAACAATAATTGAAATATCACCAAACATGTGGACGCGAAAAGTGACAATAACTCTAGTTTATTTTTAAAGATGTTTAACAAATATGGCGTACAACTTATAATTTTATAATATTTTTTTTTGTGATGTGGGAAACCTGTAACCACTAATTGGTGATGTACACTAATAAATTCAAGTATGTGTAATACATCACAAGACATACATGATAAATAGATAAACTGTACTAAAAAGACTCGGTGTGATATGTTTGACCGAGAAGTGTTGACAACTAGTATAATAAATAAAAGTGTAACCTATACATGATTAACATTTTATAATCATAAATAGTAACTATAATATATTAGCTTAAAGTTTATCAAATGAACCCTATAATAATTAGGGTTAATTAAATAGATCAGATATTAGTTGATTTACCCGAATAATCACTGACGAATAATTGAGTTGTATGGTTATAAAAAATTATGGCAATTTTATTAGCTCTGTCACAAAAAATTATTATAGATACACATTTTAAGTAAAGTGCAAAAAAAAAAAATTGTTTCTATTTTACCCATAAAATAGATTTTTTAACAGTAGTTTACTTTTATTAAGGGTAATATAAGAATGCAGAATTATTTGTAATATTTATTTTAAGAAATCATATATCATTATAAAATAAATTAAACTAGAAGTATGAACAATTTGTATGATTTGAAAATAAGTGATAAATCATTAATTTTTTTATACGTGTGTTAACGATTTATCAACTAAAATTTAATCAAAATTAGTATTACTGTAGTAAATATGAACATCGATCAAATATTGAGACGAGATGGGATGGCATGAGGTGATTTCCCCACATGTTGAGATGTACCAAATTGTTTGCGAACACAATATATACTTTTTTTTTTATATTTTATTTTATGTCAATGACTCTTTTGAAATGAAGTTAATTGTATTAATATCTGTTATTGTCCTTATGAATAATAATAATAATAAATAATTATTATTATTATTATTATTATTGTTGCAAAATAATATTATTATTATTAATGTGGTGATGAAATAATTATTTATTACGTCACAACATTTATTAATTATTATATCATATTTCATCCCTATCCGGTTTCCGATGTCTCCCCGCGGATCCCGTGAAAAGTGAAAAACTTACTTGGGCATTACGGAAAAGGGGAGGGGTGTTTTGGTAACTTCACAGGTGCCCGTCTCCATTTCTATTTGAACTCCTCTCCCCCCTCCTCCTCCTCTTCATCCTCTGGGAGTTGAAGAAAATCAGAAATTTTCTCCCATTTCTTCTCACCCCTCTGGATCATTCAATTTTCATTTTTATAATTTTTTTTTGTTCCTCTGCTGCGGTAATTCAATGCTTCTTTTGATTTTAATTGGGTTTGCATGTCGAAATTTTTTGTTACGGGGGGTGGGGGTGAAATTCTGCTAATTTGATTCTGTTTTCTCTTGAATTAGGGTTTTATGCGGCCTAATGTTTGGATTTTTTCATGCCTACAGAAAATTCCGCTACTTTGAATTCGATTGATTGAGCCAATTTTTGCATCCGAAGGAACTTTTTTGTTTCCCAGTTGTTGTTCGTTTGGAATTGAATATTTTGGAGATATATTGGATTCGTGATTTCGTGCAGTTTTTTTTTTTTTGGAGAAATAAGGGTTTGGTTTAAATTTCGTGGAAAAAAATGGCGAATTGACGCCCAAAAGTGACAGAGAGAGAAACGAAGAGAAGATTTTGGTGGTGCTGGTTTTGCAATGGACTGTAGGGTGTGCGCTTCGTCCGGGGACGCGTGGTTGAGACTGGGCGGTCACGGGGGTGGCGATGTCGGAGGTCCGGGACCGGTGGGGGATGCGTTCAGCCACGAAAGCGATAGTGATTTGGCGGCGATGGTGAGGGATTTTCTGGAGAGCGGAAGCATCGGTACAGATTCGAGGAGTAGCAGCGATAGCGATTCCAGTTTCTCCGATCTTCCTCACCTCGCCGACAAATTATCCGTAAGTAACTTATCTATCTTTATCCTATCCTTTTGTGAATTGAGTTTTTCAATTTTTTTTTTATTTATGTTCTTGAGTTCTTTCCTAAAATAATTTTTATTGTGATGCCAATATATTCATATCCATATTCATATCAATTGTTGCGTAGCTTATTGATTTTATGCTTAAGATTGAGTCTTCAGGTGATTTCTTTTTTGTATTTGACTTGAATTTTCTGCCAATTCATCATGTGGATATACTGCAACATTTTTCTGCCCCTCCATAGGATTCAAGAAAGGAAGCTGAAATGATCCAATTTTACTCATTTTCTGGAAAATGATCCAAACACACTAATGTTTTCTGGAAAATGACATTTTCCAGGTTTAAGACAGTTTTCTGAAATGCAACCAAACACCCTTAAAGGAAAATGTTTTCTGGAAAATGACATTTTCCAGGTTTCCAATCACACCCCCTTAAGGGAGAATGAAACTGAGAAAACTCAAAGCTGCTTCTTTTTCATGTTACAATTCATGGGATTGGAGGTTAACCTGAATTTAGACTTTGTAATCTGTTGTGTTGTATGATTATAGGTTTATTTTCATTTAGGTAAGACATAGTAGGAGTTTCGAAATTTGTTTTGCAGGGGTAGTATTTTTCTTTCCTTGATTTACTTCTTGATGGCAGTTTGTGTAAAAGAACCGAAATGCTCCATTTCAATGCCTGATTCTTCGTCTTTGTGCAGTATATCAAGTTGGCGGTGGATCAATACGAGAGTGACCTGCTCTCGCTTGTGAGTTCACTTTTGATATCCATAAATGACACCGACCTCCACGCTGTCAAATCGGGCCCTTGCAAGGCTAGCTGCATCAAATATTCTCTTGTGAAGCTCTTGAGGCTTTTGGGTTATGATGCTGGTGTTTGTTCTTCGAAGTGGCAGGGCAATGGCAAGGTTCCTGCAGGTATACTTCCTTACAGCTCCCTCGTCTATGTCAATGAAACTGCTTCCAACTTTGATTGGTTTGCGACTGTCTGTCTAAATTGGAATAGAATTTTTGCTCGGTATCTGGATTTACTTCTAGACTAACTGGCTTTCGTTATAACCAGGGGATTATGAATACGTGGACGTGATTAAATATGATGATGCTGGTGGCTCTGAACGTGTGATAATTGATATCAACTTTCACAGCCACTTTGAAATTGCTAGAGCGGTTCAATCCTACGACAGAATACTGAACTCTCTCCCCGTTGTTTACGTGGGCTATATAACAAGACTGAAACAGTTCCTCGAAGTCATGGTGGAAGCTGCTAAATCATCCCTGAAGCAGAACTCGATGCCTCTCCCTCCCTGGAGATCGTACGCATACCTTCAAGCAAAGTGGGGGTCACCCTATAAACGGAAATTCTATTCCGACCACCCAAACATCAGCCAGACAGCCGGCATCCATCACCATGTGCAATGCCTTTTGCACTTGAAGCAGCTGAAATCTGCACTTCAGTCCGAGATCGATTTAAAGCGAGTGTTCAGGCCGATCAACAGTGACAACCGGATGATGAATCTCGAGAGGTCGAGGCATCCCTTCCGGGCTCTCTGAGACGCAGCATCCATGGAAGAAGTATCAGTATTACTGGTTGGGAACCTTGCTGCTGCTATCAGAACACGACAACAACAATTTTGGTTTATGATGTGGGATTCTTTTTTTGTAGTCCCATATCACGTTGAGTTTTCATACCACAATTTTTGCTATAGTTTTCCACTTTTACTATTTTTTTTTGGGGGGGTTGTTTTTTTTTTTCTTCCTGTGTGAGAGTTCTTATACAGAGCAGTATAAAAAAAATTGTACGAAGTAATACCATTCCAAACGATGTTGTTCTTTCAATAAATGAAACATAATAATATAAAATTGTACCAAGTAAAATTCATTCTTTATTTTTAATGATATTTTACTGTTGAGTGTAGGCCGGGTCGATCGAATTCAGTCCCTACTCGATTCGAGACGGTTGTGGTTTATGGTTAAACGTGACGTTGTGGCTTATGGTTAAATGATAGTACTCTGTGGTTAAGCGCTGAGATCTAACATTTACTTAAATAATATGTTCATATTATATGTATTATTATAACAAATATCAATTCTATAATAAAGGGATATGGGCAAAACACAGGCCATCTTTTATTATTGTTATAAAAATTTATTTTTATAATTTTTTATTTAATTAATTGTTTGTATATGTAGTATTTAAAATTTGATTCACAATATTTTATTTCGTTATTTAAATTAATTTTATTTAAAATTAAAATTTGAAATTATTTTTTTTGAGTACCAAAAATTTGAAATTATTAATTATAGAGAAGTGGATAGAATAATAGATGATGTGCTGAAGATGAGTCCACAAAAAAGATAGGAAAAGGGAGAAAGATTGTTGAAAGATAGTGGGAAAATGAGTGTGAATGCCCTATAAATAAGAGAGGAGATTAGTTTTCAAAAAAAAAAAAAAGAGAGGAGATTAAAAATAATGTACCTTTAGTATATTAAAAATATATATTGTATTAATGGTTCACAAAATAATTTGCTCCTCCCATAATCATCGCTTTAAATTTTGGATTCTCTTTTTATTTTTTATTTTTTATTTTTTATAAATAAATTAATGGAACCCTTTAAATCTTTAATAATGGATGGAGTGCCAGAACGAACCCCACTAACAAACCCTTCTTGCGGGTGCGGCCCAAAATGGAATTAGAATCAATCATGAATTCATGATCATGTTGATTTGTATCAATATTCCAATACAATCTTATATGTTTTTTGAGTTTGGATTATATATATGGATTATATTCCAACACTTTTGTAAAAATCGGCCTAGGCATTAGGTGCCCCTAGATCGTTCCGCTTTCACTATTAGGCGGAAAAAAATCGATCGGCCGCCTAGGCGGTCAAATCGGCCTAGTCAGTCAATTTGATCGAGTTATTTCGATTTTGACCGGTCGTTGGAGTTTAAACTTTAAATCTTTAATTTCTTTTATTAGTTAATCCAATTTATTCATTGATTTTATAATCCAATTTATTAATTACTCCATAATAATTATTCATTTATTTGATTTATTTCATACTTCATTAATTAATACGTAGTAATCAGTATTACCAGATCCTTTTACACACTAGTAGTACACAATTCACAAATGATTCATAAAGATGCATAAATAAAATATGAACCCAAATTTTATTAGTCAAAGCTGAAATAGATACCGTCATGCGAGATGCATAATCATTCATTATTTTTTTTTTGATAGTTTGCTACTTTGAATCTATGGTTGATTGAAGAATTTGAGTATTTCATATTTGTGTATTTTTATTTTTTTGCTATGATGTTATGTCTTATGAATTATCATTATTTCATTTATTAGGATGTGCTATTTGATTAAATGTTGAAAATAGTCTCATTAAAATTGTCAAACTGCAAGTTGTCATTGTTTTTTTGTGCCCGCATAGCGCTGCCTAGATTCCGCCTAGGCGCTAGATAGGTGCTACTTGGACGCTCGATTAGCGCCTAGCGCCCAGCACCTACTACAACCATATATATATATATATATATATATATATATATATATATATATATATATATATATATATATATATATATATATATATATATATATATATATATATATATATATATATATATATATTGTCACCTTCTTCAAATCTAAAGGTCGTTGCCTTATTTGAATGAGGAAGGTCACCACCACTTCACCTTCCTCATATTCGAGGAAGGCAGATTTTAGAAAGTTGTGGCGAACATGACAGTGGCGTTGAGGTGGCGATGCATTAAGAAATTGAGATTTTTAATATGAGTATTGATGCATCAAAATAACTAATTAAGGTACTTAATTGAAATATTTTAAAGTTTGAGGGGTTAATTACTTTTTATTCAAAAGTGAAAATGTAACACCCTCAAATTTCTAATACAATAATCCATAATTAAAAGGGAAATAACCAGATAATACTTAATTCTTAAAAAGGATTCAAAATAGCGGAAGCTAGAACATCAGCATATCTCGGGGTGTCATGTCATGACTAGGCCCACCTAAAGCCTAACTGCTAAGGCAACTACAACAATCCATCCATCCATAGTTCAAAAGTCAAGAGCGAGACTAAACTCAAAAACATAGTTGCAGTAGGCGCTAGACGCTAGTCTGTCGCCAGACTAGCGCTATATATATATATATATATATATATATATATATATATATATATATATATATATATATATATATATATATATATATATATATATCTTACTTCTCTTATTTATATAAATAAATAAATTTAAATATATATATATATATAAATATAATTAAAAAATTAACAAGGTCGACTCGCTCGAGTTAGCTCGGTTAACTCTGCCAAGTTGGGCGAATTAACTCGGCCAAATTCGGCCCAGTCGGTCGAGTTAGGCGCTAGGCGACCTAGGCGGGGGATTTTTGCAATAGTACAGTGCTATAGTCCACAACAACTAGGTCACTAGGTCCATACAAAGTTAAAGAGTAAAAACTAAGCCAACGCATCAACTCAACGCTCTCGAACGTCTACTCCAAACCAGAAAATTGAGTTGAACGCTAGCGAATAATGCTAGCGAATAATGGTCAACTAGGATTACATGCTAGGCGCCCCAAGACCGAAGCGAATTGTTCCCTAGGCGACCGCCTAGTGCCCAACTTGGCCGAGTTAATTTTGTTTTTATAGGTCATTGCCTAGGCGCTAGGTGCTAGTCTACCGCTCGACTAGCATCTAGCGCCTACTGCAACTATGATGCTAAGCAAAACCCCACTTCACCATATATGCAAAACATATATAGTTTTCAAAAAGTTTTAGTGATTAAAAGAGGCTTTGACACATAAGTACCTGTTATACATACCATAGACTCCAAAGAGAGGTTCTGAATTGAGATATGAATACATAGCAAAGACAATAACAAGTAGTCAAAGGTAACTCACACAATAAATAATTTTTGAACAAGACTCAAACTTATAGAAGGTACCTGACAGGATTACCAACTCAACTAGAATAATATCAAATCATAGCGTAAGTAAAAGCACAGTCAAGTGTAAGTATAAACACAGTCATAATTAAGAAGAATATGCCACACAATTATAACAATAGATTTTCCAAGTCATATCATATCGTATAAGTGATCAAAATCCTTTCTCAAAATCGATATATCATGATAGTATATAAGGGGAGATATCTATATCAAATCAAATATATCAATAAAGGCACATGTGTGGAGAAGTCAAGTTTCAATGATCAATCCAATCTCAACCGTCAATCTCAACATCAATTGGAATAACCATACCAGTATCAATACTGGTAAGAAACAGATCTAAAACCTTAAGTGTGCACAATCTCTATTGGGATTCCATGCCCAACGGATAGTTACTAGCTCTAGCAACCATGATATATTTCTACCAGGTTACTCGCAAATAATCAAATGGAGCTGGAGCCCAATCAACATCAAACCAATCCAATAGAATCACAACTCAACCTCCAACACCGGCCAAACATCAAGATATCCTCCAAATCAATTTATTTCAAGGCATATTCTTCAAAGCATTTAAAATATATAGTATCCAACATATATAGCTATGAGACATATCCCAAATAGATTATTCATAACTCTAAGTACAAGATATCAGGGTGTAAGACCTTTCCAAAATATTCATATATTTACAGAATGGTTTTCCAAATCTTTCAGGTAAGTATAGACTAATTGATAGTTAAAATAGGGGTTTAAAGAATATAGATTATATGTATTTAAAATAGGGTTTTGGTTAAAGAAAACATCATTCACTTACAGAGAATACAAACTCATAGTATTTTATATCAAATCATATTCAAGGCGGATTACACACTATAATACGATGAAAATTTCAAAACTGGAAAGAAACAGAACATCAACATAACCAATGGTCCTGAGTGGCGGGCTAGGGTGGCCCAACACCCAATATCGAACGAAGACAACGACAGAGGGTAATAGGCACACCTTGGCCTTCACCCCTCGCCTTTCACAACTGAGAAGTCTGGGTCACGGGTCTCCTAGACCCTTGGCTCAGTCCCACAAGAACAAACCAACAACAACAGCAGAACATATTACTAGCACAACATAGGAATTTCCAAAATCAAACAACCCTTCCATCATTTACATTTTCAAGCCAAAAATCCATTTCCTTCATCAATATTTCAAAGGTACAAGTATAGATATTTTTACGATACAAGATAACACCGAATAAATCATATTTCATAGATTTTGCAACAAAAAATGTGCTTAGGAGCAAGAAAAGATATACAGTAGCATAGACATGGAGAAGGTGTATTTTAGTAGATATGAGTTTACCTTTTCAAGCTAGCAAATTCAAGAGAAATCTTACAAAGTAACCTCATGTTTACATAATTTTATTTTCTTCATCTTGCACAATTATTGCAATGGAAAAAAATTAGATTAAAAAATATTAGCTAGAGGCCTTGTGGTCAAGCGGCATAGCTGTGTCTCTCCCAAGTGAGAGGTTATAGGTTCAATTCATAGTGGGAGCATTGGCTTGTTCTGCTTGTGCTTATATTGTAATAGAAGAGTCAATAGTATTTAAGAAAAATCACAAATTGAACTTTTCTTTCCAAGTAATCCTATTTTTTCCATAATCTCTACAAATCTATGGAAGCCTAATTGTCTAAGATTACTTATTTTTAATGAACTACAAATTTTAAATATTTTCCTAATATTTGTTTATCCGATTTTCATTTTCATGTCTGTATTAAGTGAAGAAAAAAAAACATAGGTTTCTTGAATCTCAATAGGATTACATCCACAAAACTATGTACAAATCAAATTTTGGAGAAATTTGAAATCTTGAATCTATTTTTTTTTGGGATGGTGTTAATATCAAGTGCATTGAGTTTGTTGTTAATTCATCTAAAAATGGAACGAGAATATGGATTGTGGTTATGGATTTTTATCTATAAATTCTCAAGGTTGTATAATAGGTTAGATTTGCATTATCACTTTTTATTTGGAGGTTATTGTATTTTGTAAAGTATTTTTTTTTGTTTTTTTTTTTTTGAAGGTAAACGTAGCTATTCCATTAATTCATAACATAAAACGTTTACATCAATGATCAATGAAATGGTAAACCATTCCTTACAGTCAGACATAGAAACAATTTTTCTAACTATGCTATAGAAAATTTGAATCGCTGACTGTTTCATAACTATGAAGCTATGTTCCTTCAGGAAGTTTAAAGCTTCATCAAAGATCTGGGTCTTCGTCATCATTCTTTTTTGATCTTATCCTGGGCGAGCAAAAAAGAATGGTGTAAAGTATTTTATTAAATCTTGAATTTCATAAGAGAATTATGAGTTATTGAATAGTAGAAAACTCAACCCTTGTAACAAGGATTACTATTGCATAAAATGTAGTTTTATAGTTCTTACTCTTCATTCTCCATTCTCTAATTACCAAATTGAAAAAATAAACAAATAAATATACTTTTAGTTTTCTTTTCTCTTATATGTTATTTCTTTTAAAAAAAGTTTATCCATTAATAAATAAACCATTTATTACCTTTCAAATCATGATGATGAAAAATCAATCATTATATTGTCCTAACATGCTTTCAAATAACATACTTATAGGGTATATATCAGATAAAATGACACGAATTTCTTTAAGAGTGTTTTTCCGGCCACCTAACATAAATATAATTGGTCTATTTATGTAGATCGTAATGTACTCTTGCTTCAGAAACATGTGGTAGAAAAGAAGAAGAAAAAAAAATAAGAACATGCTTCAAACAACCACTAGTACAAAATGAGTCATTTGCGTCTTTAGTAAATGATAATACGCGTCTTTACTATTCCAGACGCATATGAACCAGACGCTGAATGTTGCCACCTTTACGCGTCTTTACGTAGAGGACGCGCAAAGATGGACAATAGGCGTCTAGACTAAACTAAGTCAAGACGCCTATTGTTTTCAAAAATATAAAAAAAAAATAACAATTGGCGTTCATTATTATTAGATTTAGTTAAATTTATTATTATTATTACATTTGAATAAAGTTGTAAATTAGTTAATAAATTTGACTTTCTCTCAAATTCATATATTATAAATTAAAATATAATTATTATTTTATTCTCATTTAAGAAAGTATGTATATATACTTAATATGTATTAAACAAACCCCAATTGATATCACAACTAATAAAAACTATCAAATTTACTACTCAATACTTATACACAATTAAAACAAAAAATTCATTACCTATTGATACATACAACCATATAATATAGTAAAAATATTTCACAAATTCGATCTCAACTTCATCATATATATTATAATCCACAAATTTAATACTTATATATACATAATCTTAATGTACTTGACAAATTCAAATATTCAATACTTGCACAACTATAATATCATATAATTACTCTTCACAAATAAATTCTTCACATTAATTAATCAACAACCACAATATAATATAATTAATTCACAACCATATTATAAAATAAATAATTCTTAAATTCAATTCACAATTTAATACATTAATTATATAAAAAAGTATATTATAAATAAAAAGAAGACGTACATGTCTGCCTCGTCCTTCTTAACTTTATCCGAGATATGCTTCTGCAATCGTCCATCACAACTTCAAGTGCTTTTAGGAATCAAAGACTCCTGAGATTGGTTACCAGATCTAAACAAAACAAAGGCCAGGTGAGATCATCGTTAATACATCAACCAAAAGCATGCTTTAATATTTCAATATCAAAGCCAGCAAATACATTGACATAATACTAGTCTTTTTCCCTTTTTTATTGGTAAATAAAGAAACAAAAAGAGAACAAAAGGCAAGTTGTAGGCTGTCAAATGTAAGAGTAAAGCAAATTTTTTGAGAATATAGTACAACTTAAGACCAAGTCATTCTGCTATAGCAAGACAATCGACTACAATACCAAATCTCACAACTTAACTATCTCTCTTTCCCCTCTTATTCTCTCAATTGCTGAAAATGAATACGAGCAATAAAACCAGTCCATTTATCAGGTAAAAATACAAATAAGCAAAAATAATCATTCAATACAAAACTATAAATATACAGTGAAGGGATTAGAAAACAATCAACAGTTTGCAAGAATCTAATAACAACATCAATCAAATACTTTTAATGCCATTATAATACATAGTATAACTTTAGTAGACCAGAAGTGCAACCATCAGTTGAATCTTACTCTATCTAGGCCTATTATTTCTTTTATTATTCAACTCCAGACTTAAATTTTTCATTTCCCAACTACCCTTTACATCATAGATTTATATCATCTCTCCAAACTAATAAAGCTCATATGGTGATACTTAAAGAACTACATAGTACTTTTGTTTTGAATGTCATCTAATAGTGTGTTCTTTCAAAAGAAGAGCATCCAGTAACATATGAACTGAATTAGTTTCACATCATACTCAAATGCAAATCCAAGCCAGAGTAGATTAATTTTCATATAAGAAATGCAATTACACTATGCTTGCTGGACAATATATATATAACATCTTTTTTATTCTGTAAGTAGAAATAAAATTAAAATAGCAGAAATAATGATAATGCCAATACTAATACTAATAATAATAATGATGATGCTTACACAGTAATTTTCATGCTTAATTTCAATTATGCAGAAAAATATGCCACAGTTCCAATGTATAATTCTAATTGATCTAGAGAGTAATTCATTTACTAATACAATATAAATTCATCATTCAAAGTAAATAGCTCAAGATTCAGCATTTCAAGATGAATCAAAACACCTTTCAATTAATTAGATAGGACTGATTCCACATTTCTACATCATAATTACACCACATTTCTACATCATAATTACAAATACCGGAAGTGCTAGTAAGTTAAGAAGAAATAGTGATGGCATGATATTAAGAGCTTGTAAACCTGCTAGGTGGAGAGAGTGCAGTTGCGATTGAAGTCATCCACAAAAGCAAAAGACGAATCCTGTTACTGACCGGCCGCTCCTTCATCTTCTTCCACATCTATTCCCACCAGCATCTTCATCTTCTCCAGCGCCTGGTTCATTTTCTAGAGTCTCCTATGGTAGTTCCACTCTCGAAACTGCAAAAGAGGGAGACAGCACCTAGAAACCCAGTAGTATAAAAGACTATAGTGAGAAAATAAAAAATAAAGGACAAGAACCTGGTCAGAGAAGCAATCTTGGAATTTCAGCGCCGTCGTGGACGGAGGACGCCCAAAACCTAAATCGTAGATCTAGATCGAGACCCAACCACAAAGTCTACTGCGTTCTCGTCTGTTGGATCTGTTGCAGGGGAGGCGAGGCGCCGACAGAAGGCAGCATTCGAGTCTGCTGCATTGTCGCACCACGAAGGCAGCTTCATCCGTTCTTCGCTTGGAGCAGGCGAGGCACGGAGGCGGTGAAGCAGGGCAGTTGGCAGCAGACGACGGCAGCAGGCGAAGGTTATGGTGCGGAGAGAGTTAGAGAAGAGGAAACCTAGGTTTTGGGGAAAGAATGTCATTTATATGGTTTTAGTTTTTCTTTTAAAAAAAATACGCATATGAATACGCGTCAAGACCTTTATGGTAATGAAGTGTATTGGCTTTGAATAGAAAAAAATTTATAATACAAGTCTTGACTATAATAGTAAAGACGTGTACAGTTTTCAAAGTATTTACAAAAATGCCACCGCACTAGTTTTTTCTTACTTTACAAGTCTTTAGTTGTAACTAAAGAAGTGTATTATTCCATTTTTTTGGTCAATTCTCTACTAGTGAACATGAATCTCCTCTTCCTTGTAGTAAGTAGCAAGCTTTTATTTGTTGATAAATGAATGTATCATATCTCAATCTTCTTCTTTTTTTTTTTTTTTTTTTTTTTTTTTTTTTTTAATGATAGAAACTCACAATCATTATTTAATGGTGTATATTGAGTAAGTCTCACTCATGTGTAATAACCCCTAAACCTATTTAGCATTTGTAAGGCCCCAAGGTGGTGATTCAATTTTTTTTTTTGTTATTTTAATATATTCTTAATCCTTAATTAATAATAAACAGTGTTACTAAATTTGTGAAATTGGAAGGTACAATATATTTATAAAATATGCCCTTTACAAAAATGTAAAACGTATGGTAGAAGGCCAATTATGAATGTCTAAAGTTGCTAATTGAAAATAATGATAATAATAATTATGATTGTCTAAAGGTGATTTTTTTTTTCCCTCACAACAGTTGAAACTTTTATAAAGAAATATAAATAAAATATAATTCTTTCAAAACTTTCTAAAGAAAGATTTAAAATAACAAAACAAAACAAACTAAAGTTTACTTGTTTTGCCAATGACTTTTTGGTTTAGTGACACGAAGTAACTTTTCTATATAGAAAGTCATGAGTTCGAGATTTAGTGGAAACGGTATCCACTTTTTGTACTTCAGTAGGAACATATATTACTTTGTCAGTAGTTTTCAAAAAAAAAAAAAATAACTTGAAAAATAGTGAAAACAAAATTAAATTATTATAAAAAGATTCCTCCCTTGCAATGAAGGTTTAGAATGCAAGGATAATAAAGTAAGCTTAGCTTGAGACAAAGGATAATAAAGTAAGCTTAGCTTGAGACAAGAATAAAAGATGTTTTGGGAGAACTACTAAAGCAAATTGAATATTACGACCGAAGCAAAATTACAAAAATAGCATTCGAACAATTAGAACTTTAAGGTTTTTTTTTTTTTTTTTTTTTTTTTGAGAAAAAGAACTTTAAGTTTTTAAAGGGCAAAATTAACATTTTTGTGATTTTTTTTAGTACTATTGACTCTGTTACAATGTAGTATCTGTTCATAGCTACTTTTTCAATTCAACCAAATGAAGCATAAAGAGTCGATATCGCCTCCACTGAGGCTCAAATCCACGCCCTCCCATGTGTGGGTGCAACCGGGTGCCACTAAACCACAAGGTCTTTGTCACATTTTTGTGACTTTGGAAATTAATTTCACACCACCATTGACAATACAATAATTAGATGTGGTAATTTTGCAAAGTCCACGCTATAGTGTTGCAAAGTGCATTTTTACATGAACTTTAAAGTGTTTTCTTTTTGTTAGATCACAAGGTGTTATAAGTAGGCCGTAATTATAAAAAACACATTTAAATTCCGTACTATACTGAGACTAATCTTCGCTGCAATGAGCCGACTCATTTAAGTGGCAAAGTGCTGGTAATATTACTTTAAAGTGTATTTTGTAACATTATAGGTGTACTTTGCAATACTACATAGTGCACTTTCACATAACATTTGGATGCATTCTATAGTCTTAAAACGTGACCGGATAGTGTTACATAGTATACTTTAAAGTTCAAGTTATTTATTAAAAAGTAATAACATTTTTTTTGAATTTCTTGATTTATAACCATTAGATATGGTTAGCTTGATGATTGAGATTAATGTTTAGTTTTCTCATAAATAGTACGGTCAAAAGCGAGTCGGTTCGTCCCATCGCAAGCCTAAATTTTTAGCGGGCTTTTACCGTTCGGCCCGCGGGCTTTGTTTTTTCTTTATATATATATATATATATATATATATATATATATATATATATATATATAGGCTGGCCTGCAGCCCGTGCGGGTCACGACCTTTACTGGGTCAAACCCGTTAGGCCCGCTCTTTCGCGAGCCAAAATTTTTTTAGCCCAAATCTGTCCCACTGCGGGGCGTGTGTAGATCGATCAGCCCGCGGGCTTCGACCCACTTTGACAACTTTACTTATAAGTATGATTTTAGATTAATTACATTATATTCTATGTGATTAATTACCAAATATGAACACATGCATCTATCTAATTGGAATACCTAGAAAAATTATTGTTAAAAATAGAAGTAATAGGACAAATTAGGTAACTAAGGGCCCGTTTGGTTCGCGGAAAATATTTAAAGGGAAGTGGAAATGAAATTCCATGGAAAAGTAGTTAGCAGGAAGATAGATTTTATTGTTTGGTTGGTGGAAAAGAAATTAATGGGAATATTGATTCCACTGTTTGGTTGGATTTAAAATTGTAAGGAATAATATGTAAAAGGACATATATGCCCCCACTACTATGCTTTGAACTTGCTATTTATATGTATGTAATTAAGAGAGATATACAAGGGAATATATTACCTACAACCTCCCTTTTTGTTCCCAAGTGCAATGGAAAATAAAATACCTAACATCACCTCGGAATTTGTTTTTCTCATTTTGGAGGAACTCACTTCCCATTGGAAAAGAAGTTCCAATGAACCAAACGTAGGAAGTGGCCATTTTCCATGGTTTGGAGGAAAACATTTTCCTTAGAAGTGTTTTTCCTCCCAACCAAACATGCCCTAAATGTTTAATAGATAAAAACATGTGAACAATTTTGTGCGGATTAACGCAAAAGCGTGTAATGAGAAGCAGCACACTTTGACAACCCTACTCAGTATAATTTTAGATTAATTACATTACTAGTATAGTACCCGTGCGATGCACGGGATAAATATTGTTAAATTTATTGTACAATTGTATGAAATAATTAAGATTGAATTTAATATTTTCATAGCACCTAAAAAAAATAAACATATAAATATCTCACATTAAATACTAAAAAAAAACTTATATTATTAATAAAATTAAACTTTAAAAAAATTACAAATTGTTAAAATTAAAGAAAGAGGATAATGTAATAATATGTTCTCTTTTTTTTTTTTTGAAAGAAATGTAATAATATTCTCTATTATGATCGACTATTAAAAGTTTATTGTTGGTATTTATATAAATGTTAAATATTTTATATTTCAGTACATGCATATACATATCAACAATGACAAAAATTTAATAGGTTCTGTATTTTATATTATATATAATGTTTAGTCTTAAAAAAAATAATAAAATAAAATAAAAAACTAATGTCTAGTGTGTTCAGTTTATAAAATGCTTTGAGTGATTTTTATACTTACAAACATGCTCAAACATTTGATTTCAATTATAAATTTGTCTTATCTTGTATGTTATAAATACAACAACAAATGATCATAATGTTATCTTGATATATATCTACACACACACACACACACACACACACACACACACACACACACACACACACACACACACACACATATATATATATATATATATATATATATATTTTGTTTGTAATGTTATAATGATTCAATAATTATCAAAATAAAAAAATGATAACGAATCCAGACATATTTTCTTTTTTGAGAATAAGCAGACATTTCTTCATCATTTCCCTTCTTTACCCCCACTTGGCCCAAGAAGCCAATGCAAACTGGTGGAAGATAATGTATATTATACATGCACAATTTTTGTTATCTTTTGACTATGTAATTTGTGTATAATTGTCTTGAGTCTCGTGCAATTGGAACTATTCTTGGAGCAGAAGGCAACAATGCAAAAAAACGTAAGGAGAAGTAAACACAAATGGAGAAGTTCCCAACACCCCACCCCCCCCCCCCCACCCAGGCCCCAACTATCTCTACAATTGCTTTCTCCTTATCCATTGTTCATCTTCCTTCCCTAATTCTCTTTCTTATTTCCAAGTCATCATCTTTTCTAGTAAATCGATTAACTCTATGTATTCTTGGCTGAGGTAGAACCCAAGCAGGTGTTGCTAAGGAGTTGACCCGCTACTTGCACTGTCGACCGCTCCATAATCAGGGTAATATATCTATATATTTCATATTTGTGTGTACTATTTCATATATATATAAAATTTTTAGCAACTTCAATTTGTTTTAATATTGATCGAGATAGAGATAGAAATAAATATAGTGATATATATTGTTTTTATTTTTTTTAATCTAAGTTTAAAGATTGATAGAGATAGATTTTTTAACCATGAGGCACCCACTTTTTAATTAAAGTTTGAACTATTTTTTCAAAAAATAAAAAATAAAGTTTGAACACCAAATTGCAATTTGGCCTAACATTTGTTTTTGTAAAACAAAGAGATAAGGGTAAAACTTACGGAGTACATAAACATTTGTATGTAAGATGCATGGAATATAAATTATTTGAAGTTAATATTAGAAAATATTTATAAAAGTATATTATGTATATTGTAATATGAAATGTTATTTTATATTTCTGTGGTTCCACGCGTGTTGATGTTGGCCAAACATAAGGGAGCAGCTTTTATGGAGCTCGGTGCGGGAACCCATGAGGCCATTAAAGTTTTAATTAAATTTTGAACGAAGTGATATCAAAAAGTAAGAAGTCAGCCATTGTATCCCACGCCT
Source organism: Ipomoea trifida (assembly GCA_003576665.1). Classification (NCBI taxonomy): domain Eukaryota; kingdom Viridiplantae; phylum Streptophyta; class Magnoliopsida; order Solanales; family Convolvulaceae; genus Ipomoea; species Ipomoea trifida. The sequence continues at coordinate 3,769,987 of CP025648.1, forward strand.
AACACCAATTTCAATGGCCTTCAATTCCCACTTTCAATTCACATCTCTCATCTAGTAGTGAAGTTACTTATGTCTGAACTCTCAACATTTCAATTTCCTACTCCCTAGCCGGCCAAGATGGCGACTGGAAGTGGCTGATGGCGAACCGGCGGAGGCGAAGCAGACCGCAGATCGCGTGGGTGCGACGGAAGTACTACACTGCTGCGGTGCCTAAATCGCTTCAGCTGTCTGCAGATCGTGTGTGTGAAGGGGAAGTTGGTGTTAGCAGCAGTATGTTGGGTGAAGGACATGGGCTGCCGTGATCTTCTTTTTGTTTTATTGTGGGGCAGTCCGATTGCTTCTCGTGGTTGCACGGTTGACTTCCTCCGACTTTTTTGTCGTTCACGGCAGGGTTTCTAAACTGCGATGTTGCCCTAATTTTGCAAAGGTAAGTATTTTTCAGAATGAAATACAATTAGCAATCCATTTTCTTTAACTGTTTTTTTTTTTTAATGAATTTTGCACATTCTGCAGATCTTGAACTTCCAGAACAGATTCATAGACATGGCTGAACTTCCAGAACAGATCTGTGAACATGTGTGTCCATACTATTATCTGCTCCTTTCAATTCCCTCCCCCTCCCCCAAAATAAATGAGAAACACAAATAAATACGTATCAATATACAAAAAAAAAAAAAAAAAAAAAAAGAACGAATTGCAAATTATTACTTCATGTTTCCGAATGATTTCATTCTTCTTGTGCTTAAATGTGATGTGAAATGTGAAATGTGAGACTTTCATCACAGAACATGTATTTATAGGCTGTTTCCCTCCCAAATTTAGATTCAAAAACATGTACTACATACTATTTATTTATTAGATTAGAAGCAATGAAAGTCCTTTCAAAAAAAAAAAGCAGTTTTCAAAAAAAAAAAAAAAAAAAGCAATGAAAGATGGATGCAGCAGCTTTCTGCAGCACAACTCTCAATGTATTGAGCTTTGTGCTGCATTATATATATATATATTTAATCACCGTGGCCATCAAGTTTGCTTCTCGTTTTATTCAGATTCTTTCTTTTAGATAAACAATTAATAAGACCTAGAAAAAGACAAAACATCCCACATGGCTCCACTTTTCTTCTCTTCACGTCAGTGGCGGTACTGTTCATTTGGGCGGGATCTTTTCAACTGCTTCATTTTGCTTTAATATATATAGAGATATTCTACGTGATTAATTACCAAGCTTACAAAAAAAAATACCAAGCTTACAGAAAAAGTGATTAATTACCAAATATGAACACATGCATCTATCTAACTGGAATACCCAGAAAAATTATTGTTAAAAATAGAAGTAAAAGGACAAATTAGGCAACTAAATATTTAATAGGGTAAAAACGTGTGAATAATTTTGTGTGGATTAGCGCAAAAGCGTGTAATTGAGAAGCAGCGCACTTTCCAGCTAACGTTTGTGGAACAGAAAAGTAAAACGACATCTCACGAAAAACGGAAACATCATCTTAAGACCTCAAATTTTGACTTCCAATCCTCTATATATATGACCCAACACACATCTCTATCGTCATCTTAATTACTAATATAATAATAATCTAATCCTTAAAAAAATAATGGAGATGTCTCTCCGGCCATCTCCGTTCTCTCTCTTCTTTCTCGTCTCTGCTTTTCTCTTTTTCCATGGCGTCCGATCCATAGGTGTTAACTATGGAACCCTGGGCGACAATCTCCCGCCGCCGGCGGATGTCGCGAGGTTTCTAAAGGAAAAAACGGTCATCGACCGGATTAAGATTTTCGACGTGAATCCTGATATTCTCCGGGCGTTCGCCGGCACCGGAATTTTGGTCACCGTCACTGTCCCCAACGGCGAGATTATCCCGTTGAAGGATGGTGGATATGCGGCTCAGTGGGTCGCTGCGAATATCAAGCCGTTTTACCCGGCCACGAAGATTAATATCATCGCCGTCGGGAATGAGGTTCTCCACTGGGGCACGCCGGAGATGATGAACGGGCTCGTCGCCGCTATGAGGAGCTTGTATAACGCCCTGGTTCAATCTGGGATTAAGGATATCAAGGTTTCGAGCCCGCATTCTTTGGGGATAATGTTGCGGGCCGACCCGCCGAGTATGGGCCGGTTCAGGCCGGGCTGGGATGTGGGGATTCTCGCCCCGATGCTCAAGTTTCTCCGCGAGACTAACGGGCCGTTTATGGTTAACCCGTATCCGTACTTCGGGTACGCCCCGGATAAAGCGGATCT
>CP025648.1:3786939-3803511 GCA_003576665.1 Ipomoea trifida
TTTCCTGAAATTCAGGTTTGAATGTTTTTTTTTTTGAATGATTTTATTTGTCAGTAAATCATTTTTCTTCATTATATTTTGTTGTTAAAATTAGGCAATGTCTTGTTAATACCACTGATAATATGATACGTTTGTTGTATTGGTTTAGTATTAGTGTATAAACATTGTATCTTTAGAAATTATTTTAAAAGTGTTACCGAGTATTAGACATAGAAAGTTCAATTTTAAGAATATTAAAAACGTGTACAAAATAATTAATTTAACTAATAAATAAAAAAAATGATACTCCCTCCGTCCCTAATTGTGTGTCTCATTTACTTTTTGCACGGGTTTTAATGCAACATAACAAATGATACTAACTTTCCAATTTTGCCCTTCAAAAGTAGGTGTAATTTGTACAAAGTATAATTGTACTTGTCTCATTAATGGTCTAAAAAGTTGAAAAGTCAAAAGGGTAAATTGGGAAATGTAGAATGATAGTTATGTTCAATTTTAGAAAGAAGACATTATTTTGGGACAAACTAAAAAGGAAAGTAAGACAGGTAAAATAGGACGGAGGGAGTACACAAAATAGGAAGGATATATAAGTGCGTGTGTTATTATATCTTTCTTCTCAAAAAGTTAAATGTCCGACAGAGCATCTGGAGGATGTAAATTACCATAACTCGTGTGTTGTTATATCTTTCTTCTCAAAAGATTGAATAGATTTCTGGTTTTACTTTTAAAAATTTACTCATGTGACCAACTGAGTTGCCCATACAGACCTTCATTGTTATATCTCAGTATATTTCTTATAGTGGTTTCTTAAATAACATAAAATATACTATACAGGAGTGTTCAACATATAGTGAAAATGACCTCCCTTTCATTTGTGAGTAAATGTGAAAAATATATATTCAATTCTTTAGTAAAAATGTGCATGATGCTACAAAGTCCCATGATTTTGGAAAGAGGGATGTGGATTGCCCATGTCTCCCGGTAAATGGGTTCATCTTAAGACTAGCAATAGTTCATCAACATTCAACTAACCTCCATTGATTCCAAAAAAAAAAAAAAAAAAAAAAAAAAAAAAAAAAAAAAAAAAAAAAAAAAACTAACCTCCATAAAAATTTAAAATAATAATAAAAGTCACAATTTTAATGGAATCTTTTGAGGATATTCTGCCATGGCAGCAGTCTGGTGTCGTACAATTATTTGATGATTGGTTTTATTAGGTATTGACCTAAATCTGCGCCAATACAATACATTATCTTTTCCAATTTTAGGGAGAAAAAAAAACATTTTTTTTTTTAAATTTTAGTCCCCACAAGTCTGAAGTCTTACACTATTGCGTACATATGTACAATCTATGCCTTTTTAAATCTTTTTTTTTTTTAATCTATTCAGCTCAGCTATAAGAATATAAATATTTAAGATGCGTTTTGTTCATGAGTTTACACATCCGTTATAATGAGAATTAAAACCATAGTCGGTGTTTGTGATAATGTAAATGAGTATCGGGTAATCAATATCCCTTCCGTGTATGTATGGAATTTGTATATGAAGATATATGAGAGAAGGAAATGGATGAAAGAAGGATTGTTATTGTGCTAAATAATAGAGAAGATGAGAGAGATCTGAGCTCTAGGCTCTTGAGTGTGTATTGTGTAGAGTAGTGTGTATAGAAATTGTATGAAAATATACAAAGGAGAGGAGTGGAGAGAAAATGACTTCGCTTTAACTTGTGAGTCAATGGCCTTTATATAGGCCCAAAGCATTGACGAACCGACTTTGATCTGAACCGTTTGACCATGACCCGACTACAAAACAAGGGTATGGAACGTACAAGGAGGTCAATCGAGGAATATTTCCTATCAGTTTGGTTGATAACTTTTTAAAATACAACTATGAGATTTGATTACTCCTTTAATTAAAAACTTCATTCCTTAATAAAAACGGGTATCATTCCATCTTATTGGTGATATGATTTTTAAGTTTGGATTAGTACTTTTAGATTTTTGTTTTGATTTATTTTTGTTCATATTCACTACTACAGAAATCATCTACAACGTCGGACTTTTAACGTCGATTTTTTTAAAAGGACTATAAACGTTGGTTTTCTTAAAAACCCGACGTTATAAAATTTTAAAAAAATTAGGAAAAATATACGACGTCGGTTCGCTGATGAACCAACGTCGTATCCATTTTTAAAAAAATTAAAATAAAATTAGATTATATACGACGTCGGTTTGAAATAAATCGATGTCATATATTTATTATTATTATTATTATTATTTTTAAATACGTTATAACTTTTGTTCGTCATCGTACCGATGCCGTAACATTTTTTAAAAAATAAAAAATAATACCTACGACGTCGGTTAGGTCTTTAACCGACGTTGTTGTGCTTTAAATAAAAAAAATGCAGTAGATCATATCAGATCTATATTGGCCCACTGCGCCTTCTTCCCCAACAAAAAAAAAAAAAAAACGCAGCGACACCACCACGCCTTCTTCTCCAGACCGTTGCACCGCACGCCATTGCCGTCGCCACTGCCACACACCGCACGCCATTGACGTTGTATGGTTTTTATTTTTTATTTTTTGAAATATACGACGTCGGTTTATAGGTCTAAACCGACGTCATATGGGAATTTTTGAATTTTTAAACAAATATATAGGGATGACAATTCTACCCACACCCTATGGGTTCCCCACATCCCCGGCCCTACGCGTTTTTAAATACCCGCACAATTTGGGTAATGGGTGCGGGTATGGGGGAATTTTTGTATACCCGCGCGGGTATGGGGGCGGGTGCAGGGGGAGGTATCCCCGCACCCGCACCCGCACTTTTATATATACACACACACACACACACTTGTGTTATTAATATTCATTTATTATATAAGTTTATGTACCTTTTATAATTAAAAATACACAATAAATTAAACTTGTTTATGGGCTAGTGCCTTAGGGATTCAATTGTATTATCATCTCATTGCCTTAATTTTTTGTTTATGAAAATTTAGAAGGAACAACACAAATAACATAAGTAGCAAACAATTAATACAATTTATATTACCAACACAATTTTAATTTCAATTAAGGACTATATCATTATATTGGTTACTATTAAATTTTAGAGTTATGCTTAAACTTATATAAAGAATACATGTGATAATTAGAATTGTAGTATAAAATTTTATTAGATTCAAGTGTAATATTAATAATTAGAGTTGCGGGTTGGGTATTACCCGCACCCGCAAAATCTCCGCGGGGGCGGGGATGGGGTAGGACTTTCATTACCCGCGCGGGTGCATGTGCGGGTGCAGGGAATGGGTTGGGAATGCGGGTGCGGGGGCGGGGGATATATCCCCCGCACCCAGCCCGCCCCATTGCCATCCCTAAAACCTCCAACCTCATGCTTAAGGGACGAGATGCTAAACCACCATGTCAACCATGTTGGTTATAAAATGAATATTATGAACATACTATAGAGTGAAAGAAAATGCATATGATATATATTTAGTTTACTATTTATGGACACTAAGGTTTGATTTATGAACATATAGAACAAATATTATGAACATAGTCTATGATAACGTTATTAAATATATATGATGTACTAATTGACATTTGATATAAAACGATGTCTTTTTAGACTAGGATCCACCATGGACGGTGACCCTGGTCCTCCATGGAAGCAACACGCATGACCTGCATTTTAACTTGGAAACCTGAAACAATACAATGCCCATGATATTTTTGTAGTTTGACAAGTGATGGGTCTAGCCTTTTATTTTTATTTTTTATTTAATCTCAACACAGCAACACTAAGTCATTATAAAACAAAAATTTATATTAGGTACTGTACATACTTTATTATAATATAAGTTATCGTTAGAATATTATATAATATTTTTAGTATTTATTTGCACTATTTGAATGTGATAAATAATATAATTATTATTGAATATATATTAGGTTCATGCATACAATCCTGGTGATGAGATTCTGCATACATATTTGAAGGGGTTTTTACAATTTACATGAATTGACCCCAAGACGTCGTCGGGGATTCATGGAGTGCGTGAAGTAAAATCTAAATATGTCAGGCTAAGAAACAGACGCCATATCCACTAAGCTATAAACGCAATTGCCAATAGCTTTCATTCGTAGAACACAAATCACTTATTTCAGTATACTTCCAAAATTTAATTCTCCAAATTAGTACAATGGGGAAATAATACCGTGAAAATAAAATAGACCGACATTACAAGTTATATAATATCTGTATAAATAAAATTATAAAATTTGTTTCATTGATCAACATTTGGGCATATCTAGTTAAGGATAAATTTAGAAATCTCAAGTAAAAATAAAAATCTAAACAATCTAAACCATCCATTTGATTTAATAATTTGACCGTCATTTTTTCTTCTCACACATATTTATATATAATTAAAATAAGAGTCATTTCCATTTTTGGTCCTACTGTTATTGGGGCATTGCCAATTTTAGTTCACTTCATTAATTTTTGCCACATTGTGGCCAGTCTTATTTATTCCTTGCCACTTTTAGTCCACCGTTAAAATTTTCGTCAAATGGCCGTCCAAAACAAGGGTACTTGTGGTCTTTTCATGCTTTGGTCATCTCCTGTACCCTTTGCAGTGATTTTTCTTACACATTTTCATCCAATGAAGAGGTCCAGCAAAAGCCATGTGAGCCACATTACAAAGTCATGGCTTTTGCGGACCTCTTCATTGGATGAAAATGTGTAAGGAAAACCACTGCAAATGATACAGGAGATGGCCAAAGCATGAAGAGACAAAAAATATTCATATTTTGGACGGTCATTTGACGAAATTTTTAACGGTGGACTAAAAGTGGCAAGGACTAAATAAGACTGGCCGCAATGTGGCAAAAATTAATGAAGTGGACTAAAATTGGCAATGACCCAATATCAGTAGGACCAAAAATGGAAATGACTCTTAAAATAATCATATTATGTTTACAAATACAAATATTAATGAATATGATTATATAATTAATATAGACTATACAAACAACATATAGTTATACCATAAAATCTATTTAAATGAGGACACATATTATGGAAGACAATGGGGATAAATCCTAGGCATTCAAATAAGTGCAATCAACGGTTGTGATTGTATCCAAAATAATGTGAGATTCTAACCATAAATAATAAGAGAGGGCGAATAAGACAATTGAGAGATATTTTAATTTTGGAAGGATTGTAATTAATATAGTTAACATATTAGATGAAGATATACACGGCAATAAATTGTAGGCTCATAAAGAGGCATAAAAACCGGGAGTTGTCTTCGTATACGTACGAGAACAAACAGAGTAGTTTGAACACCTCTATGGGGATAAATTACGCAGTGATGTTTGTGTGACTAGAGGCTGTGTGCCATACATATATAAATCGTGTGCTATGTATAAGATTTTTGTTTGCACATACATCACAGATTTAAGGCTAATTTAACCAGCATTGTGATAAATAATTTCTAGTATTCTGTTTTGAAAAATGTTAGCTTTGTGTATGTATACTTAGTTTAATAAAAAATGACTTTGTAAGTGATTTAGGTATTTTAATTTTGGCTAAAAAGGTATAGTCTGATATTCAATTGATTCAATATGCACATGTAAGTAGAAATACATTCTTTGTTGTGCTAGTTACATTTAGTAGATGCAAATTCTAATACTTTTGGGTAGCGAAATACATTATTTGTTGTGCTAGTTACATTTAATTAAAATTTTCAAATTCAAAATTTGTGTTTACTAAAGTCACTTTGCACGCTACCTTTTAGATGTCCCTTAGCTTGTTTATAAATACCCACAAGTTAGGTTCAGTCTTTGTGGGTTTTTTTTTTTTTTTTTTTTTTTTTTTTTTTTTTTTTTTTTTTTTTTTTTTTTGGTATAGTTCTCTTTGTATGACCATGATATTTTTGTAGTTTGACAAGTGATGGTTTTCAATGGTCTTTTATTTATTTTTTATTTTTTTTATTTAATCCCAACATAGCAACACTAAGTCATTATAAAGCAAAAATTGATATTAGGTACTATACATACTTTATTATAATAAGATATTGTTAGAATATTATATAATATTTTGAGTATTTATTTGAACTATTTAAATGTGATAAATAATATAATTATTATTGAATATATATTAGGTTCCATGCATACTTTGAAGAGTCTTGTCGGGGATTTATGGAGTGCGTGCAGTAAAAGATAAACGCGTCAGGTAGGGGTTGAACCTACGACTTTCTGCTTAGGAAACAGACGCTCTATCCACTGAGCTACAAACGCAATTGCCATTAGCTTTCATTCGTAGAACACAAATCATTTATTTCAGTATACTTTCAAAATTTAATTCCCCAAATTAGTACAATGGGGAAATAATACCGTGAAAATAAAATAGACATTACAAGTTATATAATATCTGTATAAATAAAATCATAAAATTTGTTCCATTGATCAACATTTGGGCATATCTAGTTAAAGATAAATTTAGAAATCTCTCTGTTCTCCGTTTGTTGTTCATCGAGCGGTTTGCTCTGGTTACGAGCGAGGCGTCGAGTGCTCGTGTAAAGAGCAAAGAAAATGTGATTGAGAAGAAGAATGTTCAAATTGAGAAGAAGCAGCAAGTGCGGAGTCAGCCGAATGTCTTTTATCATATCTAATTTCAAGTCAAAGTATCCCGTGCTACAATTGGACTTGAGGTTGATATCAGATCTGGTAGTTGTCACTGGAAGAATCGAATCTTTAACCTTAAGTTTTGTTGTTGAAGTCACGAAAGGGAAGGAAAAATAAAATGAAAACAATCTGAACCATCCATTTGAATTAATAATTTGACTGTCATTTTTTCTTCTCACACATATTTATATATAATTAAAATAATCATATTATGTTTACAAATATTAATGAATATGATTATATAATTAATATAGACTATACAAACTACATACAGTTATAGTGTTATACCATGAAATCTATTTAAATGAGGACACATATTACGGAGGACAATGGAGATAAATCCTAGGCATTCAAATAAGTGCAATCAAGGGCTGTGATTGTATCCAAAATAATGTGAGATTCTAACCATAAATAATAAGAGACGAGGGCAAAGAAGACAATTGAGAGATATTTTAATTTTGGAAGGATTGTAATTAATATTTTTTTTTTGAAAAAGGATTGTAATTAATATAGTTAACATATTTTTGTTTTTTATTTAATCCCAACTCAACAACACTAAGTCATTATAAAGCATAAATTGATATTAGGTACTATACATACTTTTATTATAATAAGATATATATATTGTTAGAATATTATATAATATTTTGAGTGTTTATTTGCACTATTTAAATGTGATAAATAATATAATTATTATTGAATATATATTAGGTTCCATGCATACTTTGAAGAGTCTCGTCGGGGATTCATGGAGTGCGTGCAGTAAAATATAAATGCATAAGGTAGGGGTCGAACCTACAACTTTCTGCTTAGGAAACAGACGTTCTATCCACTGAGCTACAAACGCAACTACCAATAGCTTTCATTCGTAGAACACAAATAAGTTATTTCAGTATTCTTCCAAAATTTATTCCCCAAATTAGTACAATGGGGAAATAATACCGTGAAAAAAAAATAGACATTACAAGTTATATAATATCTGTATAAATAAAATTAAAAAATTTGTTCCATTGATCAACATTTGGGCATATCTAGTTAAGGATAAATTTAGAAATCTCAAGAAAAAATAAAAATCTAAACAATCTAAACCATCCATTTGATTTAATAATTTGACCGTCAGTTTTTCTTCCCACACATATTTATATATAATTAAAATAATCATATATTATGTTTACAAATATTAATGAATATGATTATATAATTAATATATAGACTATACAAACTACATATAGTTATACCATGAAATCTATTTAAATGAGGACACATATTATGGAGGACATTGGGGACAAATCCTAGGCATTCAAATAAGTAGAATCAAGGGTTGTGATTGTATTCAAAATAATGTGAGATTCTAACCATAAATAATAAGAAAGGGCAAAAAGGACAATTGAGAGGTATTTTAATTTTGGAAGGATTCAGAAGATTTTATTATAAGTATGACACACATTTCTTTTAAGTATGACACACGATTATTATAAGTATGTCACACGTTTATTATAAGTATGACACACAGTTCTTTTTAAGTGTGACACATGATTATAATAAGTATTGAAAAACTGTTATTTATTCATGTCTACATTTCTACATGCATTACTTGTCCACCTTGTGACTATGTACTTTGGCGGTATCGTTTCAGCGTCTTTGTCTTTTAAATTCATTAGTTTTTCCTTGACATATTTCAATCTTGAACTCTTCCGCGTAATTGTCTTGTTGGTCTGGTTCAGTGTGCAAACAAAATGAATATTCCATTGATGAATACTTATTATTTTAATGTAGCAAAAAATAATAGTCTCTAAAATAAAATGTCGCAGTTATACAGTCTGTATATTCCTAATCAAAAAATAATATTTGTTTAATACATTTTAAAAATTACTTTATGCACTAATTAAACTACTAAAATTTGTTGTACCCACTGTCGAACTAAATGACTATTTTTTCGGCCAAATTTTTAAAACACTTGCAAAGTCATTTTTATTGAATTAAATATACATACACAAAACTAACATTTTTCAAAACAGAATACTAAATATTATTATTGAACTAATAATATTTAATTAGGTACAAGAATTATACATCACCCATTCAATCACCCATTTCCGGACAATCAATCTTCCGCTTGCCTTAAGAGTTGGGCAACACTTGTCCTTTTGATAAAGTAATTGCCTTAAAACAAAATTAGTGCTATATTAGAAGCAACCAATCTTTGTAATTATGTTTGCAAACATAGAATGAAAAAAATTATAGAGAGAAACTAAGATAATTATGTTTGTAATTAAATGTCATTCCCAATTATTGTAGATCCTTGCAATTCTGCCCCATTCGTTATTTGTGACTAAGCTCTATTAAAAATGAGGTCATTTGTGTAATTTCCTACGTTAAGTGGGTGATATTGTGAAGGAGCTGTAAAAATACAAACGCCCACCGTGGGGCTCGAACCCACGACCACAAGGTTAAGAGCCTTGCGCTCTACCAACTGAGCTAGACGGGCTTGTTATTCAAAGTTTAAATTAAACTTTCACATTAACATATCTTTTCGTACACAAAAGGGATATGATCTTCATGCGTGGAAGCATTTTTATCTTTTTCCTAATTCCCAACCAGCCTACCTAACTGCAATCCCACCTTTGCTTTCCTCAAGCTATACCATAAAACCTCACAAATTGGGTAATATTTAAATAAAAAAACATGCGTTAAATGCTGTCTCTGTTCGACCTATATCGATCATTAATAGAGTAATATTTATTATTTATGGTTAGGGTTTGAATTTTATTCTCCCAAAGCATGTGGTCATTAATGTTTGTTTAAAACGAAGTGCAACACATTAAAAGATTTAAAAAAGAGAATTTTACTATTTTATTGAAAGTAAACACTCAACCACATTCAACGTCTACTAGTAGAGCGTGAATTAGTCATAGTGAAGGTTTCCTTTAGTGATGATATATTAATTTGACGGTGTTTTCTGAAGAATCAAATCAATCGAAGAATTAGAGGATGTTGTGTTCGATAACCGGAGTATTAGATGATGGTGTGTTCAACTATAGAATGATTAGATGATGGTGTGTTCAAAGAGCTAACTTAAAGAATTAGAGGATGTTGTTGTTGTTGTTTTTGTTAACATCAAATTAAACATCAAAATGCGAGCTTTGGTGGGTTGGTTGGGGCCACCAAGCCCACATAGTGTATGCACATTTATAATATTAGTGTATAAATATACATAATCTCATATAATTATATATATCAATATAAATTATATATATAAATATATGTTTATTTATTAATTTATTTATATTACAAAGGTGTATTAGTTAGTAGTACATTATATAAATGCTTGTTATTGACTTATGGATTAATGCATTATATATGTATTTGACTATGGATGTATTATATGCCTTATCACTTCATTAGTTATAATTGTGTTTAATAACAAATTACAAATGCTTTAATGCATGTGTTTACATTTATTTTGTATACACTTATTAACTTTTTATATTCATTTAAATTTAAATTTAAAAGTTTTTAAACGGGTTTTTAAAAGGTTCCCAAAGTATTTTTTTAAATTTGATATTTTATTTTAGGAAATAACTCATGCACGCAATCATGACTCTCGTATGCAATAGGCTGGGTGCTTATCCAAAGTTGAATTTGTTCCAAAAATTCTATATCAATTCTTGAAGGATTGCTATTATCAACAAATTATGATAATCCTTCTTTGAGTAATTTTAAGATGTCAAGATATCAAATCTCTCTATGAATATGGCTTAGTACATTTTTGTGTTAATTAAGGAGTGGTATACCCCTTTATAAGAATGATCATTGACTTATGACATACATGATATGATTAATTGAGATGTTATTTGTTTGAAAGATAGAAGCAAATGATATCATATCAGTTTGCCCGAAGCAAACGAAGGAATGAATTATATCATATCAGTTTGCTCGAAGCAAATGAGAGAGTGAATTATATCATGTGAATTTGCATAAAGCAAATTAACCAGTGAGTGAAACTAATGGAAAGTTGAGGATAGAGATGTTTGGGAGTTCTTGAAGATCTATATTATTTGACAAGCTTCCTAGTTTCCCTATGATTATTGTGTACCCTGCCTTATAATATCATTTGATATGTATGCTTTCATATTTGATCATAGATGATTGCATATATGTTTTGGGTACTTCATATGTTGCGATACATTTTTAAAGGCTTTAAAGACCCAAATGATATTATAATATGTGATGAGCAAGTGGGTTGCCTTGGGCAAATTTTTTTTGGTGAGTCAGATTCTTTCAAGTGCATATTATATAAAGCATATTTTGTGGAAGAAATTAAAATTCTAAAACTATGTATTCTCTTATTGGGGACATCATTTTTATATGCTATTACAATCTGACCCACTGCATATCATAATTATCCCCCTAGCACCTAATACGTGGTGTAAGATCAAACATTTCCCTGCTTGCATTTTGTTCATAGTGTGCAGTCTATTTTACTATATTACCACCATTGCGTACCTCCAAGGGCTATCAAAACCTCCGTCTGCTGTTTAAATACTTGAGCCCATGATAGGTGATCAATATATAATTAGGTACGCTAACTGCACACTTGATGAAGATCGTTTCACGACATTAGGGGGAGATAAAAGCCCAAATTTTGTAGAATGCCGAGAAATTTCATGGAATGATTGATGAAAATTAAAAGATCTTCAGTATTTAAACCCACGTATTAGGTAGACTGAACTAGAAGTTCAGAAGAGGTAAACTGAACTAGAAGTTTAGAAGATATCTAATATGCCAATATATATACTGATAAGAAGAGTGACTAGGTCTCATATATTTTCCCCAACTTGGACCGTATATGTATTTACCAATTCTCCTTGACGCCAGAAGCGTGGAGACATATTGGTATAAAAGACAAGAATCCGCGGAAAGCTAAATCTAGTAGAAAATTCCGTCACTCTTGAAATCTCTTAAAGAAGTATGTCTTGAAGACATTCGTCCAGAAGGCGAAAACCCCCAGTAAATTTACAGGTGCACCCAAAATCATAATATTGGGGATGCGGAACAACCAGATAAAAATATCTCTGGGAAATGGCTAGAGTCTGGTTGATTTAGAAATTTCCATGAATTTTATATAAATGAGAGAAATTTATGAAAAATATTATAGTTGTCGACGACACAATTGCCTTATAAATTGCTCTCAATATATGGGCATCTGGATCCAGAGCTAGGCACCAATAGTGCCCTAATTATTTTAATGTATAAAGGAGCAATTAAGGCATATACAGCTCAGCTCGTTAAAATTGTATTCTCTTTATAACATGTACACCATTTAATGTCAACCCTGTAGGTTACAAATGGGTGTTTGTACAAAAGAGAAATACAATACAATTTGGTGGTATGATATAAACCAAGACTGGTAGCTTAAGGGTTTACGCAGAGACCCTAGATTGATTTTGATCAAATATTCTCTCCCACAATATATGTTATTACATTCCGCTAATTAACATCATTGGCAAATTGGCAGTGAATTGTAAATTTAGATATGCAGTTGATGAACATCATGACTGCAAATTTATGAGTCATTAGATGCTAATATTTATTTGTGAATCCCCGATAGATTCAACACTTTTGAAATGAGGAAAGTGAAAATCGCAACATGTATCATTAAATTACTAAAGTTTTTTTATGACTTGAATATTATTGACTAAGTGTTTTCCTCCCGAAGAAGGAATATGCAAATAATATGTACCATTATGCGTTCGTTAAATAATTGCTAATGGAGTTATTTATTTATCATCTCAGTCGATATTGATGGTTTATATATTATTGAAGCACATAGAGAGCTTGGTGATATTAGCCCATGCCAAAAGACGGAGTTTTGAAATGAAAGACTTGTGACCGGAAACTCAAGTATTGCATCGACCTGAAGATTGAGATTCTCTTTGAAATAGTTTTATATACCAGTTAGCCTACTTGAAAAAATTTCTTGAAGATGTTTTATATGGATAAGTATCATTTACTGATCACACTAACAGTAGTCCAATAATCTCTTGAAGTAGATAAGGGACTATTTAGACTCGAAGATGATAATACAGATATTTTGGGAGTGGAAGTCCATTATCATATCGTTGTTATTGGATTTTGGCAGGCTACTGGGGTACTGGCTCTTTTATTTTGATCCCCATGATGCCAAGTCCCAAACTGGTTATGCTATATTTTTACCCCCCAATGTCCCATATGTGGACAAATAAAGATTGTGTTGTCCAAGCAAGTAATAGGTTTGTTAATGAGAACCTTACAAAAGAAATTGCACCTACGTCTTACTATCCACATGAACTCCAGAAGATTGGTAAAATTCTTGTTGAGAAAGCTCACCCCCGTGAACAATCTGGCAGATATGTTCAAGTCTCTGCCTGCATCCAATTTTGAGTAATATGTTTATAAAATTGGGATGCGCAGGCTTAGAAGATTGTTATCTTCAGGGGGAGCGACAACATCTAGCTACACTAGAATGGATAGTCTAGAAGACTTTTGAAATCCTAAAGATTATGCTCCGAAAGCATACGATTGTACTCTTTTTCCCTTATCTAAGTTTTTCCCACTGGGTTTTCTTAGACTAAGGTTTTTAATGATGCAACTAATATAGGTGCACTTGAGTGGATAGTCCTGATTCCTGAAGAGCCTAGATAAATCTTGAAGATTGTACTTGGAAGGCTTATGGTTGTACTCTTTTTCCCTTAGCTAAGTTTTTTCCCACTGGGTTTTCTTAGGCTAAGGTTTTTAATGAGGCAACCGATGCAACGCATGGTTTAACATACTTCGTGTACTCTTTTCCTCGACTAGGTTTTTCTCACAGGATTTTTCTAGCGAGGTTTTTAACGAGGCATGAGTATAGTTATTTAATGGACAAGGGGGAGTGTTATAAATAAATTGATAATGGCCATTAAACTTGAAGACTCTTCTTTTGCCTTCTAGTTATTATATTATATTGTTCATGTTAAGGATATGAAAGGTTGTATGAATTAGTATAAATTGATGGTGAAGGCTTAATGAAATAATCTTGAAGATCCCATGTTATTTTTCTCTACATCTTGTGTCCATCTTCTCTTTTACTTCTTTACACTATATGATTATATTCTCCAAGCAATTACCCGGCAATCACCACGCGAGAACTGAGCTAAACGAAAGGCAAATTTACAACAAACCTAACCATTGTAATTATATTTGCAAACAAAAAGTAAAATAAAAAAATTTACAGAGAGAAAAGAAGAGATCATTTGGTAAGTTGTTCCATAAGTAATAATAATAATAATTTTTTTTTGAAAACAATAATAATAATAAATTAATAATAATAATAATATTATTATTATTGTTGTTGTTGTTGTTGTTGTTGTTGTTGTTGTTAGAAAAAAAAAAGTGTGATTGTGATATCTTAGTTCTTCCATTGTAGTCATTTTGGTTCTTAATTGTGTTTACAGTTAAAATTCCGATATGTATACCAATAGTCATTATTTTCTCACTAGCTACTATGCGGTAAATTTAATAAAAGAAAAGAGTAATTTTTTAACTCGTAACATGTGTTATTATCTTTCATATAAAATATTCATTAATTACTTGTGAATTAACTAATATTTGTATAAATATTTTTGTTACTGACTCATTTCTAATATTAACTTGCAAACTACGCAGGAGAGGTAAACTGCATTAAGAATGCCTCATGTAATGGACTCAACCGAAAGAGTATTCATAAGAATTGAACTAATAATATTTAAATACAAGAATTATACATCACTTACTCAATCACCCATTTCCGGACAAATCAATCGCTTGCCTTAAGAATTGGGAAATACTTCAACTTTTGATAAATTAAAGTAATTGCCTTAAAACAAAATTAGTGCTAAATTAGAAGCAACCAATCTTTGTAATTATGTTTGCAAACATAGAATGAAAAAAATTATAGAGAGAAGATAAGATAATTATGTTTGTAATTAAATGTCATTCCCAATTATTTTAGATCCTTGCAATTCTGTCCCATTCGTTAATTGTGACTAAGCTCTATAAAAATTGAGGTCATTTGTGCAATTGCCTACGTTAAGTGGGTGGTTGGAAGGTAAAGGAGCTGTAAAAGTGTAACGCCCACCGTGGGGCTCGAACCCACGACCACAAGGTTAAGAGCCTTGCGCTCTACCAACTGAGCTAGACGGGCTTGTTTGGTGATTAAATTAAATGTTCACATTCATATTAGTGTTCGTACACAAAAGGGATCTTCATGCGTGGAAGCATTTTTATGTTTTTCCCAATTACCAACCAACCTAACTGCAATCCCACACATTAAAATTTTACTATTCTATTGAAAATAAACACTCAACCACATTCCACGTCTACTTGTAGAGGATGAATTAGTCATAGTGAAGGTTTCCTCTTATGATAGTGATGATATATTCATTTGACGATGTTTCCTGAAGAATCAAATCAATTGAAGAATTAGATGATATTGTGTTTGATAACCTGAAGAATTTGGATGTTTATAGACCGAGATATCGTCCAATCACTATGACATCGACATGCAAGAATTTCAACACCTTGACTTTTTTGCTTCTCTTTTGTTTTAGTTCTCCCAAATGACCAATACCATTGAAAATACAACTCTTAGGCTACCTTAGAAGTGTTGCACATATCTCCATAGCTTCTCTTTGACTCCCGTTGACTCCAAATGTATCCAAAATGCATGAAAATACCCGTCTTTGCTTCCAATGATTTCCAACTCATACTCCTTGCAAAATAACACAAATAAGTACTAATTCTCATAAAATTTGGAATAATCTAAATGCAAAATCACTTAGTGAAAGGGAGAAAAATATAAACAAACAAGCAGTTATCAAGCGTGTATAAGCTCCCTAGCGAGTTCAATAGACGCGCTAAGTAATATTGTTGGACCCAAGAGTCTATTGAACTTGTTAATATGTCTAGTGATCTTGCCGCACCAACTTGATGAAGAAAAATAAATAAAATCAAAATACGTCGCACAATCTACACACACAGGATGCACAATCAACAACAAAAGATTACAGAACTCACACCACTAGATCATAATAACAGTGAAAAGACTACATGATGATTAATTAATTATTTTAAAATTCCTTTTTAAATTAAATTATTCCTTTTCCATCAAACCTATCTAAATTATTTCCTGTATGCAAACATAATGTATTATAATGGTCAAAATATATTGTGATTTATCTCGTTTTGGAGTCTTTGAAATTAAATGGCAAATGAATATGAAATCAAATTTTATTTTGGTTCAAATGAATTTATGAAGGCTGAGGATGAAAGATATACGCTCTACCTTTTATTTAAAGTGCATATAAATAAACTCAGTGTAGAAGTGGGCTACATAGATGAATTCTTAAGGCAAACATCCTTCTCTAGAGGTTTCACTTTTTCCTCCATATTTCTTATTTTTTCAACCCGTTTACGGAAAATCGCAACCCGTTTTATAATATTAAAATTTTTAAATTTTTGTATTTCCAACTAAACGCATGAATCTTTTTGTCAATGCCATGTATGAATAAATAAATAAACATATATGGGTTGTGAGTTTTGGGTTATTGGCTACAACAATGGGTTAAGGTTGGGCCAAACTTATTTTTTTAAAAAAAATCAAGTAAGGTTTGGGCCTATATTTGAGTTATATTAAGTAACATATTTCTTTTATTATAAAATATCATTATAATGATTTATTTGTATATATTTTTAATTTCATATATATATATATATATATATGTATGTATATATGTATATATATGTATATATGTATATATATGTATATATGTATATATATGTATATATATATATATATATGTATATATATAT
>CP025648.1:3813268-3828352 GCA_003576665.1 Ipomoea trifida
GGCCCCGCGGGCCGGCCCGCGGGCCTTTTTTTTTTTTTTTTTTAAAGTTAACTTTCAAAGTTTTTAAATTGAAAACAATAAAATAAATTAAAAATATTAATATTCAAAGTTCATAATTTCATGTTAATTTATTAATCATTACATACTTCATTCCATAACATATATATATATATATATATATATATATATATATATAGTAACAATTACACAACAAATAAGTATACTACATTGATTTTCAAAAAAAAAAAAAGGTATACTACATTACTATCATTTGCCAAAATGTCATATAAGTATACTTACTATATATTTTCACATGAGTAATGACTATATGCATGTAATTAATGCTTCTTTGCTTAATAATTTTCAAAAGAATTGGATAAAATAGAAATTAAAATGTATGATCAACAATATTTTCAATAAATAATTAATTTTTATTTTTTTAATTTTTCGGCCCGTGGGCCGGCCCGCAACCCGCGTGGGTTAGCCCGCACGACCCGCGGGCCAAATCCGGCCCGCCCCGTTAGGCCCGCATTTTCGCGGGCCTAATTTTCTATAACCCTAACCCGCCCCACCGCGGGGCGGGTGCGGGCCGGCCCGCGGGCCTTGGCCCATTTTGACAGCCCTATATAAAAGTTTCTAACTAATAAGATAACAATTAAGATGAATAAATTAAAGTGTTTTTTAAATCACTCATTTATTCTTGAATGAATTTACGTAAAATATAAATTTGAAGTGTTTTTACCTTACCGATAAGCATTTGAAATCATTACTACTATACCTATTTCTAATCAAGATTTATAGGTTGTATCCATGTCAAATTTCCTGTTGAATTCAAGAATGCAAAAATATCAATCTCTGTATAAAAATACTATTTAAGTAGTAATGTTTCTCAAATTATAAAATTATTTAAGTACTTTATATTGATTATTATCATGTCAAACTGCATATAATTGATTTTTAGCGAAATAACCGTTAAATTAAGATATTGAACATTTAAGAAATGTATATGGTAACCAACATAATTAAGAATAAATTAATTATTTCTCAGTAACATTTTCTTTAGAGATAGATCTGTAGAAACCCCTAAAAGAATCTCAGATTTGTAGAGAGAATTAAAAAAAAAAAAAAAAAAAGAAGTGAAACCGAGACAAAATGTTATATTAGATTATAGGTCCGCTTGAAAAATAATAAAGTGAGAGATGAACTTAGCTGACTGAACAAACTCTTTTTTTTTTAGATTGTCCAATTCTAGCTATGTCGTCGTATAGCTTGAGTTTAACTCCTGAAAAATGAAATCTGTACATAGAAGGAGCATATCTAGTCGTTCTCATGAAAATAGTTTTTATCGTCGTAGTTCTTGAAATAGTAAAGAAATCAGAGGCAATAGCAGCATCTCAGAGGTTGTTGTTGGCCGAGGGGAAGGGGAGTGGTGAGGTGGGACCCCGGTCCTATTATACACAGAAAAAAAAAAAAGAGAAGCTGAAAAATAGAATAGGAATTAAGATTAAAAAAAAAAAAAGTTACTCTATTAAGATATTTCACTTGAATAGAGTACTGGTTTTCCTAGAGGAAAGACTCGAGAAAATACTTATTCTTTCTCTCATGACTCTAACAAAGAGGCATTTCGATAGCTTACAAGAAAGAAAGAATCTTGACACTTCAAGAACAAAGTAGAAACTGAAAGAATTACTTACTTAATACTAGTTAAAACAAGAAGAGACTAGACTTAAGTAACCTAAGGGACAAATAGGAGAGGACTTTACTTAGTGCTTCAAAAGGTGTTAGGAATTCTTTAAAAGACAGGGGTTAGGTTCGAGTCATCTCAATCGCCGAGGACTCGCTACCATGATTACTATGGTTATCTGCTCTCATAATTGAATATTTGATATATGATCTAAATTAAAAAATAAGTAAAAAATCAATAAGAAAACGGAGGAGTATACAATGGTTCCGAAATGGTTAAAGAGAAGCCGGAGCGCACCACAGAGAAGGTGAAGAGTCGGTGGATGAAAATTAGGGTTAGGAAATGAGCTTTTATATATGAGTTGTGAGTTTCGGGTTATTGGCTACAACAATTGGTTAAGGTTGGGCCGAAATTATTTTTTTTTAGAAAAATCAAATAAGGTTTGGGCCTAAATTTGGATTATATTAAGTAACATATTTTTTTATATGCTATAAAATATCATTATAATGATTTATTTGTATATATTTGTAATTTCATAGTTGAGGACTAATTTGTGAATTATGGCAAGGTCGATGGACTATTTTGGATATTATTCTAATCAATTTGAGTGGTTATCTTCTTACCATGAACATTTTATACTTATCACTTGAAAACAAAAAAGGACCACAGAATCTCTATTATACTTCAAGTTTTACACATGAAGGATTTGTTGTATTAAGCAATTGTTAGAAACTTTATATTAATTAACCTGTACTTCAACTCAATGTTTAAATTCTTATACATCTTTGATATCTAAATAAATAAGGAATAAAGGTCAAATAGGCCACTGAACTACACACCAAAATGCAATTAGGCCATCGAACTAAAAAACAATGCAATTAGGTCCCTGAATTACACAAAATCATGCAATTTGATCCAAAATGACTTGTTTTACCTGCTTTGCCGTTACCAATTTTAAAAATAATATTTTTAAAAAAATTTAAATAAAATATTAATTAAAATTAAAATTAAGAATTAAAAAAAACTTTCGATCAGAGACGAATCGTCTCCAGCCGGAAGTTCTTTTTTTTTTTTTTAATTATTAATTCTTAATTTGTAATTTTAAATTTAATTAATTATTTTATTTAAAATTATTTTTAAATATTATTTTTAAAATTAGTAACCGGCAAAGTAGGTAAAACAAGTCATTTTGGATCAAATTGCATGAGTTTGTGTAGTTCAGGGACCCAATTGCATTATTTTTGAGTTCGATGGCTTAATTGCATTTTGGTGTGTAGTTCAGTGGTCTATTTGACCCTTATTCCAATAAATAATTAAATTTTATACTTAAATTCATTCAAGATCAGTTTTTTATGTATTTATTTGCCAAGTGAAATGTTAACTGTTAAGTATTAAAAAGTTATTTGTTTTTAAAAATAAGTATAACAGTTTCAAACTAATAAGATAACAATTGAGATGAATAAAGTGTTTTTTAAAACAACCAATTGTTGTTGAATGAATTTAAGTAAAATATAAATTTTAAGTGTTTTTATCTTACCGATAAGCATTTGAAATCATTACTGCTATACCTATTTCTATCATCAAGCTTTATATGTTGTATCTTTTATATGTCAAATTTCCTGCTAAATTCAAGAATGTAAAAATATCAATACCGATATAAAAAATACTATTTAAGTAGTGATGTTTCTCAAATTATAAAATTATTTAAGTACTTTATGTTGATTATTCTTATGTAAGATTGCATATAATTTCTTTTTAGCGAAGTAATCGTCCAATTAAGATATTGAACATTTAAGGAATGCATATGGTAAGTTGGTAACCGACATAATTAAGAATAAACTAATTATTTCTCAGCAACCTATTCTTTTAAAATAGATCTAAAGAAATCCTAAAAGAATCTCATACTCGTAGAGAGAATAAAACAAACAAACACATAAAACCGAGACAAAATGTTGAAATAGGTTATAGATCCATTTGAAAAAAATAATAAAGTGAGAGACCACTTATCACCAATTGGTTTTAAAAAAGATATGACAACCAGATAACCAAAACAACTATGTGATTAAGCGTGCTTGACTCTCAAAATGAGTGACCTACTGGGAGTAAGCATAGTGTAGCGAAAAGCATCAATAGCTTGAGTATCTCTGCCATCATATCGTAAAATTGAGTTGATGCACAGTCCAAGCTGCCAAAAGAATTGAATAATTAAATAGAACAGTCAATTAACTTCCTAGAAGGTTTCTTGTGGTGATGAGGAATCATTTCTAGATTTGTGTTGTAGAGTTGGAAGGTTTCTTGTAAACCCCACAACTGTGCGGGTAACTACTATTGATGCCCCGTATTAAAAGCAAGCAAGTTTTTGTGTTTTCTTGAGTATGCATTCTCTGGCTTCCCAATAAAATTTGGTTTCAGGTTCATTTGACATTTGCATATATGAAATAATTTTAGATATGATTCATGGAAAAGAAATAATTTAATTTAAGGAAATTTATAATAATTAATCATCATGTAGTCTTTTTACGGGTATTATTACCTAGTGTTGTGGATTGTGCAATTTATGTGTGTGAATTGTGCAATCTATGTGTGTGAATTGTGCGACGCATTTTGATTTTATTCGTCCACCGTCCTGTTGTTGGTGCAACTCATGGTGTGGTTGTGCAACGTATTTTGAATTTATTTATTTCTCGTCCCACTAGTTGAAGGATCATACGACATGTAAACAGGTTCAATAGGCCCGTTGGTTGTGCAATGGGCCTATTGAACTCACTATGGAGCATGTGATCATCTGTATTGTTTGTGCAACCCGTTGTGATGTGGTGTGCAACCCATTGTTGTGTGTTGCGCAGTCCGTTGTGATGTGTTGTGCAACCCGTTGTTGTGGATTGTAAATCGTATTTTAATTTTATTTAATACTTGTCCCGCTAGTTGAAGGATCACGAGACATATCAACGGGTTCAATAGATATGTTGGTTGTGCAATGAGTTTATTGAATCCGCTAGGGCATGGACTTAGCACTTTTATGTGCTAATCATTATTTTTGTTTTTATCATAATTGTGGACACATTTTTTTCTCAAAAAAATAATTGTAGACACATTTTGGATAGGTAGCACTTTTGAAGTGCTATGAATTAGTTTTGACTTTCAAAAAGTTTGGTCCTGTGAATTTCATTTTTGGTCCTATTGTTATAGGTTTGTTTTCAATTTTAATCCACTTTAATTAATTTTGTCACATTGCAATCACTATTATTTAATGTGTTCCACATTTGGTCCACCGTTAGTATTTCCGTCAAGAGGCCGTCTGTGGCAGGGATATTTTGGTGTTTTCATTAATTAAGATGGACCAAAAATTAATTTTGACACCAACGATGCTAGGGTACAGGGCGTAGGGGTGTCCAAGGTTCGGTTCCGGTTCGGAACCGTCGGTTCGCGTTTCCAAGATAGCCGAAATCGAAACCGGAACCTTATTTGGACGGTTCCAGAACCGGACTGATTATTATTTTTTGTTTATTTTGCGCATCTGGGCAAATTGAGGTGACTCAGTGCATTATAACCTAATAGATAGTCCTGAGACAAAAGACAAAATTACCCTTCCCTCTTTTTAACCTAAAATTGAGACATGACCTTCCCTTAGCTTATAAATTATATAGTGTATTATTCTTCGACTTCCCTTTGTGTATGTTCATTTAATTTAAATCTTCATATACAACAACTATTAAAATTTGTATTCTTTATATGCAACAATTCTAACAATTTGTAAATTAATTTGTCAATTATAAATAATAATAATAATAATAATAATAATAATAATAATAATAACAACAACAACAACAACAACAATGGACATTTTGAACTTTATACTATTTTTTCCCTCTCAATTCCCATGTATACCAAACATTAGAATTGAAATTCCCAATAATTTTATTCCTGCAAATCAAACACTAGAATTTAAACTCCCACTAATTTATTCCCGCAATATTCTTTTCTCATGGAATTGCAATTCTTTTTCCACCTAATTCCTTCCCTCTAACCAAACACCCCATTAGGTGTTTTGCTCGGGATTCATTTGGTTCAACTATTATTGTTGAATGAGTTATTATGGATAAAGAAATCCCGTGCCTCCTAGAGTGAACGGAGATTAGTCGGGGGGACCGTATCGTAAGACGGACGGAGAAAGACATGCAACATCTCGTGGATTTACCAAAAAAAAATAAAAAATTGAACATTGTAATTATGTTTGCAAACATAGATTGAAAAAATATACAGAAAGCTAAGATAATTATGTTTGTAATTAGGGTGTGTTTGGTTAACATGTTTAGCTATCAAGAATGGGTATTAAAGTCATTGTTATTGTTTGGTTGACAAGTTTTTAGAACACTACTATGAATTTTGTTTACCCAATTAATTGTAAAACTCATTCCCTAAGGGTTTCATTTCTCTTTCTCAACTATTAATAATCATTCTCATTCCACTATATTACCAAAACAAAAAAACACTTTCATTACTCTTATCAAGTATTTGATTTGATACCCATTCTGATCCGATTCTCATGTGCGAACCAAACACACCCTTAAATGTC
Source organism: Ipomoea trifida (assembly GCA_003576665.1). Taxonomy (NCBI): domain Eukaryota; kingdom Viridiplantae; phylum Streptophyta; class Magnoliopsida; order Solanales; family Convolvulaceae; genus Ipomoea; species Ipomoea trifida. The sequence goes on from CP025648.1 coordinate 3,819,529, forward strand.
ATTCCCAATTATTTTAGATCCTTGCAATTCTGCCCCATTCGTCAATTATGAGTTTGTGACTAAGCTCTATTAAAGATGAGGTCATTTGTGTAATTTCCCACGTTAAGTGGGTGATAGGAAGGTAAGGAGCTGGGAAAATAAAGACCACAAGGTTAAGAGCCTTGCGCTCTACCAACTGAGCTAGACGGGCTTATTATTTAAAGTTTAATTATTTTTCCTATCATTCTTTAAATTAAAGATTGACATTCACATTTGCTTTTCGTACACAAAAGGGATCTTCATGCGTGGAAGCATTTTTATCTTTTCCCAATTCCCAACCAGCCTAACTGCAATCCCACCTTTTCTTTCCTCAAACTATACCATAAAATCTCCAACATCCATAACAATGGATCAACAGGGTAATATTTAAATTAAAAAAACGTACTCCGTGTTAAATACTGACTCTGTTCGACCTACCTCGATCATTAATAGGATAATATTTATTATTTACGGTTAGGGTTTTAAGTTTATTCTCCCAAAGCATACGGTCACTAATATTTGTTCTCACAGGCGTGTATAAACTCCCTAGGAGTTCAATACGCCCGCTAAGTAATATTGTTGGACCCAAGAGTCTATTGGACTTGTTAATATGTCTAGTGATCTTGCCACCAACTTGAAGAAAAACAAATAAAAACAAAATACGTCGCACAATCTACACACACGGGTTGCACAATCAACAACAACAAATTACACAACTCACACCACTAGGTAATAATAACATTAAAAAGACTACATGATGATTAATTATTTTAAACTATAAATATTTTTCCATTTGTCTTGGTAAGACATCATCACTCACATTGTAATCACATGACAAGAGTTCCTAATACAAGACTTTGTCTTTATTTATTTATTCTCAATTATTGGTTTTGGTTAATCGTCCACCCGGATTAATTAATTCCATCATTGTTGTTTTCATTGAGAACTCGACATACAAGCTCGAGCGTGCTACTATCTATGGCGAGGGCGAGATCGAGGTCCAACTCTTGCAATTCTCGCAATACCCATGTCACCTCGAGTAGAAATGGCCTCAATAGGGCTACAAGTCGGCTCCATGAGATCAGCGAGATACCTAAGGGACCAACTCAATAACAGCTGCAATGACGGGTCGACTTCTATCGCCCCAACTACGGCCCCGGACCTCTAAGACGGGGTGGCCACGATCTAGCAAGTTGCAACTTTACTAACCTGCCTCTTCGAGGGGCTCTAAGGAGTAGTGCAGCCCCCTCCCTTGACATTGAGGCATTGCTTTGGGTCGTGCAAGGGCGGCCAACCCTCACCCTGCCCCCTCCAGGGCCAAACGTGGCGCCGGATAAGGAGTTCAAGTCGAACGCGGAGGTCAACTCGCCCCAACCATCGGATAGGCAAGGAGGAGGTAGTGCTAGCCAAGACAGGCGAGAGCGTCGAGGAGTAGAAATATGGTTGTCGCACCGAGCCATGTCCGCCTTGGGATGTTGGGCACTCGAATATCAACTCAGGACCGCCTAGGGTCGAGGCCGACTACAAACGACCCACCCCTGGAAGAGTCATCTACGCAGAGGTCGACATGCTCTAAGCTCCGGTACGCCCCGAGTAGGCCTCAAGGGTCAAACGGTTGGGGAGAGTAATGGTTGGGCTCCGAGCACACACCACAATGAGGTCGAGCAGTTGAGGAAGCGAATAGATGAGCTCTAGAAGAAAATAGATGCCTGGGACATGTTATCCGCCATGTTCACCAAGGAGGTCATGGTCGAGCCTTTGCCCAAGGAGTTCTGTTTTCCCACAATCAAAGCATACATAGGGGAGTCCAACCACGGACCCATATTACTTGCTACTAAGCAGCCATGATGATGATCGAGGCCAGCGATGCGATCATGTGTCGAGGCGTTAGGGTCAAAGCCATCAGTGCACTTGACAGGCAACATTGATTTGTTCTATCCGAGCTTCCTCTCCAAGCGATTTGATTGTGGTAACTTTGAGTGGTTCAATTCTTGCAAGCGGGAAAACAAGTTCCTTGTTGCAGTGAGCTTGTTCTACAACTTGTTTGCCCTTCCATTTTGGATCGAGAGGTATATTAACATTGCTTTTATCGGTCTCTTCTATAACAACTTATCTTTTCAAGTAAAACTTTGCATCTACAAAGTATGACTCCGCTTTAGGTGAACGAACTTTCATCAGCGACTACATTTTCTACCACACCGCCCTTCTCAAACATGAGGCATTGGTGTCATTATGAGGAAACCACCACATTCTCATGTATCCAAGGTCGGCTTAGCAACAAGTTGTAAGGCGTCTTTGCATATATCACATGGCACAGGGTACTAGAGTTTAACGTTCTGATCCTCAAATCAAGTCTAATTACACATAGGGCCCTTTGCCCACCTTGATTAAACCCTTGAATCATAAAGCAACTTTGAGAGAGTTCTTCAATAGAGAGGCCAAGTTCTTTCATAGCTCGAAGTAACAGAATGCTCACTGATCCTTATTTATCAGGATTATTTTAAACTTTCGCTCTGGGCATAACCTTCTACGAACAATGGGCAATTGTGAGGTCTACCGCTGAGCAATAGATCTTCATCTTTGAAGATTATCTTATTGGTGTATGATGCAGCCCTGTGGACTTAGACTTCATTGTTTCCACCAACCACAAGGAACATTACCGCACCTCAACATTTTTCTCGTTAGTATTTAAGCAAGTTCTAGTAATGTCTGTCCCACACAAGACAAAACTCATTTGGCATATATTGAATTTTGAGCTAGGGTAAATGGGGTTGCTTGTTAGGATATCCTTTCTTCTTCGAGTCATGGACAAGGTCCCTTGCTAGCTTTTTCTCAACCCATCACTTCATCATCTTCTTCAATGATCTAACATGACCAACATTTCTCCTCTACTTTTATGGGTAACAACTACCCAATCACTCTCGTTGGCAGAATCGACCTATCAAAGAGATCAAAATTTGCAAACTTCACAAAACGGGTCACAATTTATCATGGAAGCTGAGGCAGACATCAAGCAAGGAGGTGAAGAAGAAAGGTTATGTTTGTCCTAAACCTATTTGTGTTCACCATGATCCTTCTTGAGCTCTCGGGGATTTGACCGAAATCAAGAAGCAATGATGTCGGGTTGGTGTTGATAACTGAGACATTGTTTTCTCTGGGGTTGAATGGGTTTAAAATGTCAACAATGGAACCAAGTCAATAAAATTATTTTTATTTAAATTTTATATCAACATTGTGGAATGATTACCTAGAGAAACTTGAAGAAAATGCTAAGTGAACAAAATTTTAAAATTTAATGTGTTAAAATAAATCTTATTTTAGTTCAAGGTGTGAATTGAACAGTTGTTGATAGTAGATGGAGCTAATTGCAAAATCCATTACTCTTTTACTCCTTTATTTTTTAATAATACTATAATAAAAACATGAGAGAGAAAAAATGAAAAAAATAATAATAATAAGGTCATCGTCCATGCATTATATATGAAATTTTAATATTTCTTTGAGTATGTCATGTCATGAGGAGTAAAAAATGTCATGTCATGAGGAGTAAAAAATGAGAGTAGCAATCAAAACATGTCATGTCATAAGGAGTAAAAAATGAGAGTAGAAATTAGGAGCCCATGTAAAATTCCAAATATAAAATGCTATATTATGATGAAACAATCAGAGACAAGACAAGACAACAACTAAGTGAAAGTCATCCACCAAATCTCTGAGAAATGTCAGAGAAACAGTAATGCAAAGGGTTCCCCAGAGATGAAGATATGAGTATTGAATATGAAAAAATATCTTTAAGGCTCAAAATAAGCTTCCTAACAATGGAACTCAAAAAATGGCAGTGCTTTTACCAAGAGAAATTTCCCTTCAATCTGGATTTTTTTGAAGTAACAAAGGCAAGTAACAGTGGCAGAACCACACATAAATCAAATTGAACAAACTCAAAGCTAGAATTATCTACAATATGCTATAAAATATCATTATAATGATTATTTGTATATATTTGTAATTTCATAGTTGAGGACTAATTTGTGAATTATGGCAAGGTCGATGGGACTATTTTGGATATTATTCTAATCAATTTGAGTGGTTATCTTCTTACCATGAACATTTATACTTATCACTTGAAAACAAAAAAAGGACCACAGAATCTCTATTATACTTCAAGTTTTACACATGAAGGATTTGTTGTATTAAGCAATTGTTAGAAACTTTATATTATTAACCTGTACTTCAACTCAATGTTTAAATTCTTATACATCTTTGATATCTAAATAAATAAGGAATAAAGGTCAAATAGGCCACTGAACTACACACCAAAATGCAATTAGGCCATCGAACTAAAAAACAATGCAATTAGGTCCCTGAATTACACAAATCATGCAATTGATCCAAAATGACTTGTTTTACCTGCTTTGCCGTTCCAATTTTAAAAATAATATTTTTAAAAAATTAAATAAAAAAATTTAATTAATTAAAATTAAGAATTAAAAAAAACTTTCGATCAGAGACGAATCGTCTCCAGCCGAAGTTCTTTTTTTTTTTTTAATTATTAATTCTTAATTTGTAATTTTAAATTTAATTAATTATTTTATTTAAAATTATTTTAATATTATTTTTAAAATAGTAACCCGGCAAAGTAGGTAAAACAAGTCATTTTGATCAAATTGCATGAGTTTGTGTAGTTCAGGGACCCAATTGCATTATTTTTGAGTTCGATGGCTTAATTGCATTTTGGTGTGTAGTTCAGTGGTCTATTTGACCCTTATTCCAATAATAATTAATTTTATACTTAAATTCATTCAAGATCAGTTTTTTATGTATTTATTTGCAAAGTGAAATGTTAACTGTTAAGTATTAAAAAGTTATTTGTTTTTAAAAATAAGTATAACAGTTTCAAACTAATAAGATAACAATTGAGATGAATAAAGTGTTTTTTAAAACAACCAATTGTTCTTGAATGAATTTAAGTAAAATATAAATTTTAAGTGTTTTTATCTTACCGATAAGCATTTGAAATCATTACTGCTATACCTATTTCTATCATCAAGCTTTATATGTTGTATCTTTTATATGTCAAATTTCCTGCTAAATTCAAGAATGTAAAAATATCAATACCGATATAAAAATAATACTATTTAAGTAGTGATGTTTCTCAAATTATAAAATTATTTAAGTACTTTATGTTGATTATTCTTATGTAAGATTGCATATAATTTCTTTTTAGCGAAGTAATCGTCCAATTAAGATATTGAACATTTAAGGAATGCATATGGTAAGTTGGTAACCGACATAATTAAGAATAAACTAATTATTTCTCAGCAACCTATTCTTTTAAAATAGATCTAAAGAAATCCTAAAAGAATCTCATACTCGTAGAGAGAATAAAACAAACAAACACATAAAACCGAGACAAAATGTTGAAATAGGTTATAGATCCATTTGAAAAAAATATAAAAGTGAGAGACCACTTATCACCAATTGGTTTTAAAAAAGATATGACAACCAGATAACCAAAACAACTATGTGATTAAGCGTGCTTGACTCTCAAGATGAGTGACCTACTGGAGTAAGCATAGTGTAGCGAAAAGCATCAATAGCTTGAGTATCTCTGCCATCATATCGTAAAATTGAGTTGATGCACAGTCCAAGCTGCCAAAAGAATTGAATAATTAAATAGACAGTCAATTAACTTCAATTCCTAGAGGTTTCTTGTGATGAGGAATCATTTCTAGATTTGTGTTGTAGAGTTGGAAGGTTTCTTGTAAATCCCACAACTGTGCGGGTAACTACTATTGATGCCCCGTATTAAAAGCAAGCAAGTTTTTGTGTTTTCTTGAGTATGCATTCTCTGGCTTCCCAATAAAATTTGGTTTCAGGTTCATTTGACATTTGCATATATGAAATAATTTTAGATATGATTCATGGAAAAGAAATAATTTAATTTAAGGAAATTTATAATAATTAATCATCATGTAGTCTTTTTTACGGGTATTATTACCTAGTGTTGTGGATTGTGCAATTTATTGTGTGAATGTGTCTATGTGTGTGAATTGTGCGACGCATTTTGATTTTATTCGTCCACCGTCCTGTTGTTGGTGCAACTCATGGTGTGGTTGTGCAACGTATTTTGAATTTATTTATTTCTCGTCCCACTAGTTGAAGGATCATACGACATGTAAACAGGTTCAATAGGCCCGTTGGTTGTGCAATGGGCCTATTGAACTCACTATGGAGCATGTGATCATCTGTATTGTTTGTGCAACCCGTTGTGATGTGGTGTGCAACCCATTGTTGTGTGTTGCGCAGTCCGTTGTGATGTGTTGTGCAACCCGTTGTTGTGGATTGTAAATCGTATTTTAATTTTATTTAATACTTGTCCCGCTAGTTGAAGGATCACGAGACATATCAACGGGTTCAGTAGATATGTTGGTTGTGCAACGAGTTTATTGAATCCGCTAGGGCTTGGACATAGCACTTTTATGTGCTAATCATTATTTTGGTTTTATCATAATTGTGGACACATTTTTTTCTAAAAAATAATTGTAGACACATTTTGGATAGGTAGCACTTTTGAAGTGCTATGAGTTAGTTTTGACTTTTAAAAAGTTTGGTCCTGTGAATTTCATTTTTGGTCCTATTGTTATAGGTTGTTTTCAATTTTAGTCCACTTTAATTAATTTTGTCACATTGCAACCACTATTATTTAATGTGTTTCACATTTGGTCCACCGTTAGTATTTCCGTCAAGAGGCCGTCTATGGCAGGGATATTTTGGTGTTTTCATTAATTAAGATGGACCAAAAATTAATTTTGACACCAACGATGCTAGGGTACAGGCGTAGGGGTGTCCAAGTTCGGTTCCGGTTCGGAATCGTCGGTTCGCATTTCCAAGATAGCCGAAATCGAAACCGGAACCTTATTTGGATGGTTCCAGAACCTGATTGATTATTATTTTTTGTTTATTTTGCGCATCTGCGCAAATTGAGGTGACTCAGTGCATTATAACCTAATAGATAGTCTTGAGACAAAAGACAAAATTACCCTTCCCTCTTTTTAACCTAAAATTGAGACATGACCTTCCTTAGCTTATAAATTATATAGTGTATTATTCTTCGACTTCCCTTTGTGTATGTTCATTTAATTTAAATCTTCATATACAACAACTATTAAAATTTGTATTCTTTATATGCAACAATTCTAACATTTTGTAAATTAATTTGTCAATTATAAATAATAATAATAATAATAATAATAATAATAATAATAATAACAACAACAACAACAACAACAATGGACATTTTGAACTTTATACTATTTTTCCCTCTCAATTCCCATGTATACCAAACATTAGAATTGAAATTCCCAATAATTTTATTCCTGCAAATCAAACACTAGAATTTAAACTCCCACTAATTTATTCCCGCAATATTCTTTTCTCATGGAATTGCAATTCTTTTTCCACCTAATTCCTTCCCTCTAACCAAACACCCATTAGGTGTTTTGCTCGGATTCATTTGGTTCAACTATTATTGTTGAATGAGTTATTATGGATAAAGAAATCCCGTGCCTCCTAGAGTGAACGGAGATTAGTCGGGGGACCGTATCGTAAGACGGACGGAGAAAGACATGCAACATCTCGTGGATTTACCAAAAAAAAATAAAAATTGAACATTGTAATTATGTTTGCAAACATAGATTGAAAAAATACAGAAAGCTAAGATAATTATGTTTTAATTAGGGTGTGTTTGGTTAACATGTTTAGCTATCAAGAATGGGTATTAAAGTCATTGTTATTGTTTGGTTGACAAGTTTTTAGAACACTACTATGAATTTTGTTTACCCAATTAATTGTAAAACTCATTCCCTAAGGGTTTCATTTCTCTTTCTCAACTATTAATAATCATTCTCATCCACTATATTACCAAAACAAAAAAACACTTTCATTACTCTTATCAAGTATTTGATTTGATACCCATTCTGATCCGATTCTCATGTGCGAACCAAACACACCCTAAATGTCATTCCCAATTATTTTAGATCCTTGCAATTCTGCCCCATTCGTCAATTATGAGTTTGTGACTAACTCTATTAAAGATGAGGTCATTTGTGTAATTTCCCACGTTAAGTGGGTGATAGGAAGGTAAGGAGCTGGGAAAAATAAAGACCACAAGGTTAAGAGCCTTGCGCTCTACCAACTGAGCTAGACGGGCTTATTATTTAAAGTTTAATTATTTTTCCTATCATTCTTTAAATTAAAGATTGACATTCACATTTGCTTTTCGTACACAAAAGGGATCTTCATGCGGAAGCATTTTTCTTTTCCCAATTCCCAACCAGCCTAACTGCAATCCCACCTTTCTTTCCTCAAACTATACGCATAAAAATCTCCAACATCCATAACAATGATCAACAGGGTAATATTTAAATTAAAAAAACGTACTCCGTGTTAAATACTGACTCTGTTCGACCTACCTCGATCATTAATAGGATAATATTTATTATTTACGGTTAGGTTTTAAGTTTATTCTCCCAAAGCATACGGTCACTAATATTTTTCTCACAGGCGTGTATAAACTCCCTAGGAGTTCAAACGCCCGCTAAGTAATATTGTTGGACCCAAGAGTCTATTGACTTGTTAATATGTCTAGTGATCTTGCCACCAACTTGAAGAAAAACAAATAAAACAAAATACGTCGCACAATCTACACACACGGGTTGCACAATCAAAACACAACAAATTACACAACTCACACCACTAGGTAATAATAACATTAAAAAGACTACATGATGATTAATTATTTTAAACT
>CP025648.1:3830701-3865596 GCA_003576665.1 Ipomoea trifida
TTCTTTTTAAATTAAATTAGTCATTTTCCATCAACCTATCTAAAATTATTTCCTATATGCAAACATAATGTATTATAATGGTCATAATCATATTGTGATTTAGTCTACTTTGGAGTCTTTGAAATGGCAAATGAATAAGAAACCAAATTTTATTTTGGTTCAAATGAATTTATGAAGGCGTAGGATGAAAGATATACGCTCTACCTTTTATTTAAAGAGCATATAAATGAACTTAGTGTAGAAGTGGGCTACATAGATGAATTCTTAGGCAAACATCTCTAGAGGTTTCTCTTTTTCTTTCATATTTTTTATTTTTTCAAATTATAATTATAATTTTTTAAAAAAATATTATTTCTCTTTTGCACCTTAGTTATGTATGATGACTCATTTTTTTCTTGTGTGATTGTGATATGTGAATCTCTTTCATCATGCTGAGAAACTACATTTCTGGCTCTTTTTTTATCGAGGATTTTAGCACCATCATTTGACCATTTTACATCTGGCTGATGTATTGGCTATAGTTTGAATGGAATTTTGTATTACTTTTTTTCATGCATTTTCAAGTTTTTGTGTTTTTAGTCATGATTCTTGGCCAGGCTCTTAGGTTTATTGTTCATAGTGAAGAGTTTTTTTTTTTTTTCTTTATCTTCCAGCATTTTTATTTTCTAAGTCAAATTATGTTTTTTGTTTCAGTTGTAGTCAATGAAGGCCACTTATGGTACTCTCTGGTTTCGATTTTGTAGTAGACAAAAGTGCAATCATGTAATATATATGTTGTATTAATAAATGCAGATCTTCTATTTGTGTTCTAACTTGAAATTAATACAAATTTCTAATCTAATGTTTTGGATGTGGCATTGTTTTTTTTTTTTTTTTTGCATTATTGCCAAATTAAATTGGGCATATCTTAGGGAGCAATCCTAAAGGGTATTGATCAAAATATAATAAAGATTTGATATTTAAGCAACCAGTTCTGGCCTCTGGCAAGCACTACACCAAACTGCAGTCAAGATGCTTCCCCCTCATTCCTCATGGTACTCAAAAATCATAATTTTTCCAATTCTTTTCAGAATTCAACCAATGGAAAATCATAATTTTTCCAATTCATCTTTAAATAAAGGACACTACACCCATTGTTCTAGCATACATTTAAGTTTTTGGTCCATTACAAATAAGCTTCTGTGGTTCACTTCAGTGGAAGGATCCCCAATATGTGTTAGATCAAAGAGAGGGCGCCATACTTCCAACTAAAAATAAAATCAAGAAAATATCATATGTTCTTCCTAGATGTTTAAAAGATAAAACCGAAGTAGATCACGGAATTTTTTGAAATGGTGTTATTTATAGAACGAAAATCAGTGATGGTAGATGCAAAAAGTGGAAACCACTGAATGAAGGAAAGATAAAACAAAAAATGCATGTAAAAGCCAACAAAAATGAACTGCGATCATACTTTAAACACTGGATACGCCTTTGGTTTCCAGCCTCATCATAGTTCTTAAAAGCTTCAAAGAAGCCTGTAGCTGCATATGCCCACTGTCTCTCTGCCATAAGCATTTTTCCTCCACATTCACGAATTATTCCCATGATACGTGGGTGAGGAATCGCTGATTTGACTGACAATGCTTTGAGATTTAATTCCTGAAATAAAAATATATTCATATGAATCTCAATGTAGTAATTTGTAGATTCAGAGAAAACATATCATTTCATTTTCAGAAAGAAAGAAAAAGACTATTCCATAGTAATGGCAAGGTATCACAAAGAGAACTATAAGCAAACTGAATGGAGCACAACATCTAAAACTTGGTTTTAAAAAATTAGAGGAAAAAGGCTCCCATCATATTCTTGAGGTATACAAGACCATAAAAAATATTACTTTTTTAATTTGGAAGAACTGGACATTATTTTCATGTCCTGAAATGGAAATTATGAATTTCAAAAGGAAGACAATGAAGATTACCCATCAGTGCACTTAAAACCGAATTTATATATATATATACACACACACACTCTTCCAGCAAATGGGAAAAAGAAGAATGAAAATAGTGGGCTTTTGCTAATTGGTTAATAAACCATTAACAAGTACTAACCCTCCCAAACTATATAAAATTTTAACCAATTAATTGAATAATAAGCAGTTGCAACAATTAAATTCAGAGTCCACCAAACACAGCAACCTGCCTCTTAACCCAACACTCTTAGAAATTTATATTAGAAAAATCAACAGTGAAATAAGAGAGTAAGGAAAAAGTTGTATAAACATTTTAATTTGATTGAAATGTTTATACAACTGTGACTAACAAGTCAATCCTATGATGCATTTGTAAAGGATGGGAATTGAGACCTCAAATTGCACAAAAGATCACAAATGCATTACGATGGAATAGTCTTTTTCTTTTGTGCATTTGTGGATAGAATTGCCGGCCAATGATGGGAGCCTTACCATGATGCATTACCATGTAAAGGATGGGAAGAATCAGCCCTCAAATTGCACAAAAGATCACAAATGCAGAACAGCATTGGCCGGCAAGATGGAAAATTAATACCAATTAAGGAATTCATGTAGCTAGGTTTGTTTATATTTCACTTTAAAATTTTAAAATTATCACTATCCACAGTTACCAGAGTAATTAAGTACCCAGACATGTTAGCTGTCTGGCTACAACATAAAACCTTGAGTAGCCAAGTGAAGAGCTTACTGTCAAAGTATGATAAAAATCGAGAATAAAGATTCACTGGAAGGCACATATAATGTTCATAGCCTTAAATTACTTAGATCAGTTTTTCTTAAATCACTTTGCACCTCATAAGTAATTTAAATTGCACTACCTTGAGTGTAGTAACACAGAATAAGTGCAAGTAGGCATCAGTGGGAAGGTAGTTTCATAAAAATTCTAAGGCATTCAAACCTGTTAAGAAATGGTTCTAAAAAACACACACACACGGCCTATATTTAAGTAGTTAACATGCTTATCTTGTTTTACTTTTTAATATGTTCTAACAGATCTGTGTTTGCCTAGTGCTGATGGTTTCTATTTTTTAAATAATTCCCTATCATTTTGTGAGGGAGCTTACTCCATGCCAACTATTAGACCAATTGAAAGAAATACACAACAAAGCACAAGGTAAGGCAATTCTTAACAATTGTAAGACATTGCAAGGCTTGGGAATAAAGCATGAAAGGCATGTTTTGGCAAGCTTGCTTTAATTTCTATTTGCTCAACTAAGCTCAAGAGTTTTACCACATCTAGCACATGCTCTCCTATATGCTCAAATTAAGGATTTCATGCAAGGTACATTAAGTCTCCATATGCTCTCCTAAATCTGTGTTTATTTTCCAAGAAGATGGTTATTTGTGTACAAAGGGAGTACTTTATAAGCTCAAATACCTAAAGGACCAAGCATATAAATCTCTATCTTCTCAATTTACTTTTGCAAGCATTTATTTATATTATAAAAGGCTATCTATTTTACCCTCTGCCAGTTCCCATCTTTATACCTTCTCAAATTACTTTTGCACACATTTAGGTTATCAGTGAGTAACTACAAATCCCATCAATATGCACAAGTTCCTAATATACTGATGATGTTACAATTCACATCACAAACACATACTATGCATAAGAATCTCAATTCAGAAATAAGCAAGCAAACATACCCATTGAGGCAACAAATAAAATAATAAAACAAAATACGAGTGACGCATACTATGCATAAGAATCTCAATTCAGAAATAAGCAAGCAAACATACCCATTGAGGCAACAAATAAAATAATAAAACAAAATACGAGTGAAAAAGAAAGAGAAGAGAGGACAGGGGGAGTGGGAGAGTGATAGCTTATTAAAGAATCAAAGATAAGTTCTCTAGATGAAATTACATAAGGAGCAAATGGCAAGAGCCTATTGATCCAATTCCAAATTCAGATCTACACTTTAATCCAAGTGGCAAACATGCCACACAATATGCTATAATCATAAAGTCACAAGAGAACATTAATACCATAATTCAAAACTCTAATGCATGAATAAAGGAAAACATGATGGATAAAGTCATAAAACAGCAAAAAGGCTAGCATACCTTTAGCTTTTTGTTATTCTTAGTCTCAGTGTACATCAGGATCTCAATTGCATATACCTCCAATAACTGTGTACCTTTCTTCTGATCATCTGAACCATCTTCTTTTTTACATGATTTATTTAGTTCCTTCAGAATCTAAATAAAAATATAAAATATCTAGTTAGGTTAACTCTCCATCTTAGAAAGTAACAAAATAGCCAGAGGTAAGCTGACAAAACATACTTTGCTCATTCACCCATATCAAACCAAATTTTGCACAGCTTTAAATTTGTCTTGAACCATAGCCTCTGCAAGACAAAGAAAAGCAGTGTGACTTCTTTCAGAAAGTTTATTTCAATGTCAGATGAAACTAGAATATGACCTCATTATTTGCTTCTTCAAGGGCATTCAGTGTAGTCTGGTAAAACTCTTGAAGGAGGCTAAAGTTCTGATTAGCTGATCGGCTGATACAGAAACAAAATCCATGATATTGTTTATACACTTTTCACTGTAATTTCGCGTCACTGCTGATTTAATGTAGGTCAGCATTTCTCTGTAAGCATTCATCATTTCTCTGTCTTTGGAATGAATGTCATTCCATGCAAACAAAAAAAAAAAAAAAAAAAAAAAAAAAACTCCCTATGAACTTATTTATTTATTTATTACCTGTACAAACAACAATATCACTCAATGCTAAGAAATAAGGAACGGAAAAGCAAACATCATTTCTCTATTTTTTTTAATGAACAATAATGAAGAAGATGCAGTAAGATTATTTTTAGATTTTCGTACATACCATAGCAATAGTAAACCAACGACCAACAACTACTTTGTAGATTGAGATGTACATTAATTATCACAAAGAGATGTCAAACATAAGCAAAGATGAGAACATAAAAAGAAAAAAACATGGGTGGTCAACAATAGCAGATTGAATGTTGCAGTAGCACAACTTTAGAAAGTTAAAATAGGACCCTATCTAGAAAATGGACATCCGATGACCAATTCTTTGTGATTGTGAAGATTTTGCTAGTACTCGATTGGTACTACCTAAAGTTATTGGGAAATACAAAGAGGATATCAAAGAGTATGATTTTATGGTCACTGGTGGCTGATACCTATGTACCAAATTGGATTTCCAACTGTATTGACTTCACTATATCAGTATATCTTTTGCCATTATATTTGTTTCAAGAACATATAGTGTAGGATTGGAGTTTAGAAGATTAAATTTTAAAATTTTCCACAAAATTAAGTGGATTGTGTGCACATTCACTGGCTTCAGTTAATATCTTTTAATGGTTGTTCTGTTTCTCTAAGTTCCAGTTTAGACCCTATTTCTGGATCTCAGTCATGAGGGAATGGCAGTGATTACAGTACTTTGTGATCTGTTTACCACAAGATAAACAAAAAGGGCAAGTAAATAGTAATGGCATTTATCATAATATTGTCCATTTTTAACATCCAGGGCCAGGGGACACCTAATAATTTGTGCTACTGAGTAGATTTAAGGTGCTTGTTTGTGAAAATTATGTGCTCAATATTGGTCACACTTTGCTGATAAACAATTTAATCACTTCCCTTCTGCAGCATGTTCTAAAAGGATTTAGAGAACTAAATCCTCAATCGAATTGCAAAAAAGACAGGCTTAAACAACACATAGCTCCTCATCTCATCTTGCATCCTACTCATGTTATCAACAAAATTCCCTCAGCTCATTTTTCTCATTAACTTTCAAGTTAAAAAGGAAAACATTTTTATTTTTATTAAAAAACAGAAAATGTTTATATGCTTGAGGGAAATAATCCATCCAATGTTCATTTGACCCCATACTCTAGCTCAGGTCTAGCATGCAGTTACAAACTTACAATTAGAGAAACAGATGATGAGTAAACAAATTGATAATGCATCACCAGATCCATAACGCATTTATATACAAACAGACTTACAAGAAGACAGAAATGCTCCATGAATCTATTGAGTGCTACTCTTCTGCAGCAACAACAGTAGTAACTCCATCCTTACCAGAATACATCATGCCTCATTTATATGGCTTCAAACTCTATCTGAGAGCACCTAGGCCTTGAAAGAATCTCAATAATTACAAATTTATTGAGCTAGGAAGTACCAAGGAAAGCAATGTTTTGTATGTGTTGGCAATTCCTCAATGCCTCAATCCATGAAAGCCACAACAATGTCTAGAAACTGAGGCCTGAGGGAGATAACAAGAGAGCAGGTAGGAATTTATACCAATGCTTGCCTGTCATCATTCCCCAAGTGTTTTTGCAAGTGTCAAATACATCAAAGTCAGGATGTATTTATGAAAGTCTGGCAAAAATTTTATATTATAAATTGTTTTGAGTAACATACTAAACAGAACATAGTAATTAGGAAAGCAAGTTCTTGAACTATTTTTTACAGGGTAGTACAAATCCTATATCCTTCTCATGGTTCTAAAAGTAAAAGAAAACATCTTTCAAAATCTCTTGCTTCAAGTGCCTATAATAGCACAACATTGGTACTGACAAAAACCAATTTCAATAAGAACTTAAATGAGAAAGAATGCTAAGACCTTTTTAAAGCTGAGATTTTCACCTACTATTTACTTCAGATGGTGTCTTAGCAATGATGGACAGCGCATGAAGTCCACTCTGCAGCTCCTCTTGCAACAAATCATAAATCAATCTATGCCTCTTAACCAAACTCTTGCCCTCAAACTTCTCAGAAACCACTCTCACATTGAAATGTGTCTCACCATCACTGCCCCTAACCCCAGCATGACCAGCATGCTGATATGAAATATCTTCAACGTCCAATTCAGCAGGCATGAGATCCCTCTCCAATCTCTCCCTAATTCTCATCCCCCGACTCCCCAAAATAACACTATCAGATGATACTGCTTTACTATCATTACCACCACTCTCTTCAGAACTCAGTCCAGTCTTCAAATTCTCATTTCCATTATCATTAGTCACTCCAAAATTCGAGCTCTCAGCTGTATTGCTTGCATCCTCATCATGACCCAAACTTCCTGTCTTTTCAGCTTCCACATACAACTGCAGAGCCTTCTTCTGCATCAACTTGAGCATATTCAAGAAACCATTGTTCCTTGATGGTGTTAAACTCTGTTGCAACCCAAGAAGTACTGCAAAATCAGGTGATACCCTCACAATCTCATCAACAGGGCAGCCTGAAAGCCCTTGAACCAGCAAAGCTGCAAGGCCCTTAGTGAGCACCGAGTCAGAATCAGCCTCAAAGATGACATTTTTATTTGCATCAAGATACGCCCTTACCCAGACCTGCGAAACGCAGCCCTGGACCTTATTTTCACCAGTCTTGTACTGAGCATCCAACGGCTTCAAATTCTTCCCATAAAACAAAAGCTGTTCATACTTAGCCTTGGGCTGCTCTACTGCTTGGAAAAGCTTGACTATCTCTTGAAGCTTCGGGGGTAAGTCTTCAACAGGTTGTAGAGATACCGAGGATGATTGTGATGATGATGCAGGCGGTACCACAGAAATTAGTTTTGTGGGAATTTTCTGAAAAGTGATAGGCCTAGCAAAATGAAACCTTTCAGGAGTAGAAGCTGAGGAATGAGAACCAACAGTTTTCAGGAATGGTTGGTGGAAGAGAGGGTTTGGGATTTTGGTGGCAAAAGACATGGGGAATTGATAAGAGAGAAAAGAACTGAGTTTGTATGGGGGGTATGACGATCTAGAACAACTCCAGATTGAGCAGAGAGACGATTTACAGTTCCGAGAGCAAACAACAGAGCCAATAAGAGATTGTTGAACTGCCAATGCTTGTGCTCTCATGCCCCAAATCTCTGGACAGCAACAATAATTGAAATAAAAACAAAATTCAAAAATAAAATGTTAGGTTTTGTTGTCAGCCAGAATAATTACACTATATTTCAACCACTACTTCAGCCAGATTCCTGTTACCTTAAAAAATGCAATGATAAACTGCTAATGACCATTCACCAACAAGTGCAAATTAATGAGCCATTAATGCATTTAATGTTCAACATATTTGCCGCATAATTATTCAAGCCAATGAAACAAGTGTCCAGGTATGCTTCAAAACTCTTTATTCTCACGTGTAACTTAAGGAGAAACAAAATATCCACACAAAAAAAAAAATGTTTATTCAAAGCTTAAACTGATCCTAATGGTCAGGAGATAAAGTTTCAGATCGTCAAACCAAATTCACAAAAATAAAACATAGCAGTGAGTAAGGCTCATAGAGGAACCAGGAATAATTGCGGCTTCCCCGGGGTAGAAGAGTGGCGCCTCACAGTCTCAGAAAAGTTGTGACTCAGGATTTTTTACGAGCATAACAGTCCGACAGAAACAGACTGAAGTAGAGGATATAACCGACTGGTCGGTTATTGGTTACGGAAGGATTAATCAATTATTCCACAGTGATACAAGCACAGTACTCCAGTCAACCAGTGCCCAAAATTGTTTATACAATTATACTGGTTAAACAATTTTCTCATAATTACAGACTCCATAATTAATTTTCTACATAATTACAGACTCCATAATTTCCAAAATTTACAGACTCCATAAATAATTTTCTCAAACACAGGTTACACAGTAACTCTTATTTCTCAACATTGAACATAAAATACGGAGTAATAAAGAACATTTAAAGAAAATTTACAACTTTGAAACACAATTTTAATTTTAATATGTAAAAAAATTACCTTGAGCTTAGGACTGAGGTGAGGTCTGAGGCGCTGAGTAGAGTGAGGGCCGATGACGAGGAGTTGCAGCCGCTGAGTGCATGCGTCCCCTACGGTCGCCGCTGAGTCGCTGAACTGAGGTTTGACCGTCTGAGGATATGAGGGAGTGACCGCCTGACCGGAGTGTCGCCGGAGAAATGGAGAAAGGAGAAGGTGAGATTGCGATAAGCTGAGAAGGGATCAGGGATTCAGGATAGGGATATGCTAAATGCTAATGAGTTTTGTCTTTTGTATTGGGCTATTGGATTGGGTAAAATTCTTTGCTTTGGGCTATTGGCACTTTCCAGCTAACGTTTGTGGAACAGAAAAGCAAAACGACATCTCACGAAAAACGGAAACATCATCTTAAGACCTCAAATTTTGACTTCCAATCCTCTATATATATAACCCAACACACATCTCTATCGTCATCTTAATTACTAATAATAATAATAATCTAATCCTTAAAAAAATAATGGAGATGTCTTTCCGGCCATCTCCGTTCTCTCTCTTCTTTCTCGTCTCTGCTTTTCTCTTCTTCCATGGCGTCCGATCCATAGGTGTCAACTATGGAACCCTGGGCGACAATCTCCCGCCGCCGGCGGATGTCGCGAGGTTTCTAAAGGAAAAAACGGTCATCGACCGGATTAAGATTTTCGACGTGAATCCTGATATTCTCCGGGCGTTCGCCGGCACCGGAATTTTGGTTACCGTTACTGTCCCCAACGGCGAGATTATCCCGTTGAAGGACGGTGGATATGCGGCTCAGTGGGTCGCTGCGAATATCAAGCCGTTTTACCCGGCCACGAAGATTAATATCATCGCCGTCGGGAATGAGGTTCTCCACTGGGGCACGCCGGAGATGATGAACGGGCTCGTCGCCGCTATGAGGAGCTTGTATAACGCCCTGGTTCAATCTGGGATTAAGGATATCAAGGTTTCGAGCCCGCATTCTTTGGGGATAATGTTGCGGGCCGACCCGCCGAGTATGGGCCGGTTCAGGCCGGGCTGGGATGTGGGGATTCTCGCCCCGATGCTCAAGTTTCTCCGCGAGACTAACGGGCCGTTTATGGTTAACCCGTATCCGTACTTCGGGTACGCCCCGGATAAAGCGGATCTGGCGTTATTCCGGCCGAATAAGGGGTACGTGGACCGGTTCAGCAAGCGGACGTACGGAAACATGTTCGATATGCTTCTGGACGCGGTTTTCATGGCGATGCGGCGGCTCGGGTACCCGGACGTGAAGATAATCGCGGCGGAGACGGGGTGGTCGTCGGCCGGAGAGGTGTACGAGCCGAAGTGTACGGTGGAGAATGCGGCGTCGTATAACGGCGGGTTGATGAGGAAATACGCCTCCGGTAAAGGTACGCCGTTGATGCCCCGGTCCAAGATCGAGACCTATATTTTCGCGTTGTTTAACGAGAATCTCAAACCCGGTTCGAAAGCCGAGAGGAACTTCGGGCTTTTCCGACCGGATTTTACTCCGGTTTATAATGTCGGCATCTTGAAAGGCCAGCCGACTCCGGCTCTTCCTCAGCCTCGCCCTCATCCTAATCCCCAGGTAATACTCAAATAAAACTTAATCCTTTTTTTTTTATTTAATATTTATTTATACATTTTTCTCTAATTTCATATAATTTTTTTTTTTCCAATTTTTAACGTTATTGGTACTAGAGATCTATGCCCCCTGTTTAGTTTCATAGAACATAGAACCTAAGTACAGTTGTGGCGCACATGGGTCGGGTTGGAATATATGATATGATATATAAATGGAGCCCTACAAGATTCTCGTGATTGGAAAATGACAACTTTGATAATGCACCACCATTGCACGCTCGTCATTACAAGTGGCGATCATTTTATTAAAAATTTATTGTTTTTAAAATTTATAAAATTTATTTTAATAATTTTAAATATTTTTTAGAAGAAAAAACCCAACCCTCTGTATCTTTGTCTTCGGCTCTGAGATTAAGAGCTTTCTTTCGTCTCTATGCCTCTTAGACAAAGAGCTTTCTTTGTCTGATGGCAAAGGAGGGTAGGTTTTTCTTTTGTTTGATTGTTTGTTTTTGTTTGAAATTATTAAAATAAATTAAAAATAATAAATTTTTAATAGAATGATTGTTACTTCAACAATGATAGGAACATGTTAAATTTGATAGTTCTGTGATTAATTTGAATTTTTTTTTCTTATTTTAATAATATTTCTTGAAAATTTTGTTGTTCAATGACATAAGTATTTTAAAATTAATTTTTATTTCGTAATATTAAAGACAATAAAAAATATTTATTATTATTATTATTATTATTATTATTATTATTATTATTATTATTATTCTTTGGAGATCCATTGATTTCTTTATGTGCACTTTATGATATTCTTGGATGCTTTACTTTGAATGTTGTTTTGTGGCCTAAATCTTCGCACCCTTTTCTTTACTTTAAAACGGTCATATTGATTCTTGAACATGGTTGACTACACATGCCCACGAAACCGTGTTCGCCGCACTTCAAAACCCACATTAATAATATATATAATATATGTACTAATGTAACCTACCACCCCACTCCCAATTATTTTGTTACCTACTACAAAGTTATATATATATATTCATGATCAAATCACTCAATCATTTTTAATGAGTCCGCGTGAACAGATTTGAATCATTAAATGCTTGAGATAAATGATTTAAATTGAAGTGCACAGTTGCGCCGTTGTTAAAATCTAAGCCATTGATTTAAGTATTCACAGTATTCAATGAGGCAGATCTATCTATATATAACTCGAAAAGTTTGTTCAAGCTCAACTTAAGCTTCAAACTACCTGTGCCAATTTGGATAGGTTGGAGTAGTTTTTCTGAAAATTTTAGGTGTACTGTATAAATATAATATGATGAGTTTATAATCTTTTTATTATTTTAGGTGTACTTTATTATATATATAATATGGTAACTTCATAACTTTATATTTATATCATATAAAAAAATATGGGCACATGATAATAAAACTAGATAAGACTTAGTATAAGTATTAAAATTCACTAATATTTTAAATTAATTTTTTCTATGCAGCCTAAGCCAAAGCCAACACCGGGACGAACAGGCAAATTCTGCACGCCAAAAGCCGGAGCAACAGATGCGCAACTCCAAGCCAACATAAACTACGTGTGCAGCCAAGGCGTGGATTGCCGGCCGATCCAACCCGGCGGCGCGTGCTTCAACCCCAACACCGTCCGTTCTCACGCCGCCTACATTATGAACACTTTCTACCAGACCAAGGGCCGTCAACCCTTCCAATGTGACTTCTCCGGCACCGCCGCCATAACCTCCGCTAATCCAAGTAATATATTCTCTCTGTTCCATCTTACTATGTACTCCCTCCATCCCATTTTATGTGTCGGGTTCAATTAAACTAAGTTATTTACAATTTAATTTTTCATAATATTAAGTTTAAAATCACTGTTGCAAAAATCAGTCTAGTTGCCAGCCTCCTAGACGCCTACCTAGCGCCTAATTCGGCTGACTCGACCGCCTAAGCAGTTGCCTAACGCCTAACTCGGTAGAGTTGGATTGAGTTAATTGAGTTAATCCGGTTGATTCAGCCATGCTAATTTTTTTCATTATATATATAATATGACATATATACACGTGCACTGTTTTTTAGTTAGCCGCATAGTCACATGCCTAGGCAGTCTGGGCGCTCCTCTACCGTCCGCTTAGCGCTTACTGCAACCATGTTTAAAATTAGTTTTATTCAACTGAGTTTCTTAAAATTGACTAACGGTTCAACTTATTCTTGGTTTTTTTTTCCTTTTTCAGGTCACGGTTCTTGCAAATACATATCTTGATGGATGCATGGGCGGGGAGGTGAGAGTGATGAGGAATAACTACGTTTGGAGGATTAGGTTTGATGACACAATGAAGTATTTATCCATTTGTTGTCAGGGCTAATGTTGTAACGATTGATGTCGGTTATATGCAATACAATACTCCGATGATGATGGGTATGTAGTGTAAATGCAGATATGCATATGGTGGGTTTATCCTAGTATGTCGGTGGTTGTGGTGTACGATGTTAGATCAGTTTGAACCCTTCATTGTCTCGTAATTTATAACTTTAATTTGCATATTCATTATATTGTTGAATGACGTTTTATGTTGTACGCTTGAGGAAGATAGAGACGTGTATACAATCCTATTGCGATTTTGTGTCTACTCACTTTTTTTTTTTTGGATACATTATGTTTTTAGTTTACACCAGACTAATCTTAAGCCTTCATAATCTTGTCTAAGAATTAAGAGAAGTAAATCGCAGAGTCACTCAAGTCACCTCTCAATTATTAGTCCTTATTGTTGATTTTGTGCACAAGAAGATTCATCTCCATACTTTTATCAACTTAGGGAGCCCAATGCCCAAATTCTAGCCTAAGGAGTTTTGCTCCAAGATGCTAGTGGTAGTTGAACTCCCACCTATCGCTGAAGTGCTATGTTCACTTGTATTGTAACAATAAAGTTCGTTGTTGCGTTTCGGGTGACCTTAGTTGATAAAGGTCAATCACGAGCCGCCTCAAGTAACCTCCCAATCAGTTCATGTTGTTGATTTTGCGCACAAGAGATCCATCTTCATACTTTTATCAACTTGGGGAGTCTAATTTCCAATCTAATTTAAGGAGTCCAAGGGCCTAAACTTTAGCTTGGGGAGTTTTGCTCCAAGATGTTGGTGATAGTCAAACTCACCCTATCGCTGGAGATTGGAGTGTTGATGTTCACTTCTACTGTAACAATAAAACCCATAGTTGTTTTTTGGGTGACTCTAGTTGACAAAAGTCAATAAACTTTTGTTTTTCTATAGTTAATCGACTTAAACTAAGAAAGTCAATAAGATTGAGCTCACACCAAAAGTTAAATTTAAAATTTTGTGATTATATATAATTAATTGTCTGATTAATTTGACTAAGTTGTGCACACGAAAAAGCTGTACTTGATCCCATGTTCACAAGTGTCGTTAGTGCAGTGTTTTGCCACATGTTATTGCCACCTTTGCCAGGTATAATGAAAAAGAAGGATGTGTTGGTTGGCATGGAGTTGAAACAGCGCTTTCTTTGGTCCACTAACGTTGTCACATGCCAATCTCGTAACAACAAAACCACCTTAATTATTCATTTGGTGCTGTCGATCTTATATGTTGTCCCACAATCTCCGATTTATATCCATCAACACAACTGATTTTAGTACGTGATATATTTAATTTATGGATAAAGAATGACAACTTTGACCTAATATTTATCATGTATATTAATACTTTACGATTGAATTGATTATTTAAACCAAAATTTATCCTATTATTATATGAATATAATCTAAGTCATAATAATAATAATAATAATAATAATAATAATAATAATAATAATAATAATAATTCACTACCGATCAAAGAGATCTCCAATTGCAAACCTGAGCCTAGGACAATGTTGTGGATGGCCAAGCAACCCTAAGAGTGGAAGCCGTAACCGATTCTGAAATACAAAATTGAAAATGAGCTATAGTTGAGAGACCATTTAAAAAAAAAAAAAAGAAGAAGAAAACTCTTAAAATCAATACTTATTCTTCATCCACAAAACTCCAACTTAAAATCTTATATAAATTAATCGATATTTTTACACAACCAAAACACTATCGAGAAAATACTAACTCGTTGCTTGTCATTTTTCCTTGCTTTTTAAATGATATTATAATACTCATATTGAGATGAATTTTACCGGCGAACATAATTTATTTTAATTGGTTAGCTATTAATTTTAAAAAATTGCTTAATTAGATAATTAATACTCCGTAATTAATTAAAACAAATTATATCAGATAAGAATTTTTTTTCAAACACTCATGATTCTTTACAAGATAGTATTTGTTCTATATATACTTCCTCAATCTCTTTCAGCCAATGAATTAGTGCTCAATCACCGGGGTTCGATCATGCAACCAACCATTTCAAACGGTAACAAATGTGCCGTCACACCACATAGTAGTTGGCGACAAGAAATTTATTTATTTTTGAGTAAAAAGACAAGAAATTTATTTAATCTAAAAACGGAAAATTGCGAGTTTGGTCCCTGAATAATATACACAAGTTCCTACTCAGTCTCTGAGTTATTGCCATATTCATTTTTAGTCCCTCAGTTATGAACAAAGTGGCGCATTTGGTCACCGACCATTAAATTTGACGGAAAAATTAATAAATATTAAAAATTTGAAGGGTAAAGTAAGAAATTCACATTCTATTCTCTTTATTATATCAAAATCACTTTCACAACATTATTTTTCACTCCTTTGCCTCTTATTTTAAGATTGTTCAATTCTAAAAACATTTCAACATCTTTAGTATGACTTGTTAGGTACCTGGCTCTCATATAACAAACTCCAAACTTAGCACAAACAAAGAAACACTTGATTATTGTCTTCAGCCTGTGAAACACACTATCTTAACAATTTTTGATTTTCTTTACTAAGCAACAAATGTAATCAAACAAGAACTTTTTGAGATACAAAATAATGTCAAATTTCTCAGGTTGCTTTTATGAGAAATTCACCAACGAAATAACTTTAGATTTTTAGTATGTAATCAAACGTAGAACTTTTTAGTGACGGAGATGGCGACCAGTCAGAGGATCGCCGGAGTTGACCAGTCGGAGTTTTTTTTTTTTGCAAACCTTATCAATAGAGTTATTTTGCGATTTTTGAGGAATATTTGTAAGTGTGATTAGGAAAGAGAAAATGAGAAGGGATGAAAAAAATAAAACAAATATGATCAAAAAAAAAAATAGTGTTAGGCGTAGCGTGCATGGGCGGCTGCTGTGCGCGAAACATGCCCAACAACCATTGCTAGAAAAAAATTCCTTCCCATTTACTGTGCTATGGACCATGCATGTGTTGCTGATGATATTCTACCACTCTCTCTCATGCCATGTTGACTATTTACTGACATAAACCAATGAAAAACCATTGGTAGGGTTGCTCTTATAATTAGTATCGTTAAATCAGTTAATGTACTGAATATATTCTTTTAAAATATAAGGTGGTTTTCGTGCTCCTTCCCATGTGGATGTGTGATCATGACACCACCAAGTATGCAAGAATGCACCGCCACGTGTTAAAAAATACACCAAGATATTGTGCATTTAACAGTGGTGCGTTTATGAATACATTGTGTTACATTTATGTATACTTGACTTAATAGTGTAATCTGTACGACCACACAAGAAGACATACCCGTATTTGAATAACCATTATCCATATATATATATATATATATGAGAAGAGTATTAAATATTTTTCTTTTGCTTTTTAAGAGGAGTACAGTAAAAAAGTTTGAAAAAGGCTAGTGTCATCATTAATAGGAGACTTTTGCCATCAAAGATGTTGGCTCCAATAGAGACTGCTACTTTATGTTGTTGTCACCAAAAATTATTTTAACAAAATATGTATAAAAATCTTTCAAAAAAAAATTATGTATAAAAAAGAAAAAACAGTTTTAAATGCACTAGAGTATATCATAACGGCCTATTAAGTATTAATGTGATTAATAAAGCATAAAAAAATAATCTTGAAATTTATGTAAAGTGGAGTTTCCTTTTCCATTTCTAATTGTCATCACTGCTCCCCAAAGCTTCAAATTGGCGTTTTTCTTTTCATCTTCTCGTAATTGTCGAGCTTCCGCCACCTGCCGCCGCCGTCAATGGCGGAGGAAAAAGATGGGAAGAAGAACAAGAAGCACAAGAAGCCGAAACACCAACACCCCAACGACCAAACCTCGAAGACATCGTCCTCGGATTTCGCGTTCAAGCCCAGCTCCGAAGTAAAGGGTCTCCGATTCGGCGGCCAATTCATCGTGAAATCCTTCACAATCCGCCGCGCGCGGCCGCTGGAGCTCCTCCGCCTACTCTCCCTTCCGCCGCCGTCCGCCGCCGGCGACGACGCGCCGTTCCCGTCGACGGCGGCGTTCCTGCCGACGAATTTCACGATCTTGGCCCACCACGCGTGGCACACGCTCACTCTGGGCCTGGGCACGCGGAAATCGAAGGTGGTCCTGTTCGTTTTCGAGTCGGAGAACCTGAAGGCCACCGTGGAGCGGCAGTGGCCGCCGGAGCTGCCGCTGGGGGAGGTGAATAAGAAGCTGATCAGAGGGCTGAGCGGCTGCGACGCCGCCCGGTTCAAGTTCCGGAAGGGGTGCATAACGTTCTACGTTTACGCCGTCCGGAGAAGCGCCGGCGGCGGCCTTCCGGCGGGATTTTCTTGCGCCGACGATCTGAGAACGATCCTCCAATCCGTGGTGGCGCTCAAGGATTTCTTGGATCACACCGCCATGCTCGCTTTGCCCAACCAGAGAAGCATCAACTATGAAGCTCCCCAACAACATGTAGCCATGGCTCACTAGCCTTGCCCCCTTTTTTTTTTTTTTTTTTTCACGAAATTTTAATATTATTTTATGAGTTTGTGTAAACAATATTGTTTCCTGAAATTCAGGTTTGAATGCTTTTTTTTTTTTTTGAATGATTTTATTTGTCAGTAAATCATTTTTCTTCATTATATTTTGTTGTTAAAATTAGGCAATGTCTTGCTAATACCACTGATAATATGATAGTTTGTCACTGTGTTGTATTGGTTTCGTATTAGTGTATAAACATCGTATCTTTAGAAATTATTTTAGAAGTGTTACGGAGTATTAGACATAGAAAGTTCAATTTTAAGAATATTAAAAACGTGTACAAAATAATTAATTTAACTAATAAAAAAAAATGATACACAAAATAGGGAGGATATATAAGTGCGTGTGTTATTATATCTTTCTTCCCAAAAAGTTAAATGTCACCGACAGAGCATCTGGAAGGGTGTAAATTACGATAACTCGTGTGTTAGTTATATCTTTCTTTCCAAAAGATTGAATAGATCTCTGGTTTTTCTTTCGAAAATTGACCCATGTGACCAACTGAGTTGCCCATACGGACCTGCATTGTTATATCTCAGTATATTTCTTGTAGTGTTTTCTTAAATAACATAAAATATACTATACAGGACTGTTCAAGTGAAAATGACCTCCCTTTCATTTGTGAGTAAATGTGAAAAATATATATTCAATTCTTTAGTAAAAATGTGCATGATGCTACAAAGTCCCATGATTTTGGAAAGAGGGATGTGGATTGCCCATGTCTCCCGGTAAATGGGTTCATCTTAAGACTAGCAATAGTTCATCAACATTCAACTAACCTCCATTGGTTCCAAAAAAAAAAAACTAACATCCATAAAAATTTAAAATAATAATAAAAGTCACAATTTTAATAATAATAATAAAAGTCACAATTTTAATGGAATCTTTTGAGGATATTCTGCCATGGCAGCAGTCTGGTGTCGTACAATTATTTGATGATTGGTTTTATTAGGTATTGACCTAAATCTGCGCCAATACAATACATTATCTTTTCCAATTTTAGGGAGAAAAAAAAAACATTTTTTTAAAAAAAAAATTTTAGTCCCCACAAGTCAGAAGTCTTACACTATTGCGTACATATGTACAATCTATGCATTTTTAAATCTTTTTTTTTTTTTTTTTAAATCTATTCAACTATAAGAATATAAATATATAGGATGCGTTTTGTTCATGAGTTTACACATCCGTTATAATAAGAATTAAAACCATAGTTAGTGTTTGTGATAATGTAAATGAGTATCGAGTAATCAATATCCCTTCCGTGTATGTACGGAATGTGTATATATATATATGAAGATATATGAGAGAAGGAAATGGATGAAAGAAGGATTGTTATTGTGCTAAATAATAGAGAAGATGAGAGAGATCTGAGCTCTAGGCTCTTGAGTGTGTATTGTGTAGAGCAGTGTGTATAGAAATTGTATGAAAATATACAAAGGAGAGGAGTGGAGAGAAAATGACTTCGCTTTAACTTGTGAGTCAATGGCCTTTATATAGGCCCAAAGCATTGACGAACTGACTTTTGATCTGAACCGTTTGACCATGACCCGACTACAAAACAAGGGTATGGAACGTACAGGGAGGTCAATCGAGGAATATTTCCTATCAGTTTGGTTGATAACTTTTTAAAATACAACTATGAGATTTGATTACTCCTTTAATTAAAAACTTCATTCCTTAATAAAAATGGGTATCATTCCATCTTATTGGTGATATGATTTTTAAGTTTGGATTAGTGCTTTTAGATTTTTGTTTTGATTTATTTTTGTTCATATTCACTACTACAGAAATCATCTACAACGTCAGACTTTTAACGTCGATTTTTTTTAAAAGGGCTATAAACGTTGGTTTTCTTAAAAACCCGACGTTATAAAATTTAAAAAAAATTAGGAAAAATATACAACGTCGGTTCGCTGATGAACCAACGTCATATCCATTTTTTAAAAAAATTAAAATAAAATTAGATTATATACGACGTCGGTTTGAAATAAATCGATGTCATATATTTATTATTATTATTATTTTTAAATACGTTATAACTTTTGTTCGTCATCGTACCGATGTCGTAACATTTTTTAAAAAATAAAAAATAATACCTACGACGTCGGTTAGGTCTTTAACCGACGTCGTTGTGCTTTAAATAAAAAAATGCAGTAGATCATATCAGATCTATATTGGCCCACCGCGCCTTCTTCCCCAACCAAAAAAAAAAAAAAAAAAAAAAAAACGTAGCGACACCACCACGCCTTCTTCTCCAGACCGTCGCACCGCACGCCATTGCCGTCGCCACTGCCACACACCGCACGCCATTGACGTTGTATGGTTTTTATTTTTTATTTTTTTAAAATATACGACATCGGTTTATAGGTCTAAACCGACGTCATATGGGAATTTTTGAACTTTTAAATAAATATATAGGGATGGCAATTCTACCCGCACCCTATGGGTTCCCCGCATCCCCGCCCCTACGCGTTTTTAAATACCCACACAATTTGGGTAATGGGTGCGGGTATGGGGGAATTTTTGTATACCCGCGCGGGTATGGGGGCGGGTGCAGGGGGAGGTATCCCCGCACCCGCACCCACACTTTTATATATATATATACACACGCGCACACACATACACTTGTGTTATTAATATTCATTTATTATATAAGTTTATGTACCTTTTATAATTAAAAATACACAATAAATTAAACTTGTTTATGGGCTAGTGCCTTAGGGATTCAATTGTATTATCATCTCATTGCCTTAATTTTTTGTTTATGAAAATTTAGAAGGAACAACACAAATAACATAAGTAGCAACAATTAATACAATTTATATTACCAACACAATTTAAATTTCAATTAAGGACTATATCATTATATTGGTTACTATTAAATTTTAGAGTTATGCTTAAACTTATATAAAGAATACATGTGATAATTAGAATTGTAGTATAAAATTTTATTAGATTCAAGTGTAATATTAATAATTAGAGTTGCGGGTTGGGTATTACCCGCACCCGCAAAATCCCCGCGGGGGCGGGGATGGGGTAGGACTTTCATTACCCGCGCGGGTGCAGGTGCGGGTGCGGGGAATGGGTTGGGAATGCGGGTGCGGGGGTGGGGATATATCCCCCGCACCCAGCCCGCCCCATTGCCATCCCTAAAACCTCCAACCTCATGCTTAAGGGACGAGATGCTAAACCACCATGTCAACCATGTTGGTTATAAAATGAATATTATGAACATACTATAGAGTGAAAGAAAATGCATATGATGTATATTTAGTTTACTATTTATGGACACTAAGGTTTGAATTATGAACATATAGAACAAATATTATGAACATAGTCTATGATAACGTTATTAAATATATATGATGTACTAATTTACATTTGATATAAAACGATGTCTTTTTAGACCAGGATCCACCATGGACGGTGACCCTGGTCCTCCATGGAAGCAACACGCATGACCTGCATTTTAACTTGGAAACCTGAAACAATACAATGCCCATGATATTTTTGTAGTTTGACAAGTACGTGATGGGACTATGGCCTTTTATTTTTTATTTTTATTTTTTTATTTAATCTCAACACAGCAACACTAAGTCATTATAAAACAAAAATTGATATTAGGTACTATACATACTTTATTATAATATAAGTTATCGTTAGAATATTATATAATATTTTTAGTATTTATTTGCACTATTTGAATGTGATAAATAATATAATTATTATTGAATATATATTAGGTTCATGCATACAATCCTGGTGATGAGATTCTGCATACATATTTGAAGGGGTTTTTACAATTTACACGAATTGACCCCAAGACGTCGTCGGGGATTCATGGAGTGCGTGAAGTAAAATCTAAATATGTCAGGCAGGGGTTGAACATACGACTTTCTGCTTAAGAAACAGACGCCATATCCACTAAGCTATAAATTAAACACAATTGCCAATAGCTTTCATTCGTAGAACACAAATCACTTATTTCAGTATACTTCCAAAATTTAATTCTCCAAATTAGTACAATGGGGAAATAATACCGTGAAAATAAAATAGACTGACATTACAAGTTATATAATATCTGTATAAATAAAATTATAAAATTTGTTTCATTGATCAACATTTGGGCATATCTAGTTAAGGATAAATTTAGAAATCTCAAGTAAAAATAAAAATCTAAACAATCCGAACCATCCATTTGATTTAATAATTTGACCGTCATTTTTTTTTCTCACACATATTTATATATAATTAAAATAATCATATTATGTTTACAAATACAAATATTAATGAATATGATTATATAATTAATATAGACTATACAAACTGCATATAGTTATACCATGAAATCTATTTAAATGAGGACACATATTATGGAAGACAATGGGGATAAATCCTAGGCATTCAAATAAGTGCAATCAACGGCTGTGATTGTATCCAAAATAATGTGAGATTCTAACCATAAATAATAAGAGAGGGCGAAGAAGACAATTGAGAGATATTTTAATTTTGGAAGGATTGTAATTAATATAGTTAACATATTAGATGAAGATATACACGGCAATAAATTGTAGGCCCATAAGGAAGCATAAAAACCGGGAGTTGTCTTCATCTACGTACGAGAACAAACAGAGTAGTTTGAACACCTCTATGGGGATAAATTACGCAGTGATGTTTGTGTGACTAGAGGCTGTGTGCCATACATATATAAATCGTGTGCTATGTATAAGATTTTTGTTTGCACATACATCACAGATTTAAGGCTAATTTAACCAGCATTGTGTTAAATAATTTCTAATATTCTGTTTTGAAAAATGTTAGCTTTGTGTATGTATATTTAGTTTAATAAAAAATGACTTTGTAAGTGATTTAGGTATTTTAATTTTGGCTAAAAAGGTATAGTCTGATATTCAATTGATTCAATATGCACAGGTAAGTAGAAATACATTCTTTGTTGCGCTAGTTACATTTAGTAGATGCAAATTCTAATACTTTTGGGTAGCGAAATACATTATTTGTTGTGCTAGTTACATTTAATTAAAATTTTCAAATTCAAAATTTGTGTTTACTAAAGTCACTTTGCACTCTACCTTTTAGATGTCTCTTAGCTTGTTTATAAATACCCACAAGTTAGGTTCAGTCTTTGTGGGGTTTTTTTTTTGGTATAGTTCTCATCTTTGTATGCCCATGATATTTTTGTAGTTTGACAAGTGATGGTTTTCAATGGTATTTTATTTATTATTTATTTTTTATTTAATCCTAACATAGCAACACTAAGTCATTATAAAGCAAAAATTGATATTAGGT
This sequence comes from Ipomoea trifida, assembly GCA_003576665.1. Classification (NCBI taxonomy): domain Eukaryota; kingdom Viridiplantae; phylum Streptophyta; class Magnoliopsida; order Solanales; family Convolvulaceae; genus Ipomoea; species Ipomoea trifida. The sequence continues at coordinate 3,853,276 of CP025648.1, forward strand.
ACTATACATACTTTATTATAATAAGATATTGTTAGAATATTATATAATATTTTGAGTATTTATTTGCACTATTTAAATGTGATAAATAATATAATTATTATTGAATATATATTAGGTTCCATGCATACTTTGAAGAGTCTTGTCGGGGATTCATGGAGTGCAGGCAGTAAAAGCTAAACGCGTCGGGTAGGGGTCGAACCTACGACTTTCTGCTTAGGAAACAGACGCTCTATCCACTGAGCTACAGACGCAATTGCCAGTAGCTTTCATTCGTAGAACACAAATCACTTATTTCAGTATACTTTCAAATTTTAATTCCCCAAATTAGTACAATGGGGAAATAATACCGTGAAAATAAAATAGACATTACAAGTTATATAATATCTGTATAAATAAAATCATAAAATTTGTTCCATTGATCAACATTTGGGCATATCTAGTTAAGGATAAATTTAGAAATCTCCCTGTTTTCCGTTTGTTGTTCATCGAGCGGTTTGCTCTAGTTACGAGCGAGGCGTCAAGTTCTCGTGTAAAGAGCAAAGAAAATGTGATTGAGAAGAAGAATGTTCAAATTGAGAAGAAGCAGCAAGCGCGGAGTTAGCCGAATGTCTTTTATCATATCTAATTTCAAGTCAAAGTATCCAGTGCTACTATTGGACTTGAGGTTGATATCAGATCTGGTAGTTGTCACTGGGAGAATCGAATCTTCAACCTTAAGTTTTGTTGTTGAAGTCACGAAAGGGAGGAAAAATAAAATGAAAACAATCTAAACCATCCATTTGATTTAATAATTTGATTGTCATTTTTTCTTCTCACACATATTTGTATATAATTAAAATAATCATATTATGTTTACAAATATTAATGAATATGATTATATAATTAATATAGACTATACAAACTACATATAGTTATACCATGAAATCTATTTAAATGAGGACACATATTATGGAGAACAATGGGGATAAATCCTAGGCATTCAAATAAGTGCAATCAAGGCTCTGATTGTACCCAAAATAATGTGAGATTCTAACCATAAATAATAAGAGACGAGGGCAAAAAAGACAATTGAGAGATATTTTAATTTTGGAAGGATGGTAATTAATATAGTTAACATATTAGGTGAAGATATACACGACAATAAATTGTAGGCCCATAAGGAAGCATAAAAACCGGGAGTTGTCTTCATCTACGTACGAGAACAAACAGAGTAGTTTGAACACCTCTATGGGGATAAATTACGCAGTGATGTTTGTGTGACTAGAGGCTGTGTACCATACATATATAAATCGTGTGCTATGTATAAGATTTTTGTGTGCACATACATCACAGATTTAGGGCTAACTTAACTGGCAGTGTGATAAATAATTTCTAGTATTATGTTTTGAAAAATGATAGCTTTGTGTATGTATATTTAGTTCAATAAAAAATAACTTTGTAAGTGATTTAGGTATTTTAATTTTGGCTAAAAAAGTATGGTTGGATATTCAATTGATTCAATATGCACAGGTTAGTAGAAATACATTATTTGTTGTGCTAGTTAGATTTAGTAGATGTAAATTCTAATACTTTTAGGCAGCGAAATACATTATTTGATGTGCTAGTTACATTTAATTAAAATTTTCAAATTCAAAATTTGTATTTACTAAATTCACTTTGCACTCTACCTTTTAAATCTGGCTATTGTCACGACCATGCGGTGGGCCTGGGAAAAGGGATCCGCAATGTGGAGATTTAGCCGGATGCCTGGGAGGCTATCAGATGGATACGAGACAGAGCTGACCTTCGGTGCATTGCTCGAGACCTTGTGAATGAGGATGCCCGCTGGTGTGCCAAGGATTGGAGTATCTCCATTTGTGCTATCTTTCGTGAACAAAATCGGAGTGCAGATGCTTTAGCCATGATAGGCAGCTGTCAGACGAGGGAATGAATTGAGTTCTCTTCCCGCCCGTCGGAGTGTGATGAGGCGTATTGCAATAACTTTGTGCGTACCACGCAAGGTCGTAGAGTGAGGGAGATTTCTTAGCTAGGTCTCACCTCAGGGGTCCTCCCCTCCTTTTGATAAAAAAAAAATACCCACAAGTTAGGTTCAGTCTTTGTGGTTTTTTTGGTATAGTTCTCTTTGTATGCCCATGATATTTTTATAGTTTGACAAGTGATGGTTCTATGGTCTTTTATTTTTATTTTTTGTTTTTTTATTTAATCCCAACACAACAACACTAAGTCATTATAAAGCAAAAATTGATATTAGGTACTATACATACTTTTATTATAATAAGATATATATTGTTAGAATATTATATACTCCTTCTGTCCCGAAATATATGTCTTACTTTGGTTTTGCACGCATTTTAAGGCAACTAAAGAAAGTTTACTCCATTTCCATTTATGCCCTTGTACCAATTTGAATACGGAGTAATTTTCTGCTACAGTACATTTCTTCGTTTTCTCTTCACCTCATTTGAAGACTTTACTACTCCGTTCATTTCTTCATCTCATTTACAAATAATTCACCATCTTTCTTCAGCAAGTACTCCATAAATTCTATTACTTCTATTCTTCTTTATACACCCAATAATCAGAAAAGAAAAAAAAACACAAACTTGTTTCTTCTAAAAATCATCGGATCTACATTTCACTATAAGAATGATAAAAAGATCTAAGAAAAAAAAGTAGAGAGTAGTGATGTTTAGATATGTGAAAGACAAAGGATTAAAACCATTGAGTTGTGGATGCCGACGCTAGCGAGGGTTACCTACCACCACTTGAAGAGAAGTTGAGAGAATGAAAGATTAAGAATGACTTTTTTTTGAAGCCCTATTTGCGAAATGGAAATGAAGAGATCTGGAAGAAAAATGTACAATGTTCTTCATTTCTCTTATGTTTGCAAAGTGGAAATGAAACCCAGGAGAAGAAATATAGAGATTTACGGAGTATTCTTCACTATATTCTAACTTGACACGACTTTTAAGAAAATTGAGTGGAGGATAGTTGTTGGCTTTAATTATGCATCAGAATATGGAGTAGTTGACTAGTTGTACTTTAGGGATAAAATTGGAAAAATAGAAATGTAAAGATGTTTATTTTTGGAAAGTGGACAATATTTTGGGACAGACGAAAAAGGAAAGTAAGACAGGTAAAATGGGACGGAGGGAGTAATATTTTGAGTATTTATTTGCACTATTTAAATGTGATAAATAATATAATTATTATTGAATATATATTAGGTTCCATGCATACTTTGAAGTAGGGGTGTAAACGAGCCGAGCCGAGCTCGAGCCTAGGGTGGCTCGAGTTTGAGCTCGTTAAGGAAGGCTCGGCTCGAGTTTGAGCTCGAGCTCGAGCTCGAGCTCGGCAATTTTCGAGCTGCTCGAGTTCAGCTTGAGTAGCTCGACTGTTCGAGCTCGAGCTCGATCTCGATCTTGAGCTCGAGTTTGAGCTTGAATTCGAGCTCGAGTTCATGCTCGAACTCAAGTTCGAGTCCAATTTTGAGCTCGAATTTAACGTGTTTGATTTTAAATTCATGTTTCAATTAAAAATAAGCTATAATATTATATATATACTGCTCGAGTTCAGCTTGAGCAGCTCGACTGTTCGAGCTCGAGCTCGATCTTGAGCTCGAATTTGAGCTTGAATTCAAGCTCGAGTTCATGCTCGAACTCAAGTTCGAGTCCAATTTTGAGCTCGAATTTAACGTGTTTGATTTTAAATTCATGTTTCAATTAAAACTAAGCTATAATATTATATATATATCGCTCGTGAGTCTGGTCAGCACGAGTTGCTCGGCTCATTTACACCCCTAGAGTCTCGTCGGGGATTCATGGACTGCCTGCAGTAAAATCTAAACGCATCAGGTAGGGGTCGAACCTACGACTTTCTGCTTAGGAAACAAACGCTCTATCCACTGAGCTACAAACGCAACTGCCAATAGCTTTCATTCGTAAAACTCAAATCTGTTATTTCAGTATACTTCAAAAATTTAATTCCCCAAATTAGTACAATGGGGAAATAATACCGTGAAAATAAAATAGACATTACAAGTTATATAATATCTGTATAAATAAAATTATTAAATTTGTTCCATTTATCAACATTTGGGCATATCTAGTTAAGGATAAATTTAGAAATCTCAAGGAAAAATAAAAAACTAAACAATCTGAACCATCCATTTGATTTAATAATTTGATCGTCATTTTTTCTTCCCACACATATTTATATATAATTAAAATAATCATATATTATGTTTACAAATATTAATGAATATGGTTATATAATTAATATAGACTATACAAACTACATATAGTTATACCATGAAATCTATTTAAATGAGGACACATATATTGAAGGACATTGGGGACAAATCCTAGGCATTCAAATAAGTGCAATCAAGGGCTGTGATTGTATAAAAATAATGTGAGATTTTAACCATAAATAATAAGAGAGGGCAAAAAAGACAATTGAGAGGTATTTTTAATTTTGGAAGGATTCAGAAGACCATTCATTGTATTGTATGATACACATTTATTATAAGTAAGACACACATTTCTTTTAAGTATGACACACAATTATTATAAGTATGTCACACGTTTATTATAAGTATGACACACAGTTCTTTTTAAATGTGACACATGATTATAATAAGTATTGAAAAACTGTTATTTATTCATGTCCACATTTCTACATGCATTCCTTGTCCACCTTGCGACTATGTACTTTGGCGGTATCATTTCAGCGTCCTTGTCCTTTAAATTCATTAGTTTTTCCTTGACATATTTCAATCTTGAACTCTTCCGCGTAATTGTCTTGTTCGTCTGGTTCAGTGTGCAAACAAAATGAATATTCCATTGATGAATACTTATTATTTTAATGTAGCAAAAAATAATAGTCTCAAAAATAAAATGTCGCAGTTACACAATCTGTATATTCCTAATCAAAAAATAATATTTGTTTAATACATTTTAAAAATTACTTTATGCACTAATTAAACTACTAAAATTCGTTGTACCCACTGTCGAACTAGATGACTATTTTTTCGGCCAAATTTTTAAAGCACTTGCAAAGTCATTTTTTATTGAATTAAATATACATACACAAAACTAACATTTTTCAAAACAGAATACTAGATATTATTATTGAATTAATAATATTTAATTATGTACGAGAATTATACATCACTCACTCAATCACCCATTTCCGAACAAATCAATCGCTTGCCTTAAGAATTGGGAAATACTTCAACTTTTGATAAATTAAAGTAATTGCCTTAAAACAAAATTAGTGCTAAATTAGAAGCAACCAATCTTTGTAATTATGTTTGCAAACATAGAATGAAAAAAATTATAGAGAGAAGATAAGATAATTATGTTTGTAATTAAATGTCATTCCCAATTATTTTAGATCCTTGCAATTCTGCCCCATTCGTTAATTGTGACTAATGTCACGGACTCGTATTTCCCTAACGACGTCTCGTGCGGCCTTGACTATATTTCCCCTCGAATAGTCAAGTCAGCCTCGTTCCTCCACCGAGAAGTATGCAAATTAAGCGATGAGATGGCTACGGAAATAAGTTAGGCAAGAAGCTAAAACAAAGACTCGAACTTGGTAGGGAACTTGTAATACTTCTACACTTTATTCCACACTTAGATGGTTTGTTGGATTCCTTTGGATTCCTTACAAATGAGTCCCCATGAGGGGTATTTATACCTATTCCACCTCCTCAATGGATGGTGGTGATCTATTCAATCCTACGGCTAATATTGATTATCTAGAATCCTCCATATTAATCTCTACACACTTGAGGATTCTATAAAGTTCTAGAATATTCTATGGTTTCCTACTACCTCTACACTTATGTACATAACTCTAGATCATTCTAGCAATTATGGAAACCTATACACAACCTCTAGAAATGTCCGGAAAAGTGTAGCAAACCTCGGCAAGATGTCCCACACGTCTCGGAAATGTATATGAAAGTGCCCTGCGCGTTACATCCTCCCCCACCTATTTCGGCGACGTCCTCGTCGCCTTGTATGCCTCCAAGCGTCTCGGACGTGCCAGAGATCATCTTTGCGTTCCCATGTTGCCTCGTACTCGGATAGCCCATTTGACTTGCGCACCTCTTCTATATCTTGTTTAAAAGACTTAGTCGCCACAGGTGGTGCTCGTTTTGGTATCCTCAAGGAATCGACCTTCTTTACCCATTCCACAACTCTCATGGCCGATATATGTGATGCTCCTCGCACCCATTTTATAGGGCCCTCAGTGACAGGGATCATGCACGTTGCCCCCTTCTCCAATATGCACAATGTGTTAAACGATGGCATTGGGATGGCTGTGGCTTGTTGAAGAAAGTCCATCCCAAGCACGATCTTATAATCGTCCATTGGTGCTACGGAAAAATTCACTTGGCCCTCCCAAGTGCCTAAGCGTAGCCTTACGCCTCGCGCTACGCCGTTAAGTGGTCGAGCTCTCGCATTGGCAGCTTTGAGCCAACCATCCCCCTTCGTCCATCGAAGACCGAGTCTTCTAGCCTCATCCTCGGTCACGAAATTGTGTGTAGCACCAGTATCCACTAAAGCTTGTGTTGGTTTCCCATTTACCAACGCTTCCACGTACATTAGCCCTTTGCTCGAAGTCATGGGCGTTGGTTTGGTTTCCAATGCAGTGAGGAGTTGTAGCGATCCCATCCTACTCATCTCCTCTTCCTCATGAGTCTTGACCTCGTGTTGTTCCACCATGGCCGAAAGGGAACCAAGTTTTGGACAATCCTTCATAAGATGCGGCCCCTTACATATGTAACACGCTAGCTTCGGCACGAAGGCATTCTTCCTTTCCTCGTACTCCTTTCGTGCGAAACCCCTATCCCCATTCCTAGTTGGTGGCCTCCTTTGGTTAGTCCCTACTTTGGCCATCGTGCTGCTCTCCCCCACCTATTCGTCGGACTCTTGTCCTTCTCCTTGATGGATCGAAGTTGCTTGAAGGACGAAAGTCGATCAAGGACTCGGCGACGGCAATCGCTTCATCCACTGATTGAACATTTCGTCGTTGCACCTCTTGTTTTGCCCACGGTTGCAATCCATCAATGAAGTAGAATAATAACTCGTCCTCGACATGTTTGGATTTGAAGCATAAGAGTTGTAAACTCTTGCACATAATCTTGCATGGATCCTCGTTGCCTCAAGTCCCTAAGTCGTCTTCGTGCCTCATAGACAACGTTCTCTGGGTAGAAATGTCGCTTGAGTTCTCTCTTGAAATCCTCCCAAGTGTCTATGCGGCAAGCCCCTCGTTCGATATCGGCATGCTTTCGTCTCCACCAAAGCATAGCCGTATCAGTAAGGTATGGGGTAGCGGCCTTGATCTTCCTCGCTTCGTCGTTGAGACCAAGATTCTCGAAATATTGCTCCATTTGCCAAAGGAAATTCTCGACTTCTTTGGCATCTCTAACGCCTTTGAAACACTCAGCCTTGGAACCTCAACCCTTGGACTTGAAGTGGATGCCTCTCCACTTGCAGCAGCCTTTTTGCATAAGGCGATATCCCCACGCATCGCCTCGATGCTCTCTCTTTTAAGGATTCGAGCATGGCCATAACTTTATCTTCGAATTGCTCGAAACGATCCTCTAGGACAAGGTGCTCGTCTTTGACCTTGTCTACCTCCTCAATTACATGTTCTTCGAGTGTTTTAAAATTAAACTCGACCCTCTCGAGTTTTTCCTCGACCCTCTCGAGGTTTTCCCCAAAGTTCCCTACGAGATGCTCCAAAGCGGCAACCTCCTTTGCCTTGCTTTGATCTCGCTTCTTGCTGGCTCCCCACGGAACGGGTTCCACTCCTCGTTCCTCAGTCGTGTCCAACACACGAATATCCTCCACGTTAGCCATCGTAATAGACTAATAACCCAATCTCGAACTAGGCTCTGATACCAACTGTCACGGACTCGTATTTCCCTAACGACGTCTCGTGCGGCCTTGACTATATTTCCCCTCGAATAGTCAAGTCAGCCTCGTTCCTCCACCGAGAAGTATGCAAATTAAGCGATGAGATGGCTACGGAAATAAGTTAGGCAAGAAGCTAAAACAAAGACTCGAACTTGGTAGGGAACTTGTAATACTTCTACACTTTATTCCACACTTAGATGGTTTGTTGGATTCTTTGGATTCCTTACAAATGAGTCCCCATGAGGGGTATTTATACCTATTCCACCTCCTCAATGGATGGTGGTGATCTATTCAATCCTACGGCTAATATTGATTATCTAGAATCCTCCATATTAATCTCTACACACTTGAGGATTCTATAAAGTTCTAGAATATTCTATGGTTTCCTACTACCTCTACACTTATGTACATAACTCTAGATCATTCTAGCAATTATGGAAACCTATACACAACCTCTAGAAATGTCCGGAAAAGTGTAGCAAACCTCGGCAAGATGTCCCACACGTCTCGGAAATGTATATGAAAGTGCCCTGCGCGTTACACTAAGCTCTATTAAAAATGAGGTCATTTGTGTAATTTCCTACGTTAAGTGGGTGATTGGATGGTAACGAGCTTAAAAGTGTAAACGCCCACGTGGGCTCGAACCGACCACAAGGTTAAGAGCCTTGCGCTCTACCAACTGAGCTAGACGGGCTTGTTTGATGATAAATTAAATGTTCACATCATATTAGTGTTCGTACACAAAAGGGATCTTCATGCGTGGAAGCATTTTTATGTTTTTCCCAATTACCAACCAACCTAACTGCAATCCCACACATTAAAATTTTACTATTCTATTGAAAATAAACACTCAACCACATTCCACGTCTAGGGTGTGTTTGGAAAGCAGGAAAATGACTTCTGGAAAATGTTTTCTGGAAAATGAGTCATTTTCCGGAAAATGAGTTCATTTTCCGTGTTTGGATGTACTCTGGAAAACTGTCTTTGGTGTGTTTGGTTCATTTTCTGGAAAATGAGTAGAATTGTATAATTAATATTTTTAATTTTTTAAATTATAATTATAATATTTATAATAATGTTAAAATAATATTTTTAATTTTTTAATTATAATTAAAATATTTATAATAATATTTTTATAAATATTAAAAGAAGAAACAGATCTGTGATAGAGAACAAACATCCGAAACCAGATCTTGCTTGTTTATAGTTTTTGGTTTCAACAAGTTATTTGACACCAAATCTTGCTGCTGCCTTGCATCGCCGAAACCAGAGGAGGAGCCACTGTTGCAACTCTGTTGTCGGTAAGAAGAACAGGGGAAATTGGAAGAAGGGACCGTCGCCGCCGTTGCTTCTTGAGGTCGGAATCTATGGAGGTTCGCCGGAGGACTGGAAAGCCACGTACGTTGCTGCTGCCGGTTGCCGTGCTCTGTTCTGCCTGACGCCATCACTTCCGAGATGGAGGTGGGTGCTCTCAACATCTTCATATGCCGGAGATCTTTGTTTGCCGGTTGCTGCTGCCGGTTGCCGTACGTTGCTGCTGCCGGAGATCTACATTTGCCGTTGAAGGGGAGGAAAATGATGAAATGAAATGTTGGAAATCCTTGTTTGTCGTTGTCGTTGCCGTTGAATGGTGAAATGAAACGGCGGAAAATGACTTCCGCCCAAATTGGGCGGAAGTCATTTTCCGCCATTTTGAGGTTATTTTCCCCAGTCAACGGAAAATGATTTCCGTTGACTGGGTTTTCCAGGTGTAGCCAAACACCAAAATCCCGGAAAATGATTTCCAGAAATCATTTTCCGGGTTCCCAAACACAGCCTTAATTGTGTTTACAGTTAAAATTGCACTTTTGGTCCTCTGACTATAGCACCTCTATTAATTTCAGCACTTGACTTTTAAAAGTAACGAATTGATCCTTTAACTATGCTTTTTTTAACGAATTTGGTCCTTCCGGTCAAATCAGAGGCCAAATGCCGCCGGAAAGTTGCAATTCATTTTAATTTATTTTAAAAGGAGGGTAGTTTGGTCTTTTCACCGGCCTATGCTCTTCTTCTTCATTTAGTCGCCGGAAATGGAGAACGCCGCCGTCCCGTTCATGGCAACCGGAGCTCGCTCGCCGCCGCCGTCCCGTTCATCGCTCACCGGAGCTTCCCAGCAGTGATGCACCAGAGTGATAGAAAATCCCAAACAACGATTCAAAGTTCTAGGAAATCATTGGACTGTCAATCGTCGAACAAAAAACTCACTGGACTGTCAGATCTGAACCAAAAATTCATGCTTCGTCGAACCACCGCCTCACGCCGGAGCTTCGCCACTGCTCCAGCTGCCACCCTTACCCTCGATGCTCTGCCCTGCCGGAAGGAACAAAGGTCGCCGGAGGAGAAGACGGAGGTCCATGGGGCCGGCCGCCGATTGGGTGCAATGTGTACAATGGCGGCGGTCCACTCACGTGAAGCATTGGTATTTTGTTTGATTGGCTTTGCATTCAAATCCTGTTTCCAGAAGTCACTATTCATTGCATCATTATCTGTTTCGCGGCAGTCATTTGTCCTCATTTGTCGATTGCATCATTAGTCCATTAACTTCGCGGCGGTATTGCTTCGTTTAGTTTCTTATGCGATTTAATTCGGCAACTCTCCGGCCACATCGCGAAATTTCGATTGCATCAACATATTGCCCTCCCAGAATTGCCGGCGAGCAGGTGCAAGAAAGAAGAAGACTCAGTGAAATGACCGTTTTACCCTCACTAAATTGCAACCGGAAAGGGGTTATCATTTTCCGGCCTAATTTGGCCTCTGATTTGGCCGGAAGGACCAAATTCGTTAAAAAAAGCATAGTTAAAGGATCAATTCGTTACTTTTAAAAGTCAAGTGTTGAAATTAATAGAGCTGCTATAGTCAGAGGACCAAAAGTGCAATTTACTCCGATATATATACCAATAGTCATTATTTTCTCACTAGCTACTATGCGGTAAATTTAATAAAAGAAAAGAGTAATTTTTTAACTCGTAACATGTGTTATTATCTTTCATATAAAATATTCATTAATTACTTGTGAATTAACTAATATTTGTATAAATATTTTCGTTACTGATATAAGTAACATTAACCAATGAACACATAAAATTATATATATATATATATATATATATATATATATATATATATATATATATGCTTGTGGAATGAAGGTGAAAATCAATCTTCTTCTTTATTTATTTATATATTTTTGGTGTGTGATAAGAGAAACTCATAATCATTATCCAAGGGTATGTACTGGATAAACTCATTTCTACATATTAACTCGCAAACTACGCAGGAGAGGTAAACTGCACTAAGAATGCCCCATGTAATGGGCTCAACCGAAAGAGTATTCATAAGAATCGAACTAGTAATATTTAAGTACGAGAATTATACATCACTCACTCAATCACCCATTTCTGGACAAATCAATCGCTTGCCTTAAGAGTTGGGAAATACTTCAACTTTTGATAAAGTAATTGCCTTAAAACAAAATTAGTGCTAAATTAGAAGCAACCAATCTTTGTAATTATGTTTGCAAACATAGAATGAAAAAAAATTATAGAGAGAAGCTAAGATAATTTTGTTTGTAATTAAATGTCATTCCCAAGTTTTCAAAAAAAAAAATGTCATTCCCAATTATTTTAGATCCTTGCAATTCTGCCCCATTCGTTAATTGTGACTAAGCTCTATTAAAAATGAGGTCATTTGTGTAATTTCCTACGTTAAGTGGGTGATTGGAAGGTAAAGGAGCTGTAAAAGTGTAAACGCCCACCGTGGGGCTCGAACCCACGACCACAAGGTTAAGAGCCTTGCGCTCTACCAACTGAGCTAGACGGGCTTGTTTGGTGGTTAAATTAAATGTTCACATTCATATCATTTTTCGTACACAAAAGGGATCTTCATGCGTGGAAGCATTTTTTATCTTTTTCCCAATTTCCAACCAGCCTAACTGCAATCCCACACATTAAAATTTTACTATTCTATTGAAAGAAAACACTCAGCCACATTCCACGTCTATTTGTAGAGGATGAATTAGTCATAGTGAAGGTTTCCTCTTATGATAGTGATGATATATTCATTTGACGATGTTTCCTGAAGAATCAAATCAATTGAAGAATTAGATGATGTTGTGTTTGATAACCTGAAGAATTTGGATGTTTATAGACCGAGATATCGTCCAATCACTAAGACGTCGACATGCAAGAATTTCAACACCTTGACTTATTGCTTCTCTTTTGTTTTAGTTTGCCCAAATGACCAATACCATTGAAAATACAACTCTTAGGCTACCTGAGAAGTGTTGCACATATCTCCATAACTTCTCTTTGACGCCCATTGACTCCAAATGTATCCAATATGCATACTC
>CP025648.1:3876535-3894035 GCA_003576665.1 Ipomoea trifida
AAGACAAAATTACCCTTCCCTCTTTTTAACCTAAAATTGAGACATGACCTTCCCTTAGCTTATAAATTATATAGTGTATTATTCTTCGACTTCCCTTTGTGTATGTTCATTTAATTTAAATCTTCATAAACAACAACTATTCAAAATTTGCATTCTTTATATGCAACAATTCTAACAATTTGTAAATTAATTTGTCAATTATAAATAATAATAATAATAATAATAATAATAATAATAATAATAATAATAATAATAATAATAATAATAATAATAATAATAACAACAACAACAACAACAACAACAACAATAATGGGCATTTTGAACTTTATACTATTTTTTCCCTCTCAATTCCCATGTATACCAAACATTAGAATTGAAGTTCCCGATGATTTTATTCCTACAAATCAAACACTGGAATTTAAACTCCCACTAATTTATTCCCGCAATATTCTTTTCCCATGGAATTGCAATTCTTTTTCCACCTAATTCCTTCCCTCTAACCAAACACCCCATTAGGTGTTTTGCTCGGGATTCATTTGGTTCAACCATTATTGTTGAATGAGTTATTATGGATAAAGAAATCCCGTGCCTACTAGAGTGAACGGAGATTAGTCGGGGGGGACCTTACCGTAAGACGGACGGAGAAAGACATGCAACATCTCGTGGATTTACCAAAAAAAAAACAAAAAAATTGAACATTTTAAATATGATACAGTCCAAACATATTACGAGGTAGTTTCATCTTTCAATTTGTTTGGTTATTTGAATAATCTCATTATCAACAAATTCCCCAAGTAGTTAATATGATTGGCTTCAAACTATTCTTTTTTACTTTTTTCATGGTATTAAATAAATACTTCGTAAATAAATATATAACATTATTTTATATTATAACTTTGATATTTAATTACAATATAGTGTAAAAAGAACATAATGGACAATGTAATAATATCAATTGATAAATTTGAATGTATAAAGAATATTTGGATTAGAGAAAATAAACACAATATAACTAATGAAATTATTATTTTTGTTTCATTTATTGATAATGAATACTTTTAAAAAATAAATAAATAAAGGTATTGTAGACACATAATTCTAAAATAAATAAATGAATATGTATTAATTTGTTGAGATATTTTAATACTCTGATCTCTTTGTCAATCAATCCCCAAGTAGTTAATATAATTAGTTTCAAACTAATTTTTTTTATTTTTTTCATGGTATTAATAAAATACTTGGTAAATAAATATATAACATTATTTTGTATTATAACTTTGATATTTAATTACAAGATAGTGTAAAAAGAAGATAATGGACAATGTAATGAATATCAACTAATTAATTTAAATGTAAAGAATCTTTGCATTAGAGAAAATAAAGACAATATAATTAATGAAATTATTTCTCTTATTTAATTTAATTTTTTGATAATGAATAATTTTTTTTTTCAAATAAAGGCATTGTAGACACATAATTATAAATTAAAGGCATTGTAGTCTTTTCAATCCTCTTTCGGGTAGCATTGTCATTGTCTTTATCTTTGGTACTTTTTTAAAATTTATTTATTGGTATTTGGTAATGTGTCATGTGCAATTGAGTTATTGTGGTAGTATAGAGGGCAACGCCATGCAATAAGATTATGATGTAGGAAGTTGTGGATTTGTCTCGTTGTATTTGTATATATGACTAAAATATTAGTTGTACTATGAACACTTGATCTTGCAAGCGCCTATTAATATTTGGCAATGGTAGTTTTCCCCCGTATATGTTTCATGTGCTATGAGATGAGTGCTATACATTCTCATGTGAAAGTATTGAACAAAATATTAATATTTATTATATTTTTATAAGGTTAATGAGTAGTACATTTTGTTCTAGTTTCATAATTTGTTTATTTCATAGTAACAACAATAACTTTGCAGGTTGTCCGAATATTGATGTTGCAATATGTCCAGTTTCATCAAAAGTTTCTACATTAATTTTGTACATGTTTATTTTGAAGTTCATATCTTTTGAATTAATATGAATGAGTGTAGCACTTGATTTTGTGTGTGTGTGTGTGTGTATTTTTTTTGTAAATTTGTTTTTGTTGATTTGATACTAATCTTGGAGTACTCACCGCTGCCCTTTCATCACAATACATGCAGTTAAATAGTTTGCTCCTTTGTGCATAAACATTTTTGAACAGTGGCTGCATCTTATATACCAATTATTTTTGTTGTCAAAATTGACGCTGATTTTGTCTTTAATCCAAGCATGTTGATTGTAGAAAATGAAATAAATTGTAAATTTATATTAGTTCTAATATATTTAAAGAATGCACAATAAGTATTTTACATACAAGATTAATGAATGCTGCAACTCTAGCTATTTTTGAAATTTCTTCATTTTCTGAATTTGAAAGATTGATTCCAGTAATGTTGTAGTCTCAGCATATTTTCAATCTATCAAGTGTGTCACAGTGTTCTATTGCCCTACATTGATACTTTTAATAATGAGTTTTAAATCAATTTATTGTATTATTTGAATGTCTTCTTTGTCAACAAATTCTCCATAAGTAGTTAATATGGTTGACTTCAAACTGTTTGTTTTTTAAAAAAAAAAAATTAAAAATTTCCATGTTATTAACATAATACTTAGTAAATAAATATATAACATTATTTTGTAGTATAAATTTGATATTTAATTATAAGATAGTGTAAAAAGAAAACAATGAACAATTTAGTGAATAAAATTAATTAATACATTTGAAGGTAAGGAATATTTACATTGTAAAAAATATAGACAATATAACTAATGAAATTATATCTCTTTTTAAATTTTTTAATAATGAATTTTTTTTTTTAATAAAAGCATTGATGCATATGTATTTTTTTTATTGTAACTACTAATTTATTTGATTTAATAAGAGTAATAGAGTGGGTATTTACTTTTGAATAATATAATCTAATATATTCGTAGTATATGTTCAACAACTATGCCAACTTTGTTTGGGATGAGGTTCGAATCTAAGACATTTCTTATAGAAATTAATGGGTAAGTTAAAAGTTAATGTAATATTAATGGAGAAGAGAATATTTAACAGATAATTATATAATTAAGGATAAATTAGGAAATCTCAAAAAAAATATAAATCTAAACAATTTAAACCATTCATTTGATTTAATAATTTGACCGTCATTTTTTCTACTCATTATAGATCTATAACTTTCTTTGGCTCTTATTAATTAGTGTGTATGTATATATATATATATATATATATATATATATATATATATATATATATATATATATATATATATATGCGCGCACACACAAAATAATATAAAAAATAACAAATATGTACAATTTATGAAATCATTAATTTATAAAATTAGATTAAATCTTTAAAAGATAATATAACGATTATACATGTTTTTAAATTAATTTGGTGTTAATTCATATTTAAAGATTATTTCAAATTAATAAATTCAACAATTTCTAGCAATTAAATTTATTAATTGGTAGTTTGCCAAGCACCTTGTGCTCAGATGGCGTGTAGTGTATCTTTCATATGCGAAATTATGATATCGAGTCTCAGTAGAGACAATATTGACTTTTTGTGCTTTTCAACATGTTGAAAAAGTATAGATGAACAGATACTACAATACAATAGGGTTCAAAAAAAATTAATTGCTAGTTTGTTCAAATTTTTTTTATTTCTTAGCTTGAATTAATCAAAAGAGAAATAACTTATAGATTTGAAATATTTAATTAGAGTAAATTTCACCAAAGGTCCTTCAACTTTGAGGCATTACCAATTTTAGTCCTCAACTTACAAGTCTACTATAATAAGTTTTTCAACTTCTCTAAACTACCACTAATAGTCCTCTGAGTTTGAGATGCTACCAACTTTGATCCTCAACTTATAAACTTATCATAATATGTCCTCCAACTTCTCTAAAACTACCACAAATAATTCTCTACTTTTTATGGTATCTTTAAAGAAGTTGGTAGCATCTCAAACTCAGAAATATTCCACTAGAAGGATCAGAACCAATTAGTTCAAACAAAAAAAAAAGGCTTTTATTTAGAGTTTATTATACTTCAATAGATACACCGGTTAGCACGTACCCTAACAAACGGTAAATATACAATCGTATTTTAATTTTATTATAAATTACAAAATTTATAAAATCATATTAAATATTATGAATTTAAAGATTTATCAATTTTAAATATGATTTTAAGTACGACTAAAAATGTCGTGTACAAAAAAGGTTTCAATGATGTGTAATGAAATTTCAATGTTACGTTAATTGTTATTAAATAATTTATTCCCTACATATTTTGTGAATTTTTTATTATTATGATATATTGTTTCATTATATCATTATAATCATCATCATAGAATTAATGGTTGTGCATCATACAAGTACAAAAAATAATAATAATAATAACAAAAGATATGGGATCATTTCTGATCCTACATCAAAAGTGGAAGAATGAAGGAGCCTTGAGCTCCCTTTCAAAGGGAGCTCAATGCTTCTTCATTGTTTCACTTTAATTTCCCATCCCACAACAAATGGGCAAGGCAAGAGGAGCCTAAGGCTCCTTATACTCCTAAAATAGAAGTTAATTTTTTTTAAATGATTTTTAGTGGAGGGTGTTTATTCTTTTTCAAAATGTCAAGCCTAAACGATGTAAAGAGTTTCATTTGGTATTTCAACAATTTGAAGAAAATCGTTGTTCCAAATCGCTAAGTTACTAAATGGTATTTTAACGTTTTGACTTAGTTACAATGCCTTTATTTTATTTAGGAGTTCACTTTTATTGCTTAAGATTATTTAACATTTACGATTTATTTAGGCTTAAAATTTATATTTTTTATTAATTTTTTTTTAAAAAAATTAGTGATAATTACAAAATGTCATCATATTTTAAAAAAAAAAATTAATCTCATCCCTTCGACTTTTACAGATATAATACTGAAATTATTTCTTACAAACAAATATCGATGCACATATGTAACATAACATAAAATATGCCACTTTTTAATAAAAGCACTCAATGATTCAATCCAAATATTTAAAGAAATAGTTTTAAACTTTTACAAGTCATAAGAATAACAATTTACTTCTGACAAGTGGCATCTATACTTTTTTTTTTAGTACTACTAACTCTGTTACAATGTAGTATCTGTTCATAGCTACTTTCTCAACCTACTGAATTTTATTTTTTTTAGTACTATTGACTCTTTTACAATGTAGTATTTCTGAATCGCAAAGAGTCAACAGTTGCCTCCACTGAGACTCGGACCCACTCCCATTATCCATGTGAGAGTGTAAATCGGGACACCGGGTGTCACTAGACCACAAGATCTTTGGCATTACTCATTGACTAAAGCATTCAAAATTTGCCCAATCACAAAATTGTTGAGATGAAAGGAAAAGAATGGAGATCAAAACCAATAATGCCACAACCAACACATTACAAAATAGCATTTTGTATTAATTTCAAGTTCACAACACAAATGGAAGATTTGTATTCATTAATAGAACATATATATTACATTATTGCACTTTGTCTATTACAAAGTAAAACTAGAGAGAAACCATAACCCGCCTTCATTGACACAAAATGAAACAAAAAAGATAACTAGACATTGAAAACTCATTATTAAAAATGTCAATGAAGGGCAACAAGCTACAGAATAAATTGATTTAAAACTCATTATTAATGAACAATGAATGTCATTAACGAGCTTTTACTGCGCGACGCCTCGGGTGCTGTTTCTAGTAGACATTGCTAATCTCCCGGGACCTTTGGTCCCTCCCTCTTATCAAAAAAAATTATGAGGTAAATTTAATAGAAGAAAAGAGTAATATTTTAACTTGCAAAATGTGTTATTTTCATATAAAATATTCATTAATTACTTGTGAATTAACTAATATTTGTATAAATATTTTTGTTACTGATACAAGTAACATTAACCAATGAACACATAAAATTGGATATATGTTTTGTGGAATGAAGGTGAAAATCAATCTTCTTTATTTATTTATTTATTCATTTATTTATTTATTTATTTATTTATTTATTTATTTTTGGTGTGTGACAAAGGGAAATCACAATCATTATTCAAAGGTGTGCACTGAACAAACTCACTTCTACATATTAGATTGCAAACTATACAGAATAGGAAAATTGCATTAAAAATGTCCCACTTAATAGGCTCAACCGAAAGAGTATTGATAAGAATTGAATTAGTAATATTTAAGTACGAGTATTATTAATCACCCACTCAACCACTATTATCCGGACAAATCAATCTTCCACTTGCCTTAAGAGTTGTGCAATACTTCTCCTTTTGATAAAGTAATTGTCTTAAAACAAAATTAGTGCTATATTATGTTGGAATTATTAGCAAAATGGTAATTTTGAGTGACTATTTTCTGGTACAAATGTATGTGAGATCCACTTCCGATTCGGGTCGGGCCCAAGTGGATTTGCGCTCTTCGTAGTGTGACGAAGATATTTGATACAATGTACTCTCAAAATGAGTAAAAGGTGAATGAGAAATTAATTCTCAAAATGAACCTATTTGTGAGAAGTCTTTGAAATGATAATTATAATTAATTTTATAATTAAGCTTAGTGTTTTTGTAGCACTACCGTGTAGTGCTTATGGTAGCACTAATTATAGTGTCATTTAAGGCACTAATTATAGTGCTTAGGCACTAATGTCCAAAATTGAAGCTTTGGAATTCAAATCATCAACTCGGTGTATGGATTCGTGCTTGACGCTTCATGCATCGATTCGGTGTTGCACCAATTCGGTGCTTCATTGTTTCTGTGCGAATCTCGGACTTCTCGGTCACTCGAATATTTTTGAATACGAGTCGTTATGTTCGGTACGAATTAGTTGTGTATTAATTTCGTGACCGTTGATATTATTTCGATAATTAGTATGTTTTTAACGTTATTATTCAATAATAAATTGAATTAATGTTGGAATAATGATGCCATCATGAAGCTACTAATTCCAATTCTCTTATATAAATACCTATGATGCTTGGCATATTTTGAAGGAGTTAGGGGGCGTTTGGTTCACGTTATATAAGATAACTAAGGTTATATTTGCTTGGTAATATAAGATTCCCATGTTTGGTTCAAGTTATGTAAGATTCCCAGGGAATGTAACATAACCTCCCGATGAAGTTTTTAGTTATTGGAAGGGAATGTGAGATACACCCCGATTTCTTAGGTAATCTCACATTCCCTTATCTTATTCCTAATGTTGAGCTTTTAGCATTTTAATCAATTTATCTTATTTCCGTTGTCTTATTTACCTACTTCAATTTTAAACCAAACACAGGAATCTAACATTCCCAGTTATCTAATATTCCCAGCAATCTAACATTCCCTAAGGTAATCTAACATTCCGTGAACCAAACGCCCCCTTAAGGGTTTTGTTTCGTGAGTTTTGAACCTTCAAACCCATTTTCCTTTTCTTTCCTCTCTACTCTCAAAAAAACTTTTGTAGTTTGTGAGGAAAATTTTTACCATCATCTTCTGTAAAATATCGAAGTGCTCAACTAGAGTTCTAGTTCGTCAGGCCTTGGATTTGTGTGCTCAAACTCCAAGGTCGTAGTTCGTTTTATCCTGGGAGATCGACGTCACAACACTTCTAGCACCAACGGGAGGTGGCGAATCGATTTTAAGGAGAGTGTGTGTACACAAGACTCAGACTTCCCCTTATTTATTCCCGTTCATCGGTTGGGTTATAACCTGTAGGTTAGAAACCCTTTCTTGTGATATATACTTTTGATATATATATTTTCTTGGTTTTATACCAAGTTTGTGGTGGGATTAATCTTCCGTAGATTAAGTCCCTTATACTAGTTTTGTACTAGTGGCGGTGGGATTATATCTTTCGTAGATTATATCCTTTGGGCTAGTTCCGTACTAGTTGTGGTGGATTATTTTGACAAATAAATCTGTATTATTGTTATATATATTTCGTATGTATATATATTTGTTATTTGATTTTGTATCAAATTGTTTGGAATTAATTCATGTAATTATATTTCATTATTGGAACGAAAATATATTTTATATATTGTATTTATCGATTTATTCACCATTTTCCCCAACATATTAGACGCAACCAATCTTTGTAATTATGTCTGCAAACATAGATTGAAAAAATATACAGAAAAGCTAAAGATAATTATGTTTGTAATTAGGGTGTGTTTGGTTAACATGTTTAGCTATCAAGAATTAGTATTAAAGTCATTGTTATTATTTGGTTGACAAGTTTTTAGAACACTACTATGGATTTTGTTTACCCAATTAATTGTAAAACTCATTCCCTAATAAAATAAGGGTTTTCTCAACTATTAATAATCATTCTCATTTCACTATATTACCAAAACATAAAAAACACTTTCATTACTCTTATCAAGTATTTGATTTGATACCCATTCTCATCCGATTCCCATGTGTGAACCAAACACACCCTTAACTGCCATTCCCAATTATTTTAGATCCTTGCAATTCTGCCCCATTCGTCAATTATGAGTTTGTGACTAAGCTCTATTAAAGATGAGGTCATTTGTGTAATTTCCCACGTTTAGTGGGTGATAGGAAGGTAAGAAGCTGGGAAAATAAAAACGCCCACCGTGGGGCTCGAACCCACGACCACAAGGTTAAGAGCCTTGCGCTCTACCAACTGAGCTAGACGGGCTTGTTATTTAAAGTTTAATTATTTTTCATATTATTGTTTAAATTAAAGATTGACATTCACATTTCCTTTTCGTACACAAAAGGGATCTTCATGCGTGAAAACATTTTTGGCCCTGTTTGGTAAATAATCAGCCAATTTTGGCTTATTTAACCACTATTAGTTGTTTGGTTAATAAGCTTTTTGTAACTCCAAAATACTAAAATTCAAAAGGCTACTCAAAGCAGCCTTTTGAATTAGTTTTTTGAGAAAAGAAATTATACCAAACAGCCATCAGCAAACAGCCAATTTATCAAACAACTTTCTACAATCAGCCAATATTATCAACAAATCATACCTTCTAACCCAAACAGCCAACCCAATCAGCCAACAGCCATTTACCAAAGAGAGCCTTTATCTTTTCCCAATTCCCAACCAGCCTAACTGCAATCCCACCTTTTCTTTCCTCAAGCTATACCATAAAATCTCCAACATCCATAACAATGGATCAACTGGGTAATATTTAATTAAAAAATGTACTCCATATTAAATACTGACTCTGTTCGACCTACCTTGATCATTAATAGGATAATATTTATTATTTACGGCTAGAGTTTTAAGTTTATTCTCCCAAAGCATACGGTCACTAATATTTGTTTAAAACCAAGTGCAACACATTAAGAGATCTAAAAAAAAAGAAAAGAATTTTACTATTCTATTGAAATTAAACACTTAACCACATTCAACAACGTCTACTAGTAGAGGATGTTGTGTTCGATACCCGGAATATTAGATGATGGTGTGTTCGACTAGAGAATGATTAGATGATTGTGTGTTCAAATAGCTAAAGAAGTCATAAGTTTTTACAAGTGTAAGTAAATTAATAGTTTGAATATCATTTGGAGTTGGACTGCCACTCGAAGTGCAGCCATGTCTTTTCTCCCTCTCTTTCTGGAGTTTAGCTCTTGATTCAAAGAAGAGCAACCGTACCCATACAACCTCAGGGTTGTATCATACTCCGTATCCTAATTTTTGTTTGAATGGCCCATCACTCTTCAATGGATGGTCTACTTTTCTTAACAAAGGATCGGAGCAAATGGCTTTGTAAATTTATAAAATCAATTGTTATACCAGGGACTGGGTTCATATTGTATTGTGAACCCTGATACAAAGATTTTGTACCTTCAGTTAACAGTTTCTGTACATGTAAACAAATAACTTGATAATTGCTGATACCCAGGCACATAATATGATAGCTACAAGTATCGAAATTGTCAACTACATCTACAAAATGTCTCAACTATTGCTGACACATATTATGATAGCTACAGGTAAAGAAACTGTCAACTACAAGTACATAATGTGTCAACTACAGATACAGAATTCGAAGGTTATTTTTGGACCAAGGTCTACAATGCAAGGTAGACCATGGTCCATGGTATAATTTAATTTGTTGTATAAAACCCAATTCTATTTGAAGTTCCTAAAGGTATCTTTGGTTGGTAGGTTTAGCTATCAGGAATGGGTATCAAAGTCATTGTTATTATTTGGTTAGTTGACAGGTTTTTAGAACAATACTTTCATCAAAACCCATTATCATTACTAAGTATTTGATACCCATTTCGATTCACATGTACGAACCAAACACAATAGCATCAAATAAACCGTACTTAGCTCGAACCCACTTCCATCATCCATGTGAGAGTGTTTTCCGGGACACCGGGTGTCACTAGATCACAAAGTCTTTGGCATCTTTAAGTACTTCTTCTTGCATGATAGATGAAAATTCTCTGTGGTCTATTCATTATAAATACATAGGCACTCAAATTTGTTCAAACAGCCTCAAGCAATTTCAAATGTTTTTGAAGATCCTCCTCCTACAATTTTAACTCAATTTTGTTAACAGTGGAGCGTATACCATCTTTATAGATTGTTTGTATTCAAATAGAACTCTGCAAAATATATATATATATATATATATAGAACTCTGCAACATTTTCATGATATTGCTTTTCTTTTTTCTTTTTCTTTTTTTTTTTAATTTAAAAGTCCATACATACCATTTTTAAAAAAAATTCTACAAGCATCTAGGGCATTCAAAATTTTGAGTGTTGCAATGTGGTCCTTCGATGTGTTATAAAATCTTGTTCATCCAAAATTGAGCCGCCGATCACCTTTCTTGATAAATAAGACAGACTACTATTTTTGTTGTGTTCTGGCCATGATTGGACATAATTTTGTTTTAGAAAATTCTCTTTTTTGAAGGTATTGGAGGGATTTTTATCTGAAGATAAAATGAAGACGAAGGGTTTTTATACTGATTCAATGGTCGATGCTAATTAATGCGTTTTGGGAGTTTATAAACTATTTTTTCAAAATTTTTTACCGACTTGTGTAAATGTGTGGTCAAGTTTGAGTTTGTGCTTTTTGTAGATGCACTTGCCATTCAAATGATCCGTGAGTAAGCGTTTTGTCTATTAAATGCATGTTAATTTGAGGGAGTCACTTCATGTAGCTTGCCAAGGTCTTTGGCAGTGTTAGACATTATTTGTTTGTGCTTGAGGAACTAAAGGAACACATACATATATTTTATTTGGCACTTCCAATCTTCAAACAGCTTCCCACCCATGCATTCCTCTTATTGGTCGTGGGTGACCCCATTGCAATATCATAAGCAAACGAGACTGAGAATCGTCTAGTGTTTTCCTTGCTATCCCAATAAATTAAGGCCATGTTTGGTAAATGTCTGTTGGCTGACTGGGTTAGTTGTTTGGGTTAGAAGGTATGATTAGTTGATAACATTGGCTGATTGTAGAAAATTGTTAGATAAATTAGTTGTTAGCTGATAGTTGTTTGGTATAATTTCTTTTCTCAAAAAGTTAATTGAAAAGGCTGCTTTGAGTAGCCTTTTGAATTTTAGTATTTTGAAGTTACAAAAAGCTTATTAACCAAACAACTAATAGTGGTTAGATAAGTTAAAATTGAGTGATAGGTTGATTATTACCAAATAGGGCCTAAATGTCGTGGGTGCTTTCTTCCTGGTCCCCAATTTTGTGATAGCCAATTTCATTGAGTATATATGTTATCTGACAGCATCACTGTAAGTGTGTGTTCCTTTCTCATTCCTTCCTCGGGATTTAGTAGCTGGCAACGATGTTGTTCTCCTAGGTATCGAAGTTCATGCGGGGCCACTAGTCATATGAAATAGCGTCGACCTGTCAGGCTGTCTATTATCACCCAATAGTCATATATATCAAGAGCATGTTCTTCAGCTATAGAGTTGAGTAAATGCCCTGCGGAAAAGTTAAGCGAATGCAGCATTTTTTTTTTTCTGTTCTAAACATTGGAGAGTGCTCTGTGTGACTGTGTGTGATCAGTTGGTTCCCAAAAGTATAAAGTAGGTAAATATAAAATAGTAAAGTAAATGCAAGAGAGATTTTTAATTGTTTCGACAACGAGTCAACAGTGGAGGCAAATATGCTAGTTAAATTCCACTGAGGCTCAAACCCACTCCCATCGTCCATGTGGGAGTGTTAATCAGGACACCGGATGCTACTTGACCACAACGTCTTTGGCTTAAGACAACTAGTAGGGTCCATTTACTAACGGAAACAGTTTTTTGTTTTCTAATTTTTCAGTTTTCATTCTCAGCTTTCTATTTAGAAAACTTGTTTATTAACACTTATATTAACGCTACAAAATTAACACAAGTTTAATTTGAGTGATTTTTAAACCTTATGTTTAAACTTTTTTAAATATATTTGGCTTAAATAGGATAAATATAATTTTTTATTTTTAAGTCCAATATATATATATATATATATAAGATTTTTACATTTGATATCCGAACAAAATTTATATATCTTTATATAACATAACTGAAAATATATTTGAACAAATAACCTATTAAGTTCACCTAAATTTTAGTCTAGCACTACTACAGGAAATGGATTTAACGTCGCCTAAATGACGTCGGTTTTTTGTTCAAAATATTAATATTTTTTTAGCTATATTTAAAATATTTTTGGATATATTATTAATTGAATTACATGTATATAAATATATAATTTTTACTTTGAATTCTAATATAGTAATATATGTGAAATTTCAATATCTGATATTTGGACCAAACTTGTATTACGATGTAACATATCTAAAAATATTCGACTCAATAATCAATTAAGTCCAATCAAAATATAAAACTTGGTATATAGTTCAATTTTTAATTTTGATAATGTGAATAATGTCTAACTTTTAGCATAAGCAAATAAGTTATGTTTAAAAAAGTAATGCAAGTAGAAAAGTTAGAAGATGATGATAAGTAAAAGAAGATGATAATGAAAGTAATCATAGTAATAAATAAATATGTAAGTCGATAATGGTGTGTTAGGAATAAAGTGTAAATGTTTTGATGAACCAAAAATGTAATTATAGACCCCTTAATTTTATTTTGAGGCTAGCAATATATTTTTGCCTAAGTCAAAACCTAGTCAAAATTAACAAGGATGATTTAAAAATATGCAAAGTGTATAAAATTATTTTATACTTGTAAATCATTTGCTTCCACTAAACAAGAAAAGACTAAGTAGAAAAATGGTCAAGCACCAAAGCAATTCTTGAAGCCAAGGTCACAGAATCAAGCCCCTCAGAGAAATGAATTCAGGAGGTCGAAAATTTGACCTCAATTCCAAATCAAGATGATGATAACTTCCAAATTGGGAATAAGATGACCTTCCGGCGAGAAGAAATTGGAAAGAGCAAAATCAAATATTTTCTACTTGGAGCTGATTTTAAATTACAAAAAAGTCAATGGTTTTTTCGGTGGAATTATTTAAGCTCAAGCAAGAATCACCAATGTGAATTATTTGAAAGAAATATTTGATTTGTCTTATCAAATTGTGAAAGTCACACTACCAGAAGGTGCAAGAAAGTCAGATCAGGATTGGAGGCTATAAGTTACAAGGTCCATACTTGTCAGATTACTAGAAGACTTTTGAAGAGATAAAGAGTAAAATGGGCTACCAATGTTATTAAATGTTGTAGATCAAGCTAGCAAGAGCTATCAGATCGATCAAGTGGACATTCGAAATTTGAATTTCCACAACATGCAAATAACTTTCTCAAGTTATAAATTTAATGTCCAAGCAAACTTGAAGAAAAACATAGATAAGAACAACGACTGAAATACGATATTACGAAGCAAGAAAATTCGAAAGTGCAAGTCTTGAGCTATATACGAAAAGTTCAAGTCTGAGAGAGAAATATTATTTTCTTTGTAAACAAAATCTCTACGTAGAAAGAAGGGAGAGTAGCAAGGAGCTTGTGAAAACCTTAGTGAGTGTAGCTTTGTGCGATACACTCGGGTAAATTAAGTATAGCTTTGTGCGAGACACTTAATCGGTGTAAGAGCGTAGCTTTGCGCGAGGCGCTCGGGTTGAGTATATCTTTGTGCGAGATACTCGGAGGAGTGTAACTTTGTGCGAGACACTCAGTGAAGTGCTTGGGTAGCATTTGGAGAATCACGTACTATTTATATCTGGGTGAACGAGATAGTGAATTTCCTCCTTGGAGTGAAATGAGAATAATGGATTAGGAGGATTACACCACCTCTGAACCACTATATCTCTACTTTATTTTACTTGCAGTACTTTCATTCTTGCATATCTTATCTAAGCTAACCCATTTACTATTCATCTTATTATTTATTCATCTTATCATCTAGGTTTGTATGATTTCACATATGCGTCCAAGATAGATTCTTTATATGATTTACTTTACTCTATATTATCTCACTGAGTACTTACAAACCCATTTCATACTGCTTAGATTTATCCATCTGGATTTCAGTGTTCCCACGTATGCATGTGCACCAAATTTCATATACTTATTATTTGAGCTATTTCAAGTGTCCCCTACGTGTTGCATGCAAATTATGTCTTCATATCTGCTTGGTTTAATTTGTGACACTTTACCGTACCATTATTTCAGTTGTGCACTCTACATCTCTAAGTGGTTTATTTTCTTTATGCTTGTTACTTAGAGTTGAATTTATTAAAGTGTTACAAAGTTTAAAATTGTGGAAAACTCTATTAACCCCCCCCCCCCCCTCCCCCTCTAGACATTTCTCACCCTATCGGGACCAACATGGTGAGAGTGTGGTTATAGTGACCTATAGCCAGGGGCGGATCCAGCATGGGGTCAGTGGGGATTAAAGCTTGGTTTATATAGCAAAACATTTATGAAATCATAAAATCATGAAAATTTTCTCTATATTAATTATGCAGTTCTGAACATTTCAGGTGGTGTGGGGTCTTTTAGATCAAGTAAGTTTAATTTGGTTCATCAAATTCTTCATTTTACTACTAGGAAAGAATTAAATATGCAGACCCCAAAAGCAAGGTGATTTATTGAGGCGTCCAGTAACTAATACCAAAAATACGTTACACAACCCGCAACAACGGGTTGCAAAACACTACAACGAGTTCCACAACCAACACAAATGAACACATGCTCTCTATCGGGTTCAATAAACCTGTTGCACAACTAACGGGTCTATTGAACCTATTGATATGCCTCGAGATCCTACAACTAGTAGGACAAGGATTAAATAAAATCAAAATACAGTTCACAACCCACAAAAACATGTTGCACAACACACAACAACGGGTTGCACACCACATTACAACGGGTTGCAAAACACACTACAACAGCTTGCACACCACAACACAACGGGTTGCACGACCAACACAAATGAGCACATGCTCCCCAATAGATTCAATAGACCCGTTGCACAACCAACGACTCAATTGAACCTATTGATATGTCTCGTGATCCTTTAACTAGTGGAACAATCAATAAATAAAATAAAAAAACGTTGCACAATCTACACCACGAGTTGCACAATCTATAATACCGAGTTACACACCACACTACAACGGGTTGCACAACCAACACAGGCGTGTATAAACTCCCTAGAGAGTTCAATAGGCCCGCTAAGTAATATTGTTGGACCCAAGAGTCTATTGGACTTGTTAATATGTCTAGTGATCTTGCCACCAACTTGAAGAAAAACAAATAAAAACAAAATATGTCGCACAATCTACACACACGGGTTGCACAATCAACAACAACAAATTATACAACTCACACCACTAGGTAATAATAACATTAAAAAGACTACATGATGATTAATTATTTTAAACTTTCTTTTTAAATTAAATTAGTCATTTTCCATCAAACCTATCTAAAATTATTTCCTATATGCAAACATAATGTATTATAATGGTCATAATCATATTGTGATTTAGTCTATTTTGGAGTCTTTGAAATGGCAAATGAATATGAAACCAAATTTTATTTTGGTTCAAATGAATTTATGAAGGCGTAGGATGAAAGATATACGCTCTACCTTTTATTTAAAGAGCATATAAATGAACTTAGTGTAGAAGTGGGCTACATAGATGAATTCTTAAGGCAAACATCTCTAGAGGTTTCTCTTTTTCCTTCATATTTTTTATTTTTTTCAAATTATAATTATAATTAAAAAAAAATTATTTCTCTTTTGCACCTTAGTTATGTATGATGACTCATTTTTTTCTTGTGTGATTGTGATATGTGAATCTCTTTCATCAGGCTGAGAAACTACATTCTCTGGCTCTTTTTTTATCGAGGATTTTAGCACCATCATTTGACCATTTTACATCTGGCTGATGTATTGGCTATAGCTTGAATGGAATTTTGTATTACTTTTTTTCATGCATTTCAAGTTTTTGTGTTCTTAGTCATGATTCTTGGCCAGGCTCTTAGGTTTATTGTTCATACCGAAGAGTTTTTTATTTTTTATCTTCCTAGCATTTTTATTTTCTAAGTCAAATTATGTTTTTTGTTTCAGTTTGTAGTCAATGAAGGCCACTTATGGTACTCTCTGGTTTCGATTTGTAGTAGACAAAAGTGCAATCATGTAATATATATGTTGTATTAATAAATGCAGATCTTCTATTTGTGTTCTAAACTTGAAATTAATACAAATTTCTAATCTAATGTTTTGGATGTGGCATTGTTTTTTTTTTTTTTTTCTGCATTCTTTCCCTTTCCCTTTCCTCTCCAAGAATCATGACTAAGAACTAAGAACACAAGAACTTAAAATGTATGAAACGAAGTAACACAAAATTACATCCAAGCTATAGCCAGTACATCAGCCAAATGTAAAATGGCCAAATGATGGTGCTGAAATCCTCAATAAAAATGACCTAAAGAATGCAGTTTTTTTTAGCCCGATGAAGGATATTCACAAATCACAATCACACAAGAAAAAGCAAATCATCATACAAAAGTAGGGTGGAAAGGAAAAAATATTTTTTTAAAATTATTATTTTGCTTTGAAAAAAAAATGACAAATATGAAGGAAAAGGAGAAACCTCCAGAGAAGGATGTTTGCCTTAAGGAATTCATCTATGCAATCAACTTTAAATAAAAGGTAGAGCATATATCTTTCATGTGTACCAAAATAAAATTTGGTTTAGGATTCATTTGCAATTTCAAAGACTCCAAAATAGGCTAAATCAAAATATGATTTTGACCATTATAATACATTATGTTTGCATATAAGAAATAATTTTGGATAGGATTGATGGAAAAGGAATAATTTAATTTAAAAAGGAAGTTTAAAATAATTAATCATCATGTAGTTTTTTCACTGTTATTATTACCCAGTGGTGTGAGTTTGTGCAGTCTGTTGTTGTGGATTGTGCAATCCATGTGTGTGAATTGTGTTACGTATTTTGATTTTATTTGT
>CP025648.1:3899035-3910543 GCA_003576665.1 Ipomoea trifida
CATGGAAAAGAGTGAGTTCGAGTCTCAGTGGAGACTGTTGATGACTGTTTGTGCTTCAATAGATTGAAAAAGTAGTTATGAACATATATTACACTGTAACAGAGTCAGTAGTACTCAAAAAACTTTTTTTGAATTTAATTTACATTTGCTTCTTCGCCCCCTCAACCGAAATCCTGGATACGTCACTGACCATGATTACTATTGTAATTTCATATATATATATATATATATATATATATATATATATATATATATAATCGATATACAAAACATAAATAAGTATACGAATGGAAAAATCTACTTATCTTTTTTCGGATATATCACATTTGATGACTCTTTCATTGACGAAGACGGTGTAGACCCTTTCTGGACAGTGTAGTTTACATAATCTGTTCATACAAGCCCCAGATATGCTCTCGATCAACCGATTTTTCATATCAGCATTTGGAGAGAAAATGAAATCCACAACGGCCAAAAGCTACGGTGAGTATATCGTCTTAGCAGCTTTATAGCCGTGGATTACTTGGACGTGCGAAGGACGTGCGAATGATATAAATTGTAACCACAACATACCTGAAACAGAGAAGGTAGAAGACATCGGTGAAGATGTTAGAGAAAAGGACGAGCGCAACAGAGAAGAAGGAAGTGCAATCGTCAAAATTGTTGTGATTAGGGTTTGTGGTTCAGGTTTTATAATAGGGTTGATGGGCTTGGTGATGGGCTGAAAGTCTAATGGGTAATATGGTTATATGATTAATTTTGTTATGGGCTTAGCAATCGAGGTTTTGTTTTCATGAAATGAAATAATTCATATTTCAATTACATTTATATACATTGCATGTAGATCATTATAATTAATTAATTTTCAAGAAAATATTTTCTAAAGTTAATTTTAATGTGTTATATTAAAATTTTTATTTATATATGGTCAAGTATATGTATTATAATATTTAATACATATAAACGATGTGAACACTCCCGAGTTTTTAAATGGTATAAGGGCGTCAGGTGTTCCCAACCATTCTTTGTGTTTAAAGGTAGGGTCACATGTTATGTTGTTGACAAATATAGACCATTCACTTGGATTATGAAATGCCACTAGGCTGGTTATTACCAAGTTAGCAGATCACGTGATTGAAGGCAAAATTATGTCTAGAAACAATGCATGAACTAAGATGTTGGTTCCCCGAATGACTATGACACCATGGATCCGAGATTATTTTTCAACATTCAAATAAGACAATTCCCTTTAATGTTGTCATATGCAATTATCATTAACAATAGCCAATGACAAACACTATCACATGTTGGGTTACTTTTAAATAAACATATTTTTGGCTATAGTCAATTGTATGTTGTTGCTTCTAGAGTGAGCAATCCAGACGGATTGAAAAATTTAATCTGTAGTGAGTCAAAGACGGTTAATAATTCAACCACTAACGTTGTTTACCATGTACATAATATACAATGACAATTTAATTTTTAATTGTTAATAATTCAACCACTAACGTTGTTTACCATGTACATAATATACAATAAAATTAAATTGTTATTCATGTTTTTTTTTTGTGTACTTCAAATACGTTTATTATAGTTCGCATCTAATAAATAAAATCATTTTTGATTCATTATAACATTACAAACAAATCTTTAATATTTAGCCTATTAAACTGTGCAACGCGAACTGTGCAAGTGAAGTGCAAAGTTGCACAGTTGGCCAAATCTAAGTCAGATCTCAAGTATTCAATGATCCAAATCTGTCCACCCAGACTCTGCTGGCCAGGATCTATGGCATGCACTGCCCATATATTGAATAATGAAACTTTTGGTGGTTCTTGGGCAGTATTTTATCTTACAAAAATCCCTTTTTTATTGTGTAACATTAATGATAAAATATGCATGTTACATAAATGAAGATGCAAATACACATCACAAGATAACATTAACCTATCTAATTTTGATTCTAATGAAGTAAGCTCATAATTTCAGCCCTTTACAGCCACTCAAACATTATTCAAGACAACACATGCATCTATTTCTTAATCCACATCATACTGAATACAGAAATGCACAACCAATAGTACACATACATAAATAGAATGCACAAAGTCCTAACATTGTGGTAACAAGAATCTTCAACATACATTTAACTGCAATTAGATGATGTGCATTTACTAACAGAGAAACCTAACTATTACATCAAAGAGTTTATAAAGCTGGGACTTGGGAGTGTGCTTAGCTTTTGCCTTTAAGGGCAGAAAAAGAGTAGAGATGAGATTTCTACTAAAATTCAATTTCAGAGTCCCTCTCAGTTATAGTAAATTTGTCAAATTTCCTTGTCTCAATAATCTTTTACTTTAAAAACATTATGAAAAATAAAATTGAAACAATGCAAGATATTATACCTCAATTGCCATTCTTTAGGAACAGGCTCCCCGCTTAATAAAGTATACTCCAGGATACCCTGCATAACACCACGTTACAAGCTCAAGTATTTTCTATAATTTTTGCCTCAAAGAAACTACACAATGTGTAAAAACACAGCACTCAGGAAGGAAGCTGGGAGTGCAAAAGACAGCTTTGTATTGACCAAATTCCAGAAAATGGTGTACCTTTTAGATGACAACTTGAGAACGTACAAAGCACATATGACATATTAAGGTGTTTCTTTCTCTTTTTCAGTTGATGATGTTTGCTAAAGAGAAAAAACAAGGCAACTATTTGTGAAAGTGCAGAATCAAATCTGTGGGGCAGCTGGAGATCAGCTAATCTCCAAGTTTTCTGTGAATCTAATTGAAGATGGAGATGAAGTAAACAACTTAAGCAAGACTGTACTACTATGAATACCGTAATCACTCACCCCTATTCCAATTTTCACACTAAAAAGAATAGTGTGCAATGAAATCTCACAACCATGGTCAGGCTGTGTAGTAACATAAGAATAAATGAAAACTAACAAATGGAATAGCTGCTAAAATTATAAATTATAAATGTAACAATCCAAGATTTGAAAAAACTGGGGCAATTTCCATTTTTGGGGAAGAAGTAAAAATGAGAAAACTTTGAAATCCTGCAGGTAAAGAAAACAAAATCTCATACACTATAAAATCAAATTATTATTCATTAAGTTAAAATAACTTCTAAGCTAGGAATAAATTCTGTAAAATGTCATATCTCATAATAAGCTAAGTCTCTAAGCTCCTCAAGAAATCACAATATGAGTAAAGTATCTTTGTATATCATAATAAAATTCCTGTATTTTCAATTCCTGAAAATGAACCTCAAGAAAACATTTGATCCTTGTCTTAAGCATCAGCAGTGGCAGCCTTGGAACTCCTAAAATCCCTCTTCAAGTCAGTTACTCTCTTCATGCAAGCAGCCTTGGTTTTCCCTGGCACAGCTGCAGCAATCTTCTCCCACCTCATTGCCACATCCTTAGGAAATGCCTTCAATGCACTAAGAAGAGCTAAATCCTCCCCACTACTCCACACACTACTCTCGTTCTCTCTTGTTGATTCCGAAGAAGCCTCCATTGAGTTTTCGAGCTCAATTCGCTTATCTACCTGCTTTCGGTCCTTGAGAAATTTCTGATATGAATCCTCATTGCTCGTTCTCTTCTCTCCCAATTCTTTCGCCTTCTTAATCACACTCTCCACTCTATGCCGCCCCTTAAACCCCTCCGCGATCGCCTCCCATCTCCCCGGCTTGCCCACAGGATGCTTCCCCAGCAATTTCCTCAACACCTCCACATCTCCTTCGCTCCAATCCTTCTCCTCCACCACTCCATTCCCCAATTTCAATTTCCCCTCACTTTTCTCGGTCGATCCGTTGATCTTTGCGAGTTCTGGAGCATGGGCGGGAATAATAGAGCCAGATCCGGATTCAACGGACTTCCTAACGGGTTTACCCGATCTCTTACCGGATTTCTTATTTTCAGGCTCAGAATCAACGGGATCGTTGAATTGGACAGGAGGGCCGACCCCGACGCGGATATCGCCGGCGGTGATTGACAGCGGCGCAAAGGGGCCAATGAGGAGGGAAATTGAAAGCCATAAAAAGATGGATCTCAGAGGCTCAGAGGTGAAGTAAAATAGGGAGAGAACAAAAAGAGGGATGGAGAGAGAAAGGGAGATGAAGAGAGTAGGTCGGTGTAGAGAGGGCTTTAGAGGATTTGAATCGTCGGCGGCGGCGCCATGGGATTGAGGTAAGGGCTTGGAGTGGAGGACAAATCTGGGTCTGGCGTCCTCGTCCAGAAACTCCATGGTCAATGTCACAGTAGGACGTCCCAACAAAGAAGATGCTTAAATGTTAAATTGGAGAAAATAAATAAATTTTCCATACAGTTTATATCAAGCAAAATATATAAATAAAATAAAAATATACATAGGGGAAGTTTCCAGTATGGTTATTTAAACAAAATATATTTGATGAATATATTAGGAGCGTGTCCGGAGCAAACTGATTCGAGGAAGCAGGGCGAGACGACCAAGTCAACTTCCAAGGTTGGCCCCGAAGTTGGCCTCGGACGACCAGTCGACCAATGCCTGGTCTCGAAGAAGGGCGCGGATGAGACGTGCGGACGTGGTCAAAGGGCCTTACCCTTTTCTCTTGAGGCAGTTACGATTAGAGCTCAATATAAATATTTTTCCATTTGTCTTGGTAAGACATCATCACTCACATTGTAATCACATGACAAGAGTTCCTAATACAAGACTTTGTCTTTATTTATTTATTCTCAATTATTGGTTTTGGTTAATCGGTCCACCCGGATTAATTAATTCCATCATTGTTGTTTTCATTGAGAACTCGACATACAAGCTCGAGCGTGCTACTATCTATGGCGAGGGCGAGATCGAGGTCCAACTCTTGCAATTCTCGCAATACCCATGTCACCTCGAGTAGAAATGGCCTCAATAGGGCTACAAGTCGGCTCCATGAGATCAGCGAGATACCTAAGGGACCAACTCAATAACAGCTGCAATGACGGGTCGACTTCTATCGCCCCAACTACGGCCCCGGACCTCTAAGACGGGGTGGCCACGATCTAGCAAGTTGCAACTTTACTAACCTGCCTCTTCGAGGGGCTCTAAGGAGTAGTGCAGCCCCCTCCCCTTGACATTGAGGCATTGCTTTGGGTCGTGCAAGGGCGGCCAACCCTCACCCTGCCCCCTCCAGGGCCAAACGTGGCGCCGGATAAGGAGTTCAAGTCGAACGCGGAGGTCAACTCGCCCCAACCATCGGATAGGCAAGGAGGAGGTAGTGCTAGCCAAGACAGGCGAGAGCGTCGAGGAGTAGAAATATGGTTGTCGCACCGAGCCATGTCCGCCTTGGGATGTTGGGCACTCGAATATCAACTCAGGACCGCCTAGGGTCGAGGCCGACTACAAACGACCCACCCCTGGAAGAGTCATCTACGCAGAGGTCGACATGCTCTAAGCTCCGGTACGCCCCGAGTAGGCCTCAAGGGTCAAACGGTTGGGGGAGAGTAATGGTTGGGCTCCGAGCACACACCACAATGAGGTCGAGCAGTTGAGGAAGCGAATAGATGAGCTCTAGAAGAAAATAGATGCCTGGGACATGTTATCCGCCATGTTCACCAAGGAGGTCATGGTCGAGCCTTTGCCCAAGGAGTTCTGTTTTCCCACAATCAAAGCATACATAGGGGAGTCCAACCCACGGACCCATATTACTTGCTACTAAGCAGCCATGATGATGATCGAGGCCAGCGATGCGATCATGTGTCGAGGCGTTAGGGTCAAAGCCATCAGTGCACTTGACAGGCAACATTTGATTTGTTCTATCCGAGCTTCCTCTCCAAGCGATTTGATTGTGGTAACTTTGAGTGGTTCAATTCTTGCAAGCGGGAAAACAAGTTCCTTGTTGCAGTGAGCTTGTTCTACAACTTGTTTGCCCTTCCATTTTGGATCGAGAGGTATATTAACATTGCTTTTATCGGTCTCTTCTATAACAACTTATCTTTTCAAGTAAAACTTTGCATCTACAAAGTATGACTCCGCTTTAGGTGAACGAACTTTCATCAGCGACTACATTTTCTACCACACCGCCCTTCTCAAACATGAGGCATTGGTGTCATTATGAGGAAACCACCACATTCTCATGTATCCAAGGTCGGCTTAGCAACAAGTTGTAAGGCGTCTTTGCATATATCACATGGCACAGGGTACTAGAGTTTAACGTTCTGATCCTCAAATCAAGTCTAATTACACATAGGGCCCTTTGCCCACCTTGATTAAACCCTTGAATCATAAAGCAACTTTGAGAGAGTTCTTCAATAGAGAGGCCAAGTTCTTTCATAGCTCGAAGTAACAGAATGCTCACTGATCCTTATTTATCAGGATTATTTTAAACTTTCGCTCTGGGCATAACCTTCTACGAACAATGGGCAATTGTGAGGTCTACCGCTGAGCAATAGATCTTCATCTTTGAAGATTATCTTATTGGTGTATGATGCAGCCCTGTGGACTTAGACTTCATTGTTTCCACCAACCACAAGGAACATTACCGCACCTCAACATTTTTCTCGTTAGTATTTAAGCAAGTTCTAGTAATGTCTGTCCCACACAAGACAAAACTCATTTGGCATATATTGAATTTTGAGCTAGGGTAAATGGGGTTGCTTGTTAGGATATCCTTTCTTCTTCGAGTCATGGACAAGGTCCCTTGCTAGCTTTTTCTCAACCCATCACTTCATCATCTTCTTCAATGATCTAACATGACCAACATTTCTCCTCTACTTTTATGGGTAACAACTACCCAATCACTCTCGTTGGCAGAATCGACCTATCAAAGAGATCAAAATTTGCAAACTTCACAAAACGGGTCACAATTTATCATGGAAGCTGAGGCAGACATCAAGCAAGGAGGTGAAGAAGAAAGGTTATGTTTGTCCTAAACCTATTTGTGTTCACCATGATCCTTCTTGAGCTCTCGGGGATTTGACCGAAATCAAGAAGCAATGATGTCGGGTTGGTGTTGATAACTGAGACATTGTTTTCTCTGGGGTTGAATGGGTTTAAAATGTCAACAATGGAACCAAGTCAATAAAATTATTTTTATTTAAATTTTATATCAACATTGTGGAATGATTACCTAGAGAAACTTGAAGAAAATGCTAAGTGAACAAAATTTTAAAATTTAATGTGTTAAAATAAATCTTATTTTAGTTCAAGGTGTGAATTGAACAGTTGTTGATAGTAGATGGAGCTAATTGCAAAATCCATTACTCTTTTACTCCTTTATTTTTTAATAATACTATAATAAAAACATGAGAGAGAAAAAATGAAAAAAATAATAATAATAAGGTCATCGTCCATGCATTATATATGAAATTTTAATATTTCTTTTGAGTATGTCATGTCATGAGGAGTAAAAAATGTCATGTCATGAGGAGTAAAAAATGAGAGTAGCAATCAAAACATGTCATGTCATAAGGAGTAAAAAATGAGAGTAGAAATTAGGAGCCCATGTAAAATTCCAAATATAAAATGCTATATTATGATGAAACAATCAGAGACAAGACAAGACAACAACTAAGTGAAAGTCATCCACCAAATCTCTGAGAAATGTCAGAGAAACAGTAATGCAAAGGGTTCCCCAGAGATGAAGATATGAGTATTGAATATGAAAAAATATCTTTAAGGCTCAAAATAAGCTTCCTAACAATGGAACTCAAAAAATGGCAGTGCTTTTACCAAGAGAAATTTCCCTTCAATCTGGATTTTTTTGGCCTAAGTAACAGTGGCAGAACCACACATAAATCAAATTGAACAAACTCAAAGCTAGAATTATCTACAGCCAAATTAAATTGGGCATATCTTAGGGAGCAATCCTAAAGGGTATTGATCAAAATATAATAAAGATTTGATATTTAAGCAACCAGTTCTGGCCTCTGGCAAGCACTACACCAAACTGCAGTCAAGATGCTTCCCCCTCATTCCTCATGGTACTCAAAAATCATAATTTTTCCAATTCTTTTCAGAATTCAACCAATGGAAAATCATAATTTTTCCAATTCATCTTTAAATAAAGGACACTACACCCATTGTTCTAGCATACATTTAAGTTTTTGGTCCATTACAAATAAGCTTCTGTGGTTCACTTCAGTGGAAGGATCCCCAATATGTGTTAGATCAAAGAGAGGGCGCCATACTTCCAACTAAAAATAAAATCAAGAAAATATCATATGTTCTTCCTAGATGTTTAAAAGATAAAACCGAAGTAGATCACGGAATTTTTTGAAATGGTGTTATTTATAGAACGAAAATCAGTGATGGTAGATGCAAAAAGTGGAAACCACTGAATGAAGGAAAGATAAAACAAAAAATGCATGTAAAAGCCAACAAAAATGAACTGCGATCATACTTTAAACACTGGATACGCCTTTGGTTTCCAGCCTCATCATAGTTCTTAAAAGCTTCAAAGAAGCCTGTAGCTGCATATGCCCACTGTCTCTCTGCCATAAGCATTTTTCCTCCACATTCACGAATTATTCCCATGATACGTGGGTGAGGAATCGCTGATTTGACTGACAATGCTTTGAGATTTAATTCCTGAAATAAAAATATATTCATATGAATCTCAATGTAGTAATTTGTAGATTCAGAGAAAACATATCATTTCATTTTCAGAAAGAAAGAAAAAGACTATTCCATAGTAATGGCAAGGTATCACAAAGAGAACTATAAGCAAACTGAATGGAGCACAACATCTAAAACTTGGTTTTAAAAAATTAGAGGAAAAAGGCTCCCATCATATTCTTGAGGTATACAAGACCATAAAAAATATTACTTTTTTAATTTGGAAGAACTGGACATTATTTTCATGTCCTGAAATGGAAATTATGAATTTCAAAAGGAAGACAATGAAGATTACCCATCAGTGCACTTAAAACCGAATTTATATATATATATACACACACACACTCTTCCAGCAAATGGGAAAAAGAAGAATGAAAATAGTGGGCTTTTGCTAATTGGTTAATAAACCATTAACAAGTACTAACCCTCCCAAACTATATAAAATTTTAACCAATTAATTGAATAATAAGCAGTTGCAACAATTAAATTCAGAGTCCACCAAACACAGCAACCTGCCTCTTAACCCAACACTCTTAGAAATTTATATTAGAAAAATCAACAGTGAAATAAGAGAGTAAGGAAAAAGTTGTATAAACATTTTAATTTGATTGAAATGTTTATACAACTGTGACTAACAAGTCAATCCTATGATGCATTTGTAAAGGATGGGAATTGAGACCTCAAATTGCACAAAAGATCACAAATGCATTACGATGGAATAGTCTTTTTCTTTTGTGCATTTGTGGATAGAATTGCCGGCCAATGATGGGAGCCTTACCATGATGCATTACCATGTAAAGGATGGGAAGAATCAGCCCTCAAATTGCACAAAAGATCACAAATGCAGAACAGCATTGGCCGGCAAGATGGAAAATTAATACCAATTAAGGAATTCATGTAGCTAGGTTTGTTTATATTTCACTTTAAAATTTTAAAATTATCACTATCCACAGTTACCAGAGTAATTAAGTACCCAGACATGTTAGCTGTCTGGCTACAACATAAAACCTTGAGTAGCCAAGTGAAGAGCTTACTGTCAAAGTATGATAAAAATCGAGAATAAAGATTCACTGGAAGGCACATATAATGTTCATAGCCTTAAATTACTTAGATCAGTTTTTCTTAAATCACTTTGCACCTCATAAGTAATTTAAATTGCACTACCTTGAGTGTAGTAACACAGAATAAGTGCAAGTAGGCATCAGTGGGAAGGTAGTTTCATAAAAATTCTAAGGCATTCAAACCTGTTAAGAAATGGTTCTAAAAAACACACACACACGGCCTATATTTAAGTAGTTAACATGCTTATCTTGTTTTACTTTTTAATATGTTCTAACAGATCTGTGTTTGCCTAGTGCTGATGGTTTCTATTTTTTAAATAATTCCCTATCATTTTGTGAGGGAGCTTACTCCATGCCAACTATTAGACCAATTGAAAGAAATACACAACAAAGCACAAGGTAAGGCAATTCTTAACAATTGTAAGACATTGCAAGGCTTGGGAATAAAGCATGAAAGGCATGTTTTGGCAAGCTTGCTTTAATTTCTATTTGCTCAACTAAGCTCAAGAGTTTTACCACATCTAGCACATGCTCTCCTATATGCTCAAATTAAGGATTTCATGCAAGGTACATTAAGTCTCCATATGCTCTCCTAAATCTGTGTTTATTTTCCAAGAAGATGGTTATTTGTGTACAAAGGGAGTACTTTATAAGCTCAAATACCTAAAGGACCAAGCATATAAATCTCTATCTTCTCAATTTACTTTTGCAAGCATTTATTTATATTATAAAAGGCTATCTATTTTACCCTCTGCCAGTTCCCATCTTTATACCTTCTCAAATTACTTTTGCACACATTTAGGTTATCAGTGAGTAACTACAAATCCCATCAATATGCACAAGTTCCTAATATACTGATGATGTTACAATTCACATCACAAACACATACTATGCATAAGAATCTCAATTCAGAAATAAGCAAGCAAACATACCCATTGAGGCAACAAATAAAATAATAAAACAAAATACGAGTGACGCATACTATGCATAAGAATCTCAATTCAGAAATAAGCAAGCAAACATACCCATTGAGGCAACAAATAAAATAATAAAACAAAATACGAGTGAAAAAGAAAGAGAAGAGAGGACAGGGGGAGTGGGAGAGTGATAGCTTATTAAAGAATCAAAGATAAGTTCTCTAGATGAAATTACATAAGGAGCAAATGGCAAGAGCCTATTGATCCAATTCCAAATTCAGATCTACACTTTAATCCAAGTGGCAAACATGCCACACAATATGCTATAATCATAAAGTCACAAGAGAACATTAATACCATAATTCAAAACTCTAATGCATGAATAAAGGAAAACATGATGGATAAAGTCATAAAACAGCAAAAAGGCTAGCATACCTTTAGCTTTTTGTTATTCTTAGTCTCAGTGTACATCAGGATCTCAATTGCATATACCTCCAATAACTGTGTACCTTTCTTCTGATCATCTGAACCATCTTCTTTTTTACATGATTTATTTAGTTCCTTCAGAATCTAAATAAAAATATAAAATATCTAGTTAGGTTAACTCTCCATCTTAGAAAGTAACAAAATAGCCAGAGGTAAGCTGACAAAACATACTTTGCTCATTCACCCATATCAAACCAAATTTTGCACAGCTTTAAATTTGTCTTGAACCATAGCCTCTGCAAGACAAAGAAAAGCAGTGTGACTTCTTTCAGAAAGTTTATTTCAATGTCAGATGAAACTAGAATATGACCTCATTATTTGCTTCTTCAAGGGCATTCAGTGTAGTCTGGTAAAACTCTTGAAGGAGGCTAAAGTTCTGATTAGCTGATCGGCTGATACAGAAACAAAATCCATGATATTGTTTATACACTTTTCACTGTAATTTCG
>CP025648.1:3921068-3971901 GCA_003576665.1 Ipomoea trifida
AAAAAAAAAAAAAAAAAAAAAAAAAAAGGAACTAGAGGCTATAAGCATGAGAGAGGCTCTAAGTTGGTTAAAAGACACTAGAATGGCAATGTGAATGCGAAGACAAACTCTCAGCTGCTTTATAAAGCTATTCTTACTACTCATTTTCTTTTTGCTATTGGTTTACTAGTTGATGATATTAAAAAAATTAGTATCTATGATTGATGATGTTGAATTCCGGTTTGTAAAGTGATTTGCGAATCGTGCCACCCACATTGTTGCTCAGGAGACAGTTTCTGTGTCAGGTTGTAGAGAGTGGTTCGACACCCCTCTATCGTTCCTTGTTAATTGTCTTGTTGATTATTTAATGAATTTAATCTTTTGTGTAAAAAAAAACAAAAAACAAAAAGATAAAAAACAATTTAAAAAAACACTTCTAAAACGTAACTCATGAAATAGAAAGTAACTATAGTTGAAAAGTTCATCTGTTACGATTAGCATTTGAATTCGATTTGGACAAATGGGCACCTAATCAAAAATAAATATTTATCCTCAAAAATAAATATTTATGACACATTGAATTCAACCTTATTTGTCCCAATGTAGTCTACATTGCCCGTTATCTATTCATGTTTGCACTCTCACTAAGGGTGGGCAAAATTTGGGTCAACTCGAAATAAATGCATATTTGACCCGTATTGATCCGAATCGGGTCATATTTGAGGCTAAATGGGCTAGGCCCGCGTGAAAATCGACCATAAGTCAATATGTGAATATAGTGTTAAAAAGTCTTGAATTTTTCAATTTTTTTTTTGAATTTTATGAATTTATTATCTTTATTGTGAATTGTTAAAGTCTTAATTCTTTAATTATGACTAATGTGAATTGCAATATATTAATGTGAATTGTTTATACTAATTATTTAGTTTATATTGTGAATTTATACTTTGAATTTATACTGTCATATCTTATTGTGAATTGAACATACTTTATATTTAATAATTTAAAGGCAATTAAAATAGAATTTAAACTAAAAACTTAAAATTTACAAACTTTGCAGATAACATATTCACAAATGGCTGAACCAAATGAAAAAGATGAACAAATTGGTTTAGAAATATGGGATCCACAAATAGAACTTGTTAACTAAACCTAGATCTAAAAAAAAAAAAGGAAAGAAGTGAAAGATAGATCAGATGCGTGGGTTCATTTTGAGAAAATTACTGATGACAATGGTAATTTGGTGAAAGTTAAATGCATCTATTATAAGAGGGTGTGGGCTGCAGATCCCAAAAACATAGAACAACTAATCTAGAAATCACATGATCACGTGCAAAAAGAACCCTAAGCTAACATACAAAATCCAGTTCAAACTCGATTCCAGATTAACAAGCTCTTGATAAATGATATGGGTGAATCTGTTTTAGGTTAACCAGGCAACTGGAAATTTAATTACAGTAATGCAAGAACATCAATAGCTGCAATGATAATAACATATGAAATGCCATCTAGTATGGTTGAGAAATCTAGTTTCAAGAACTTTGTCAGTACTTGTTTACCCCCAACCTTTGTGCTACCATCAAGAAGAACAATAACTAGAGATTGCTTGGAAATTTATACTGAAACAAAGGGAAATATGAAGAGGATAATCAAACAAAGTAAACAAAGAGTGTCTCTTACAACTGATACATGAACCTCTAATCAAAGAATTTCATATATGTGTACAACAACACACTAGATAAATGAACAATGGGATTTGCAAAAAAGTGTCTTAAATTTTACTCCCATTGAATCTCATAGAGGTGCTAATATTGCTGAAACAATTGAGAAGTGCCTCATTGAGTGGGGGATTGACAAACTGTTCTGTGTTACATTGGACAATGCTAGTGCTAGTATTTCTGATTCTGAACATTTACATATGAGGTGTGTTGCCACATATTGAATTTAGTGGTCCAGGAAGGTTTAAAAGACATATCTCAGTCTATGAATGCTGTTAGAGCTGCAATTAGATATGTTAAGCAATCCCCCGCTAGGCTGAAAAAATTTAAGGACTGTGTTGAGAGGGAGAAAATTGATTGTAATAAAGATCTTTGTTTAGATGTGCCAACTAGGTGGAATAGCACTTTTATGATGCTAGATGTTGCTAAAAAATTTCAGAGGGCGTTTGAGAGATATGACAAGCAAGATCCTCAGTTTGAAAAGGAATTGAGTGATATATCAGTTAGCGTACCAAATGATACTGATTGGGATGTTGTGAGAAAAATGGTGAAGTTTTTAAAATTTTTCTATGAAATGACAGTTAGGGTTTCAGGGAGTTCCTATGTCACTGCTAATACATTTCTACCTGAAATTAGTGCAATTTATAATATCTTGCAAGAGTGGAAATGTTGCAATGATTTTGAACCTAGTTTGATGACAAATAGGATGATAACAAAATTTGACAAGTATTGGGGACTGCCTGGACATATGAATAAAATAATTTTCATTGCAGTTGATCCAACAAAGAAGTTAGGTTTCCTAACATTTGTTTTAACAGGAATGCATGGGGAAGAACATGGAAAAAAACTTAGAAATCTTGATTAAAGATGCAACCTTTAAATTGTTTAATCACTACAGAATTTTGTAGCAATCATCTCATGTTCTAAATTCTGATTTGGAAAATCTGGGTTCAGTTTCTTCAGCTTCAAGTGTTGTAACTAGTGATTTAGGTAGTCAAGGCATTGCATATGTAATGAGCAAATTTAAAAAATTCAAAAGTCAATCTG
This sequence comes from Ipomoea trifida, assembly GCA_003576665.1. Taxonomy (NCBI): domain Eukaryota; kingdom Viridiplantae; phylum Streptophyta; class Magnoliopsida; order Solanales; family Convolvulaceae; genus Ipomoea; species Ipomoea trifida. The sequence goes on from CP025648.1 coordinate 3,923,813, forward strand.
GTTCTATAATTGGAAAAACATAATTAGACAAATATTTGGGGGAAGATACAGAAGATGAACAACCTTTTGATATTCTTCATTGGTGGAAAGTTAATCAACCAAGGTTTCCTATATTGGCTGAAATGACACGGGATGTTCTAGTTGTCCCAATTTCTTCAGTTGCATCTGAATCTACCTTAAGCACTGGTGGAAGGGTACTTGATGACTTCAGAAGTAGCTTAACACAAAAAATGGTGGAAACATTGGTTTGTGCACAAGATTCGATTGGACCTAACGAAAAGCCATTTCATGTGTGAGGAAGATTATGATGTTCTTGAGAACTTAGAGAGATGTTATAATGTATTTTATTTCTTCTAAACTTTAAATATAATATTTGTGAAATTATTTGTTATTTGTTAAATTTCTTACACATCTAATTGTATTTTATGTCATAGATGTGGCTGCCAAAGACGTGGATCCAAATGCTGTTGATAAGTAAAATGGTTGCAACTTTTCATATCATTGTTTTGTATTTATCTATTGTATCTAATGGTATTTTTGAGGTTAATAGTTTTGTTGCATTGTTAATCTCTTAGAATGTGTAATAGTATGTTAACAGTGAATTTTTGGGATCTTGTTTTGAGCATGTGAATCTGGTAAGTATTTACACTTTTATATTTTCCTAATTTCTTGTTAAGTGTTATACTCTTATTCTTTTATAATTTATTTTTTATGTGTTGTGACAGACTAACAGCATGTTTTGAGAATTGATTGTGAAACTCTGAATCTGCCAAACATTGTTTGCATGAATTGCAGTTGATAAAGTTGTAATTGGTTAGTTTTTTTTTTTCTTCTTCTTCTAATTTCCATTTTAACTGTTTACACATTTTTAAATTTAATATTTATTTGTTAATATATATTTTTTTATTTGTTTTAAGACTATTTTTGGAAAGCTAACAGTGAAATTTGAAACTCAGGAGTTGAAAGTTTGAAATTGCCTATTTGTAGCTGGTAAGTGTTTACACTTCAAATTGAATATGCCAATATTTGAAGTTAACTATTATACTTTACAATTCTAATCTTTTATTTGTTGTGACAGTATGTTTTGTGAACTGATAGAGAAATTGAATCTGCCAAAGAAGCTTTGCAGGATTTGCTGCTGATAAAGTGGTAAAGATTTCCTTATTTTCAATTTAATTGTTAAGATATTTTTAAAATACTCATTTATGTTTGCATTTTGGCACTTTGAGAATGCAGATTCTTGAATTTTAGGGTCTGATTACTAACTGGAAATTTTCTCCAGTTTTCTGGAAATTTGGAAAATTGAAAAAGAGAAAATTTGTTTACTAGCACAGTTTTCCATTTTGAAAATAGGAAATATTTTCCAGTTTTGGAACACTATTAAAAACTGTTTTCTAAATGGAAAACAAAATCATATATCATCTATTAGATTATATGTCACTATAACCACATTCTCACCATTATTTACTTACATATTTATTCATTACTATGATTACATTCATTATCATCTTCTTTTACTTATCATCGTCTTCTATCTTTTCTACTTGCATTACTTATTTAAACATAACTTATTTGCTTATGCTTAAAATTATACATCATATCATTCACATTATCAAAATTAGAAATTAAATTCTATACCACGTTATATATTTTGATTGAACTCAATTGATTATTGGTTCAGATATTTTTAATTATGTTATATCGGATACAAGTTTGGTCCAAATATCGGATATCGAAATTTGACAACTATATTAGAATTCAAAAAAAAAATTATATATTATATACATGTTATTCAAATGAATATATCCAAGCATATTTTAAATATTAGCTCAAAAAATAACTCTATATTAAACTTATTGTTAATTTTATCTAAAAAAAAAATAAATTTGAAAAAATAAATGTTAGTAAACACGTTTTCTAAATAGAAAACAAAGAATGAAAACTGAAAAATAAGAAAACATAAAACATAAAACAGTTTTCTGTTAAAAAATATGTTAATGTTCCAAGTTGACAAGTTCTTAGTTTCTTAATTCCTACTTATTTTGAAAGAAGGTAAATATTTATTCCTACTTATTTTTAAAGAAGGTAAATATTTATGAATTACGATTCTTATAAATTTAAATAGTGAGTAATTGATTTATTATTTTTTCTAATTTTTGTTTTCTTTTTGTTGAAGATGGAACTGGAGAACAAAGAAACTTGTGAAATTTAGAATGTGCATTTTGTATTCTAAATTTGAATTTGCAGATGAGGTCCTTGTAACTTTTGTGGAGGATCAATATGTAAAGTCATAATTTGTAAATTATGAACTTTGGACTTTTTGATGAGCAAATCATGTAAAGTGTGAATTCTGAACTATATATGAACTTTATGTATTTGTAAGTCCTTGGAATTGTGAACTTTGGACTTTTTGAACTTGTAATTTGTAAATTATGAATTGTGAAGAAACAATATGTTTACAGTGTGAATTCAATTTGATCTTTATTGAAACATCTGTTAATACAATGAATTTGTTAAGTTGAATTTGTTAACACAGTGAAAATAGTTAAGCAAATTGCTCAAAATTCATATTTTGGGTTTTCGGATCCGAACCCGAACCCAACCCGACTTAGTTAACCAGAATCCGAAATTATTTATATGTATTTTGGTTCGAGTTCGGTTGTGATTAATTCACCCCTGAAATATTTCAGATTTTAATTTTGCCCTTAGATCGAACTTGAACCCGACCCGTGCCCACCCCTAGCTCTCACCCAAGTAAGTCAGTCTACAATTGTTATATCATAGACCATGATTCATATTGTATTGTGAATCTTGATACAAAAATTATATACCTTCAATTAATACATTCTGTACATAACAATTAACAATTTCTGTACATGTAAACAAATAACTTGATAATTAGTGACACATAATATGATAGCTACATGTACAGAAACTGTCAGCAGCAGGTACATAATGTGTCAACTATAGATACATAATATAAAAATTATTTTTGAACTGGGATTGACAATTCAAAGTAGACCCTCGTCCATGGTATAATTTGCCTTTAGCCTCTCCCACGCAATGAGTGTGACAAGTATAATTATTTTACATTAAGAACAAAAAATCTTTGTATTAAAAGTTTTGCTTTATTACTTGACTGTTGCTATTACCTAGGTTAATTATTTATCAACAATTACTAAGGTCGTTGTGTGCCGATGTAAGTAGTCGTTGAAGGTTCGTGCAATCGGTGTGGAGCACCACATGATCAAGTCTTCGTTTCTTAAGCCAAGAAAGGGCCTCCTTACATGCTATAGACTCTGCCATGAGAGGTGAGAAGCAGCCATGGATTGGACCGTTGAAAGCATCAACAAAAGCTCCACTGGCCGAGAGCAGGATTGCGCCAATGACCACGTTTTACACGCAAACGCTCAGCATGAATCCTCCTCACCTTGGTTTCCATGAGGAAGACAAAATTGGGCTTCTTACTAGACACAAGGTCTACTACTTTGCGAACTGTACATGGATTGCCCAAGCTGCGACAGTTCCAACTCAACGTACTCATGATGATGGGCGGGTCTGGGAACCAGTACCCGCCTGCTGCAAGTTTTTAAAAATATTAAGATATATGTGGGTGAACTGGACCACATTAATATTATGAATTCAAATATTTAAATAGCTAATAGATTTTTAAAATATTAAATAAAATTTAGGGAAAATTGCAATTTTCATCCTTAAATTATAAGATAATTGTAGAATTCGTCCTTAAGTGTTGATCATAGCTCACTTTTTGTTCCTAAGTTATCATTGGCGTTGCATTTTTCGTCATTCTGTGCACACTTTACGTTCTTGAGTTATATTAAAATTTCAAAATTCGTCCCTAATATTTTATTAGTAAAGAGACGAAAAGTGCAACATCAATGATAACTTAGGGATGAAAAATGAGTATGATCAACACTTAGGGATGAAAAATGAGTATGATCAAACTTAGGGATGAATTATACAATTATCCTATAACTTAGGGACGAAAAGTGTACTTTTTTCTAAAATTTATTTTACTTTGATTTCTTGTTTATAGTGCTGATACTTTTACTTATAATTCTTTTTTTTTTTTTTTTTTTGGTTCTAACTTTCAACTTTATAAACCCCACTTTTAGTAAACAATATTGCATTTTAACATATTTGGAATATTGTGGATTAAAATGCGCAAAACATTAGCGCTAAAAGCCATTATCATTAAACTTGAGAGAGAGTAACACCAAATTGAAATAATGATAATAAGAACAATTATTAGTTGTCTCATCAAAAAGTTAAGTTGCTAGGTATAATTCAAAAATGATCGTGCAAACAAGCATGCTAAATAATTTATTGTGTACTCTTATCCTAAAGTGAGTGTAATTAATAGTTAAAAAAAGTACTGTAAAAGTATCTTGAAACTTAAAATTGTATACATTAATTAATAATAATAATACATTGTATTTGAAAAAACATATCTAAATTTAAAGAAAGTAGTTTCAAATTTTACAGTAATCACTTACTAGTCAAGTAGTCATAATAATAACAATTTATTGATGATAGTTGTAGTTAATGCAATCACAAACAATTTGTTGACTAAAGCATTTGAGATTTGTGTGCAATGTAAGAGACATTTTTGTGCAATGTAAGAGACATTTTTGTACAATGCAAGAGACAAGGCAAGATTACATAAAAGTGAACATTGAAACACAAAAGATTAATATTAAGTTTAGTTCATGATTTTGATGAGTTCTTTAAAAATTTGACGAAACTATTAAAAATGTAGGTTTTTAGAAATAGGCACAGACCTAGTATTTATTATTATTATTTTTTTCTGAAAAACAACCAATCAACCTTAATTAAATAACAACAAATTCAGAAATACACAAAGGCGGGCAGGAATCCCAAACCCCTAGGACATAAGGAGAACCAGTCGCACGTGCAAGCACATGAGCTACATGATTCGCTGACCTCTTGACATGGTGAACAACAAAATTTTCAATGTCACTAGCAATTGAACGACATTGCTTAATGAGAACACCCACATACGAAAAGTCTCTACAATCGAAATTAAAACTAGTGCAGAAATTTAAAAATTAAAGTCAGTTTCCACAATGACATTATTCATGTTGCGACTCTTAAGCCAAGTAAACGCCTCCTTCACCGCCATCGTCTCGGCCAAGTATGGATCTCGAAAACATTGCAAATGACCACTATAAGTGGTGATAAACTTTCCCTAAGTGATCTCTTACCACGACTCCAAATCCCAAACTATCAACATGCAAAGCAGCATCTACATTAATTGCATTTTAACTTTCATATAAAATTTTCATCTACAAAAGGAGTAATTTTCTAACTCATAACATGCATTATTATCTTTCATATAAAATATTCAATGATTATTTGTGAATTAACTAATATTTGTATGAGTACTCAAAAAACTAATATTTGTATGAATACTTTTGTTATTCTTTCATATAAAATATTCATTGATTCTTTGTGAATTAACTAATATTTGTATGAATATTTTTGTTACTAATACAAGTAACATTAGCCAATGAACACATAAAATTGCATATATGCTGATTGAAGGTGGGAATCAATCTTCCTCTTTGTTTGTAATTAGTGCTATATTAGAAGCAACGTACTAACCTTTGTAATTATGTTTGCAAACATAAGATTAAAAAAATATAGAGAGAAAAGGAGAGATCATTTTGTTCCATAAAATAGTTATTTTGTCCAAATTTTTGAATAAATTTAATTTGCAGTGTTTATTATTATTAGATAATATTAGATTTTGAAAAAGTGTGATTGTGATCCCTCAATTCTTCCATTGTAGTTATTTTGATTTTTACTTAGGTTATTTGTGTAATTTCGGAGGTTGAGTGGGCTATATGCCATGGGCTATAACATAAAAAGTTGAAGAAAATGTAAACGCCCACCGTGGGGCTCGAACCCACGACCACAAGGTTAAGAGCCTTGCGCTCTACCAACTGAGCTAGACGGGCTTGTCATTCACGGAGTCAAATTTAACTATTTATATATTATTTTTACAGCGATTTGATTAGTATGAATCAACCGTATACGTTCTTTACAGAAAGAGAAAATATTTATATACCGTCCTTGTATAGGTGCTATACAACGGCGGTGAACCAAACGCGCCACCTCATTAAATTGTAAAGTCAACTTTAACTGAACTCTTTTATACAAATTATAATAATCTTAATATTGTTGTAAATAAAGCTTTCTTCATTAGTTAATCCCGGTGATCGTCGATTACAGAGGATATTCCGCAAAGGTGATCGGGCGCAGGGAGAGAAAATGTCTAAACAAGTAAAACAGTAATTGAGAGTGCCAAGGGAAAATCCAGAGACTCATTCATTCAATCAAATAACATTGCAAAGGAGAGTTCATCTGCCTTGAATTAAGAGCGACCGTTGCCTTCTTCTACCTTGAGGTCTCCACCAGCTGGGCTGTGAAGGTATATAGTCTGTAAACGAATATCCAGTTCTCCACCATTTGCGATAGATCAGACGAACGGGTAGCCGTGATCACATAGAGATCATCGCCACAATTTATAACCATAACATAATATAAAAATATTTTAAATTGTAATCGTGCACTGCACAAGGAAAGTACTAGTGTCAATTATATAGAGATAGCATGAAATATACAATCGTAATAGATCATGCAAGATTACACAGAAGTGAACTTTGATAAGTTTTTAAAAAACGTGATAAAATTATTTGTTGAAGACTAAATTTGAAAAAACCACTTTAATCCATCCTTGACAAAATTATTGATACCAAATAATTTGAGGAATAGGCAAACTTATTACTGTATTAAGTTTGGTAGAATTGGATTACACATTTATGTTTATACGTGTGAAGACCATAGTCTTGTAGTTGGATTGTACATTTATAATTATATTTACATATGTTATATGTTCAATAGAAAGTGGGTGAGTGTTTATATGTACTAATTTTTTTTTTTTATTTAAGTATTACTGGTTCAGTTACAATGAAGGTTTATATGTACTATCGAGGATAAAGATAGCCTAAGTCTTCTCACAATGAAGTAGTAATCCCTAAATCTGCAACAATATTTGGTAAACTCACAACACAGTTAACAGCAGAAACCAAAAAATTATCTCATGAACGCTAATTCAAAGGAAATATTCATATTAATTTATGAATGAATAATAAGTAGAACAGAGCCCTTGCAAAGCATTTATAAAAGGATAAAAAAAAAGGGGGGGATTCGAGGAATGGATAAAACTTCTAAACCAACAAAAATATAAGAATTGGAACAGCGTTAACTCTCAGCCTTCTCACCGTCCATACATAGAACGACCAGACAGAACAAGTACACGAAAATTTAAAAGAAAATAACAAAAAAATTTAAGGTTGCAAGCTCAACTCCTGACCCGATAGGAAAGAAGTCAAGAAATTTCGCCTCCAGCACCATCGGTTGCTCTTCGAGAAAACTAGAAGCACTTTCGGTGCACAATTGATGGACCGGATTCATCATACTCTGCCTTGGCAATCCACATCTGTAATGAACAAACAAAATGAAATAAATAGTGTGTCTCGAGTAATAGCAGAAAGAATTCAGATTGTTATAGTCACGTTAACTTGTCTGCATGAGATTGAGAGGGGGAGAGAGAGAGAGAGACCTGTTGGAAGGTGCTGAGTGAGGCCAAGATAGACCCTCCGATCCAGACACTATATTTCCTCTCGGGTGGTGCCACCACCTTGATCTTCATGCTGCTAGGAGCCAACGCAGTGATTTCCTTGCTCATTCTATCAGCAATCCCGCCGAACATGGTAGTGCCACCGCTCAGTACAATGTTCCCGTAAAGGTCCTTCCTAATATCCACGTCACATTTCATGATAGAGTTGTATGTGGTCTCGTGGATCCCTGCAGCTTCCATCCCGATCATTGAAGGTTGGAAAAGGACTTCAGGGCAACGGAAACGCTCATTACCGATGGTGATCACCTGTCCATCAGGAAGCTCATAGCTCTTCTCCACAGAAGAGCTGGTCTTTGAAGTTTCGAGCTCCTGCTCGTAATCGAGAGCTATGTACGAAAGCTTTTCTTTCATGTCTCGCACAATTTCACGCTCGGCTGAAGTGGTGAACGAGTAACCACGCTCTGTGAGTATCTTCATCAAATTGTCGGTGAGGTCACGGCCAGCCAAGTCCAGACGAAGGATGGCGTGTGGAAGGGCATAACCTTCATAGATGGGGACAGTGTGACTCACACCATCACCAGAGTCCAACACAATACCTGTGAAGAAAGTGAGCCAGCAGCTTCAAAATCAAACTCAGAATATATCATAAGATTAGCCCCCTTCACTTTTCCTTAAATTGGGTTGCAAAAATAAAAAAAAAAGTTTGCTGTTGAGTTTTGATTCTCGCACGCCCATGTAAGATTGCTCATCCGGAAATCGAATGGGCAAGCAAGCTTGAGGAGCCTTTTAGGCTCTCATTAAAGAAGCCTGGGAGGCTCCTTTATGTTGTGGGGTAACCACAACCAAGATGGCTAAGGACACAAACTTGTAACCATAAGGTCATGAGTTCGAATCCCAACCTTCTTGGATTGAGCTGGTCAGCTATGACCTATGGGCAACCTAGGCTGATTTACCTCAGTGTGGTTCTTTGCCAGCTAGGGGCACAAGGCAAGATTTACCCATGTAAGATTTGTATCATGCATTCACTCAAATGAACCAACTGATTTTATTTTTTTTAGAAAAACGAAAATTCTTACCAGTGGTACGGCCACTAGCATACAGAGAGAGAACGGCTTGGATAGCAACATACATAGCTGGGGTGTTGAATGTCTCAAACATGATTTGAGTCATTTTTTCACGATTAGCCTTAGGGTTGAGAGGTGCTTCAGTGAGGAGGACAGGGTGCTCCTCAGGAGCAACACGAAGCTCGTTATAGAATGTGTGATGCCATATCTTCTCCATATCATCCCAGTTGTTAACAATACCATGCTCAATCGGGTATTTCAAGGTTAAGATACCTCGCTTTGACTGAGCTTCATCTCCCACATATGCATCTTTTTGACCCATACCCACCATGACACCAGTGTGACGGGGGCGGCCAACAATGCTAGGGAACACAGCTCGTGGAGCATCATCTCCAGCAAACCCAGCCTAGTCATTAAAATGAATAACAAACGATCAAAGGGAGATAACCGTACAAATAGCTAGCACACCATGACTATTGACTACACAAAATGACAGTTTATCAGCTTTGTAATAGCCGAACCAACACTCCCCCAAAAGTCAAACAGGTACCTTAACCATTCCAGTTCCATTGTCACAGACAAGTGGTTGAACATCCTCCCCATCGGCCATCTTTTGCTACCTCCTGAAGCAAAAATGAAACTTATAATAATAATTACACAAAGATAGATAGCCATTCATTTCCAACATTTATCTCTCTAGTCTCTATTATAAAACAAAGATTTCCTACTATCAAAAAAATCCCTCATATGGGGGCAACCCCAACCAAGATGGTTGGACTGTTGACTTCCACAAGGTTCTATGTTCGACTCCTAGAGGGAGGAGCCTATTGGCATTCTTGCTGATTAGGTGACAAAAGTCAGATTTACCCAATGCACACCCTCGAGTGGTGGTTGCAGGTTATCCTTGTCACCCAAAAACATATTCCTTATATCATTATTGCCAGGGATGGATCAGAGTGATCTTCTCGCCCATCACAGATTCACAGGAAATGAACTATTACAATGCATTAATCTATAGAAACTAATGCATTGCAACATGATAAGCAAAGATTCAAGAGAATGTAGAAGATCAAAGAAGTATAAGACTATAAGAGAGCACTGAAATGACCAATTCAATCTGTCATGGAGAATGGAATCTCAATCTGATCTAATCCTCAACGATTGAATAAAACAACTCAATCTGTCATAATCATTAGCAATGTTCCAATTTCAAATCATTCAATAAAAGAATCATCTTCACATTGCCCCACAATCATTGAGAATATAAGAGAAGAACGCGAAACAATATCAAATTGTAGCATTCGAGTAAAACGCAACAGTCCACCGATTCAGCCTAATATCGTACAATTCAAAATACTACCAAACCAATATAAAATTGCATCAAGAAAAGCACAACCCACGAATCTACCTTAAAATGAAAATGAAAAACGCTGCATGAAGATCCCAAAATTTCAAAACGTTCTACAATCACACAATTCTTCCACCAAAGAACAATCTTTTCCAATGAAAAACAGAATATAAACAAACAAACAGATCGATGAATGGATCCAGAGATTGAAAATGAGATTACCTTTGGGAAACCTCGAGATCGAAGAGAGAGAGAGAGAGAGAGAGAGAGAGAGAGAGAGAGAGCGGGAATGGAGAGGAGAAACAGAGGATGATAATGATGATGGGAGCTTTTGTTGCTCTTCTTCTTCTTCTTCTCTCTCTCTACGGGTTTGTGCGTGTATGTATAAGGTTGTGGGGGAACGTAAACCGGATTCTGGAATGGGAGATGAAATCTGAGCCGTCGGATGAAGATGCAGTCCGAATGTACAGAATTGAGTGCCAAGTCGGGGGTATCATTGCTCTTACTAAAGTATATATATACACACACATGTAATCCATGTACACTATTACAGAGTATTTTATATAATTTTTTTTCATTTTATTTAAAAAAATTAGTTAATTAATTTTATAAATGTTAAGCCAAAAAAGTGGGGAATTTTTATTTAACAATATTACAGCAAAGGACATATCATTATAACTCGTGAATCATACCAGATAAGTAAATTATACTAGAAACATTATGTGCAATTGACTTGATCAAGGTAAGAGAATCATCCTCCACTCACTTAATGACCTCTTTCAGAGCTATACAATTTGTATCTATCATGAATTAAATTTTTATTAGTTAAAACGTTTAAACTACCCGACAAATTGAATCCTTGTAACTCAATTGGCATAAATAGAAGTTTCATGCTTTGGTAAAATGTGACTTACAACTCGAGCAATATTATAATTTTGTCATTTTACTGTCTACAAATTACCTAACTGATTTGTAACTTATATTTCATTTTTTTATATTAATACACTAAAAAGTCATTACTGATATTATACGCAACAAATATAAGCTTGGGATTCAAATTTATTAAATTCATTCATTTTATGAAATGAAGAGAGCAAGAGGTGTATGAAACTACTACTTTACCCTTTATTATGTTGAGTTTTTTTTTTTCCGCTTAAAAAATATTTTACTTTTTTTTTTTTGTTTTGTTTTGTTTTTTTTTTTCTCTCTTTGTGTTCTGTTTCTAATTTGAATCCGATACTCCATGAGATATTAGATATAAAGTTCTTTGCTAACGATTTATGAATTTTTAAAAATTAGAAGATAAATTAATATATTGACAACGAAAAATCGTTAAAGTTAATGTTTATTAATCAACAAATTATGTTTTGTCAACAAATTTACATACGATTAATCATACTTACATTTTTATTGAATTGTATATAAGGGCATATCTAATTGTGGAATTTTTTTAAAGTTTTTTATGAACTCCAACATCAAACTATTTATACAAAAATAATCTTAAAATGGATTAGAGTTATACTTCTTTTTCTTTTTTTTTTTTTGGAATTTCAGCTCACCAAATTACCATATGACCCTTTGGGTCTCCAGAAGATTCTGGAACTTTGAAGTTTGAAACCGTCCCCAACTGAATACAAATAAATTGGCGCCACTCAGCTCCGTTCTCCTCTCTTCTCAACAGAAAAGCTGGAGACTCTCTCTTCTCACTCCGACCTCTTCTCGACTTCAAGTTCCCTTCCTAACTTCTCCAGATCCCTTCTGTGAAAAATTTCTCAATCAGAGCAACCACAATGGCCGGAAAAGGTGAAGGATCGGCGATCGGGATCGACCTCGGGACGACCTACTCGTGCGTCGGCATTTGGCAGCATGACCGTGTGGAGATCATCGCTAATGACCAGGGCAACCGGACGACTCCGTCTTATGTGGCTTTCACTGATTCCGAGCGTCTCATCGGCGACGCTGCTAAGAACCAGGTCGCCATGAACCCGACGAACACCGTTTTCGGTACGATCTCGCACAATATTCCTTCCTTACTGTAAATTTCCCTGGTAAATGAATATTTGCGTGTTTTCTCTGAGTTTTACGTACAACGTTGAAGATTTGATGGATCCATACACTAACTAAAGAAATACAGAGTATTTAAGTATGCTGTAATAAACTGTCGCCAAATATTTAATTCCGTCGCGCAAGTCCTACACTCCTACGGCCAGGGTGAACGTTTATGATTTTGTCACTAATAAGTGGATGTTTAAGCTTTTTAAAGACCTTAATTGGTACGATCTCGCCCCAAATTCCTTCATAGCTGTAATTCTGTAAATTGCCTTGGTTATCTGCCTGGAAAATGAATATTTGCCTCTTTTTTTTTTTTTTTTTTTCTGAGTTATACGTACATGGTTGAAGATTTGATGGATTCATACACTAACTAAAAAATTCAGCGTATGCTGTAAGTCTGTAATAAACTGTCGCCAAATATTTAATTTCGTCGCGCAAGTCCCACTGCCTGGGTGAACGTTTGTGATTTCATCACTAATAGGTCGATGTTTAAGCTTTTTAAAGTGCTTATTAGCTTATTATGTGTTTATATATATATATTTTATCTGCTAATGGTCTTGTATAGGCCAAGTTTGTAGACTGACTCTAATTAAATAGGCTTGTTCGTGGATGTATTGGGTATTGGATGAAGGATTTTGTTGCTTTGATCTTGTAATGCAGGGAATATATGATAACTTTTCTCATCTATGGTTGTTTGTTAGTACAATGGTTTTATGTTTTTGCGTTTTGGATTATTTATAGAAAGAAATAACGTGGTTAGTGTGTGTGTTTTTTTTATGATAGATGCAAAGCGCTTGATTGGCAGGAGAATCAGTGATCCATCAGTCCAGAGTGACATGAAACTCTGGCCTTTCAAGGTTGTTTCTGGACCTGGTGAGAAGCCTATGATTGTGGTCAACTACAAGAGCGAGGAGAAGCAATTCGCGGCTGAGGAGATCTCCTCAATGGTTCTTATCAAAATGAAGGAGATAGCAGAGGCCTTCCTTGGGACAACAATGAAGAATGCTGTTGTTACTGTCCCTGCCTACTTCAATGACTCTCAGCGTCAAGCTACCAAGGATGCCGGCACAATTGCTGGCCTCAATGTGATGCGTATCATCAACGAGCCCACTGCTGCTGCCATTGCCTATGGCCTTGACAAGAAGGCAACCAATGTGGGTGAGAAGAACGTGCTTATCTTCGATCTCGGTGGTGGTACTTTTGATGTCTCACTTCTCACCATTGAAGAAGGTATCTTTGAGGTGAAGGCCACTGCTGGTGACACTCACCTTGGTGGAGAGGACTTTGATAACAGAATGGTGAACCATTTTGTTCAAGAGTTCAAGAGGAAGAACAAGAAAGACATAACTGGAAATCCTAGAGCCCTTAGAAGGCTAAGAACTTCTTGTGAAAGGGCTAAGAGGACTCTCTCATCCACTGCCCAGACAACTATTGAAATTGATTCTCTTTACGAGGGCATTGATTTTTACTCTACCATCACTCGTGCCCGTTTTGAGGAGTTGAACATGGATCTGTTCAGGAAATGCATGGAGCCTGTTGAGAAGTGTTTGAGAGATGCCAAAATGGATAAGAGCACTGTACATGAAATTGTCCTAGTCGGTGGATCAACTAGGATTCCCAAGGTCCAGCAATTGTTGCAAGACTTCTTCAATGGCAAGGACCTCTGCAAGAGCATTAACCCGACGAGGCTGTTGCTTATGGTGCGGCTGTACAAGCAGCAATCTTGAGTGGTGAGGGGAATGAGAAGGTTCAAGACCTTCTGCTTTTGGATGTTACCCCACTTTCCCTGGGTCTGGAGACTGCAGGAGGTGTTATGACTGTTCTCATTCCAAGGAATACTACCATACCCACAAAGAAGGAACAGGTGTTCTCAACCTACTCTGACAACCAGCCTGGAGTGTTAATCCAAGTGTTTGAGGGAGAGAGAACAAGGACCAGAGATAACAACTTGCTGGGTAAATTTGAACTCTCTGGCATTCCTCCCGCCCCGAGAGGTGTCCCTCAGATCACAGTCTGTTTTGATATCGATGCAATGGCATCCTGAATGTGTCAGCGGAGGATAAAACGACTGGGCAGAAGAATAAGATCACCATCACAAATGACAAGGGAAGGCTGTCCAAGGATGAAATCGAGAAGATGGTTCAGGAAGCTGAGAAGTACAAAGCTGAGGACGAGGATCACAAGAAAAAGGTGGAAGCCAAGAATAGCTTGGAGAACTACGCGTACAATATGAGAAACACAATCAAAGACGAAAAGATCAGCTCCAAGCTCAGTGATGCTGATAGGAAGAAAATAGAAAACGCTATCGACCAGACCATCCAGTGGTTGGATGCGAATCAACTGGCAGAAGTGGATGAGTTTGATGATAAGATGAAGGAGCTGGAGGGCATTTGCAACCCCATTATCGCCAAGATGTACCAGGGAGTTGGTGGTGGTGCTAATATGCCTCCTGGCATGAATGCTGATGTACCTCCGGGAGCTGCAGCAGCTGCCGCTGCTGCTGCAGGCGGCGCAGGTCCCAAGATCGAAGAAGTTGATTAATGGTGGTGTTCTGTTGGTTCTAGGTTTGGACATTGTGAGTCTTTGCCATTTTTTGCCTAGTTTCTTTGTAGTTGTCTTTGCATTGAAACAATTTTCTGACTTCTAAAATGGCTGTTTTGCTTTCAGTCGTTTGAAATTGGTATTCATTGTTCAAACACTTAAATAATGAATGCCAGGAAGTCACGCAAATATCAAATAATGTCTACCTTTTTCAGTTGAGTCTTGTAACAGCTGCATTTTGTTCCATAATGTGTATGCAACAAGAAAACTGATTGATTTTACCCTCCAACCACAACATCCCTCAGAATACTGCATTTAATACTCTACCTTATTTTTCAAGTCAAGCAAGAGTGAATATACTACTTCGGAAACAAAAATATTACTCCACAATAAATAAAGCTACATGATCAAAATTTTTCACCTACCATTTGAATTATTTATTAGTTACCGTGAATTAAACAATCCCACTATACTTTTTTTTTTTCTTTTACAAAAAAGGAATATAGTTATATTGTGCCGCCGCTTTCCTAATCAAAAGATAGGAGAGCACCCCTTCTCCCGAAGTTACGGGGTCATTTTGCCGAGTTCCTTTGACATGGTTCTCTCAAGCGTCCTAGTATACTCTACTTGTTCACCAGTGTCGGTTTGGGGTACGGTCAGTTCACCGGGAGGATTGCCCTCCCAATTCGAAGTTTTTTCCTGGAAGTCCAAACGAGTCAAATTTTAATCTCTATATGGTTCTTGGGATAACCTGGGTTCAATTTTGACACTTAGTTGGGTGGATTCAAACCGTAAAACGGACAGGAGATAGACCCGAAATATCTCGTGGTTTACACCAATGTAATCCAATATTAAATGCTCATACAACAATGTAGCACCCTTTTGCATAAAATACGCATTTCTTTCATAGCAACCACAGCAGATATATAATGTACAAATATTTCCTAACTTCAATTTTACTTTAGCTAGAGTGTATTTTAACTTTTTGCATCTTACTTTCATCTGCGGCTTCAGTGACGACCAATGTGCCATGCAAAAGTATTGATCATAGGCCGGTAAAACTAGACACGCTCTTGAGTGCTTCCTCTTCCATTTCAACTAGCTGATGACAGAATGTTTCTACATCGGCTGCCTCTTTCTTGAGCGCAATTCTGAACTCCTTCCACCGGTACTCACGAGACCCATCACCCTGCACTGGACCCAGAACTTTTCCCAGCACATCAAATCCTTTTCGGTCTATTGAAAGCAGAAAGGCATCCTTCACAAAAAATGACAGATAAGTTTAACTTATGCCAGCATGGATTCACTTCCTTATGTATTTCATCGCATCCGAAAGGATTTCCTCCCCTCCCTGGTTTGACAGGATAGAGGAGAAAAGGAAGTGACAAGTGTGAGATGGAATTTACATCCAACTCAACTTCAAGCTAAGAAATAAGAATATTTTTTCTCTCTCTCTATGCATTCATACATGGCTCTATTGGAAGCAATTTAATCTAACTATGAAGACAAGACATCATTCGCACATATCTATCTGTCCACTACTATGCCAACAGGAAACCCAAAAAGAAGAGTGCAATTGCAATCAAACTTATAAGTCATTGGCAGAATTACCTTGGCATTTTCATTCAAGTGCATCATACAGAAGAGGATTAAAGCTCTGCGCCTCATCTCACTTCGATTAATTCCATCAATCAGGCTTGTACAGAAAGGCGCTGAAGATAACAAACATATCATGTAAAGTGAAAATGCCAAGCATAAAAACTGTTCTGCTTCTTAACAATTTTTTATGCATAACCACTACAGGAGCTAGGAGCTTACATAAAGGATCTGCCTTTGATGCTTCAATATCCTCTAGAGCCACTTCATGGTTACCTCCATTGCTGTCAATATACATGCAAGAACTGCAGAGCACATAAGCTTATGTATTAGCTCATGCTTATATTTTATTTCAATATTTTATGAGCTCCCCCCAAAAGTTATAATTAAGTTGCCAGGCCAGATTTAGTTGCAGAGCCACTAGGGAGTAAGGGGAGTCTAAAAAAATGATTATGCCCTTGCAACACCATTGCCAAGAAAATATGTGCTATAACAAGGCAGAACTGAGAACTTGATACCTTATATTAAATTTGTACACAGTATATTTGTTATTCTCATCTAGTAACTCCCGGAGGTTGTCACTACGGGAGGTATAACTGAGACAAGATGTACTCAATATAGCAGAAACTGAATAACTTGAATCCTTTATTGTTTTACGCTCCGATGATGTAATCTCCCTAAGGGTATCTGCAGCCAATTCAGCCTGCGGTCAAGAAGAAGACAGAGTAAGATAATAGTACCTCTTCCCATAACAAGATAATTTGTCCAATGTCTCCTTGATTCAATAGAGCGTGCTTATCACATTCTACAGGATTGAAAGATAGGTTATCCTCTGCTTAGCAAATCATATTTGCATGCAGGAGGGAAAACTATTTGGCATGGGTAAACCAGGAATGACTTTTTAAAATAGTAATTATTGAAAATGAAATTTAGAGTAATAAAGAGTCCACAAACAATTGATTTCTAGAAAAGAAAAAAGAAACTAAAGCAGTACTGCCAAATTACACAGTTCACAATGAAGCTGTTAACTAATCTATTAAGTGAGAGATATTGTGTACAACCTTTTTATCTTTAAGAGGCACGGCATCACCCATCAGAGCAACCCGAGTTGGCAGCTGCATATATGACAAAGAGTTTTTCTTAGTTTGAAACAAAATTTCACCAAGAAATTGCACATCCACACATTATAGATCAGGAAATAAGCCAACAAAATGTTATCAAAATCAGCTATTCAAGGAAAGAGACCCTTTTTATCGACATAAACAGATTTGCAAGTGGGCCAGGGAAAGGAGCCGTTACTGAGAAAGAACCACGCTCATCAATGATTGTGTTCTGCAAAAAAAAGAAACTCAACTTCCTCAGGTATGTGCTAACTTGTGAAAAAAGAAAACTGGATTAATATGATTCGTATCATAATTTTTAATTGATATCATCCACAAGTCATTTCATATAATTGTTATCCTGAATTAGCATTAATTTGTGGGTTCTTGCTGTATAGATTACTCTCTAATACAGAGCAGAAAGTGACTTAATACCAATTTGGCAGTTTGGAGTGCAGAAATGCAGAAAACAATAAATCATTTGGGATAACAAACAGCAGAAGTGAAAAATGATGTGTGAGGGACGGATCCTTTTGAGGTCATTATCAAGACATCAGTGAGCAGCCTTTTAAAGTTGCATGCCAAAGGAACCAGAATTTTGAGAAGTCAGAGATGATAAACTCTACTACATTACCCTTTAATCTCATAGCATCCCCTCATTTTATGTAAAAGTTATGCTCTTCTTATTAAAAAGGAAAAAGTTATGCCCCTCAAAGGACGACTCCATACCTAAGCAACTCATAGAGATAAGTCTAATTGTCAGAAGTAAACTTCTTATTGAAATCTAAGATTGTTAACATGAAGCACACTTGCAAAGAGAGAAATGCCAAGTGTCAAAACTATGAAGGCATGCTATTTATCAGAGGACATTGCAGGCTAAATCATTTAGTAGTAGCAGCCTAGCATATGGATGAATACATTTTTTTCTCCTTATATGCAGCGTATCGTATCACGTATACATAGTTGCTTCCCCTTCACACCAACTTGGGTCCAAAACCAAAATTTCACAAATTGGCAATTTTTTAAAAGATGCCCTTTTCAGTTAGATCGCCATCTAGATTACTAAACTAATTTTTCCACTCGAATAGGTTAATTAATAAGGAAATCTCAGTTACAGATCCAACACATTCAAAGTGGCAAACTAAGTCTGCAGTATGTGATACCAAGTACACTATACCTAACAAATGAATTCACATGAAACAACCCAGAATTGCTTTGACATTGAGTACTAAGGGTGACAAGTGGTTAAAGCAAGTAATTTTGTATATCCACACTTCCACAGTCATTAATGATCAGTCAATACAGTCTATTCCACGAGAAGACAAAAAACATACCACATTATGCAAGTCCTTCTCGGGTACCCATATGTATGGTTTCCCTTTCTTGACAAAGTACTTAACTTTCGAACTGTGTATATCCTGTTTGCTGAAAAAATTTTAAATAACATATATATGAAGTTAAAAGAGTATTGCTTCATACCTCAAATTTATCCCACAACATGATAATGCACAATTAATATCAGTTATACAGCAGATACATTCTAAATTACCTTCCCTTAGCATCAGCTTTGATGGTGTTAAGATTACCTTGCCAATTTGATGCTAATATTTTCTGCAAAAACACACAAATTAAAGTTAGAATTACAAGGTAAAACAAAATAGGGAAAGAATGAACCTTAAAGACGTCTTAACCTTGCATTTCTCAGCTAAAGTCAGAACAGACGATTTGGTTACTTTCGCCATTCGTGGCCCGTTTTACAAAGTTGCACAGCAGGTGTTTGTTGAAATGGCGGATTAAAGGAGGAGAAACACCAAAGCGCCAGAAAAGTGAAGGAAAGTCTCTCACTCTCTCCTCCTTGCTACAGAAGGGTTTCAGATCAGGGTTTTGCTGGGGTTTTCAGCTCCGGACTCGGGTTCGGGTTATCGGGGTACTTGTATATTTGTAGACTTGTAGTTATATTTAGGGACAATCACGGTTTGATTTCAACCGTCCGATTTAAATTGAATCGGAACAAGAACTCAAAAGATTTTGATTTCAGTTTGATGCAATTGAGAATTAAAACTGTCGCTTTTGGTTCGGAATTGGTTGTTTTCGATTTTAAATCAAACAAAAAAAAATGTTATAGGGTGTTTGGTTGGGACGAGGGAATTAGGGGGAAAGGAATTGTAATTCGGTGGAATTGCAATTCAATGAATAAAGTAGGAATTGAAATTACAGTGTTTGGTATACAGAAATAGGAGTACAAGGAATTGAAAGGTAAGAAGCGACAAAATGACTAAAATGTCCTTATGTTGTGGTAGATGTAGTAGTAGTAGTAATTCTTTCAAATAATAATAATAAGTATAATAATAATTCATTCAAATAATAATAATAATAATTCTTTCAAAATAATAATAATAATAATAATAATAATTCTTTCAAATTTTTTTTAAAAAAAAAGGAAAAAAGACAAAGGGTATGGGAGGAGGGACAAAATTGTCTTTACACCAACAAATTGCCCCTCCTCTCCACCGAATTGCAATTCATGAAGGGTACCCCATGAATTGCAATTCTTCATTTGGAGGGAATTGCAATTCTGCGGACTGGAACTGTCAATTCTATAAATATTAGATATAACCATTTTATAAAATTTAAAAATTTAATTGTTAACTTTAGATTATTTTAAAAATAAAAAATAGAATTTTTTTTAAAAGTTCAAACTGGAACTGTCAATTCTAGTTTGTCATTTTCTATAACCTTAAACCGTTGGTTCAAAACTCGAACTGAACTGTGATCACGTCTAGTTATACTCAATTATTTGATGGAAAAATAAATATGTTGCCTATCTTTCTATCTGATTGTTTATGTGAAAATGATAATTTTGACTTGAAGGAGTGGCTAAGTGGATGTGATATGGTTCTCGTATTTAAATGTCACACATGATCTTTTTGGTACAAGTTACCACTCATGTGCGATTTACAGACTAATACACAAGAGATAGAATTTATCTAGTGAACACTTTCAAGTAATAACTGTGAGTTTTATCATCTCACAGAAAAAAGAGATAATTTTTCTTTTAGGAGTAAAATTTATTCTAAATATGTTAATTTTATTGGATGAAAAAAAAAACAAAATTGATGGTTCAATTTTTTTTTTTAAGAAAAATGAATTAATTGGAATATGACACTAGTACAAAGATAGAGTAGGGCCCTGTTTGGTAAATAATCAGCCTATCAGTCAATTTTGGCTTATTTGACCACTATTAGTTGTTTGGTTAATAAGCTTTTTGTAACTCTAAAATACTAAAATTCAAAAGGCTACCCAAAGCAGTATTTTCAATTGGCTTTTTTAGAAAAGAAATTATATCAAATAGTTATCAGCTAACAGCTAATCTATCAAACAACTTTTTACAATCAGCTAATGTTATCAACTAATCATACCTTCTAACCCAAACAGCTAACATCCATTTACCAAACAGGGCCTAGATGTTGTTGTTGTTAGCAACCCAATCTTCCCTAGAGCGCTGGAAGCACATAAGTTCTTCTTGATAAAGGATATCGTGGTATTCCTCTGTCAATTTTCGCTCGAGCTTGACTAGACCTCCATGATAATTAACAGAGAGACGGTTTTGAATCCACTGAAGACAAGCCAAAACTTTCTTCTTCCGGTGGTGGATATTGCTGAACATAATCCTATTCCAACAAGTGAGGGCATTTCCCATCCGGAAACATTATTACATACGTCCTGATCGGCTGATCCGGCTTCCGCGTAGTCTTAACAACATCAACGAAACTATGATTGGTGAGCCAGGAATACTGCATATTACCACGCTGCCATGCCCTCTGGCAACTAGATAATAAATTTGGATGACCTCAAACGCCATGTGCGAGATTATTATGTTTGTCTTTTTTCTCAGGAGAATTATCCTTCTCATCAGTATAAATTAGATGGAAAGTTCCCTCCCCTTTTGACACAAGACTGGAAAGAATTCAACAGAGCTGTTACAAAGGATGAGATTCATTCTGCTCTATCGGCTATGGCACCATTCAAGGCTCCGGGTCCAGACGGTTTCCACGCAGCGTTTTACTAACGAATGTGGGGCATTGTTGGTAACAGTATCTTTGAGCTGGTAGAGAATGCAGTCGAAACTGGCACATTTCTTGCAGAATTGAATGAAACTATCTTAGCTCTTATTCCAAAGATAAAATCTCCAGAGACAATTAAAAAATTTAGACCAATCAGTCTCTGTAATGTAAGGTACAAGATTATCACTAAAATAGTCACTAATAGGTTGAAGGCCATTCTTCCAAAACTTGTGGGCCCGTTCCAGAGTTCATTTGTCTCGGACAGACAAATTTCTGATAATGTTATTATCTATCAAGAAGTAATGCACTCAATGCGTACCAAAAGAGGGATTCAAGGTTATATAGCTGTCAAGCTGGATTTTGAAATAGCCTATGACCGCCTATCTTGGCCTTTTATTGAATAAACTCTAAGGGAAATCGGTTTCAACCCGAACTGGATTACGTTCCTTATGATTTGCATCCAAACCCCTCACATGTCCATCTCTTGGAATGGGGAATGTCTTCAGCATTTCCGCCCGGAGAGGGAGATACGCCAAGGAGACGCAATGTCTCCGGCTATTTTTGTCTTGTGTCTCGAGAAATTGTGCCAATTGATTTCTTTAAAAGTCCATTCGGGATAATAGAAAGGTATTAGGTTGACGCCTACCAGCCCAATCCTATCTTATCTTTGTTTTGCAGATGATATGGTTTTGTTCTCCGAGGCTTTTGAGACGATACGTGATAGTCTTCACCGATTTTGGGTGGTTTCTGGTAAAAATCTTAGCTATGCTAAGTCCCATGTTTATTTCTCTAAAAAGGTTAATCCCGACTTTGTTAATGCTATTGCTAGTCGTTTGTAGATTAACAGAACTAACGACTTGGGCAAGTATCTTGGCGTACAGTCGATCCATGGGCGTGTTACTTGCCATACATTCAACCAGCTTCTTGATTATATCCTGAGCTCCATAAATCCACCCTTAGACTCATGAAAAAGTAAATTGAGTCAATTTAGTTATGAGACTTTATATGAATTGAAAGTGTATATTTTTGTGCATAAAATGTTCAACCCAAATCTTAATATTTGTGGCATGAATCAAACTTCTAAACTATATATTACTATGTTGCCAAGATTTTATGATTTAGTGACACCCGATTGCACTCCCATATAGAAGGGATGGGTTCGAGTCTCAGTAGATAATTATAAACAGATACTACATTCTAACAGAGTCAATAATATTAAAAAAAAAAAAACTATTACTATGCATTTACTTTGAAGCCCCTCCCTCTTTATGATCCAAAAATAAACTACTATATATACACACTACTAGACCCCACACCAAATCATTTATATACAAGTCCACTCGTTCACTAATAATAATAAATTGCAACACGTGAACAAGGGCATGGCATGGCATTCCCAAGCAGGCAACCATTGATCCTCGATCTCCATTACCCCCACCACCAAGAAAAACCTTTATATATATAAATATTGCCAAAAGACCAAATGATTCTTCAAGGTGCATATATATAAATATGGGATATTTATTGGCTTTCGGCCTGCAGGCTGCAGAAGAGTTTATGCAAGTGGAGGAGAGGTGATAATAATGGATCACGGGTGAGTGTTTTACCTTTCTCTAAACGCCAAAAATTATCACATCAAAAATCCTTTCCATCTTCAACTTCTTACTTGTACTCTCTCTTGTTCTCTTCTGCCTTTCTTTTCTTCTTGCACCTCTTACAATATAGTGCTAATAAATTACTGAATACAAACAAAAACTAGCTATGACTTTGGCCCGGGTAAATAATCAGCCTATCAGCCAATTTTGGCTTATTTGATCACTATTAGTTGTTTGGTTAATAAGTTTTTTGTAACTCTAAAATACTAAAATTCAAAAGGCTACTCAAAGCAGCCTTTTCAATTAGCTTTTTGAGAAAAAAATTATACCAAACAGCTATCAGCTATCAGCTAACAGCTAATCTATCAAACAACTTTTTACAATCAACTAATGTTATTAACAAATTATACCTTCTAACCCAAACAGCCAACAACCATTTACCAAACAGGGCCTTTAGCTATATATGCCAGCAGCATCATATCATTGCCCGACACCAAGGGTGTGTTTGGTTCGCACATGAGAATTGGAGTCATGATGAGAATTAAAATAGATTGGTAATGGTAATAATTTTGGTGAAAGTATTTTGTATGTTTGGTAGTAACTTGGAATTGAAATGATTACCGGCGAATGATGTTTGGTTATGTATGACTCTATAATGGGAATAAAAGTTTCAAAAATACAAAAACAAAAAATCAATGCAATTAATCATAATATAATGATATCCAAAAACACCAATATGAAAAACTCATCAAAACAAAAATTTAAAAGTACTAATTCAAACTTATAAATTAAATTATACCAATATAAGATGGAATAATGATACCTTTTTAATTAGGGAAGTTTTTCTTAATTGAAGGGGTAATCAAATCTCATAGTTGTGTTTTAAAAAGTTGTCAGCCAAACAACAACTATGATTTTGATTCACATTCCCATGTAAACTCAAGAACCGAACACATCGTAATTTATTATTATTATTTTTTATTTTTTTGGGGTGAAAATTGACATCCTAACTTTTCGTCCCGACAGCTCAAGCTCAAGCAACAAGTCAAGATTATAATTTTGACATGGAACCATTTTATAGTGACTAGCATGCAATATTTCTTTTTCTTTTTTCATTTCTCTAGTAAAATAGAGAATTTATCTTATTAGTAAATGCACTTTTAATAATTTATCTACGTGTTTAAAAGTTGTGACTCAAAGGAGGTGGTAAACTGGATTAATGGGATGGTTGAATTCCTATGGCCAATTCGGGACATCATTCGGGAGTGCTATAAATGGCTAGAGACGATTGGAATGTGAAAATTGAACACGCTTAATTTTTAGAGAGCATAAAAAGACAACGAATTTCTTGACTAATTAAGATTGTGGGCACTCGGAACAAAAGGTGGGACGACCGTACGTGCCCTCCCCTCGTATCATGGACATCTTGCTAGGTGACATTGTTGTGAGAAATTATTTTAACAAGTTAAAAAAGCTTGTTTCACTTTTAGACCATCTATAATGACATTTTCACTTTTGATTTAGTAATAATAACCCAAGGCCATAACTAGCTAGCTAGCACAAATGGTACTATACAACCATTCATAGTACACTTAAGTATATATCATCAGTCATATCTTCTATTTTTTTACTAGTGGGTAAAATAGTACCAAGGATATTTTAAAAGTTTATATAATGATTAATGTATATTTCATTCAAAGATTGAAAAGTTAGAAACTTTTTTTTTTTAAGTATACATAAAGTAAGCCATTCATATTCATGTAACATAAACTTTATATTGGCTCTGTTTGGTAAATGGTTGTTGGCTGATTGGGTTGGCTGTTTGGGTTAGAAGGTATGATTTGTTGATAATATTGGCTGATTGTAGAAAGTTGTTTGATAAATTGGCTGTTTGCTGATGGTTGTTTGGTATAATTTCTTTTCTCAAAAAGCTAATTGAAAAGGCTGCTTTGAGTAGCCTTTTGAATTTTAGTATTTTGGAGTTACAAAAAGCTTATTAACCAAACAACTAATAGTGGTTAAATAAGCCAAAATTGGCTGATAGGCTGATTATTTACCAAACAGGGCCATTATAAGTTTACTTATATTGTTTTCTATTTTAAAATTAAAAACATAAATATGTATGTAAAAATTAAAGTATGTTTACAACTTGTTATTACTTATATGTTTACCTTTTTTTTTTTTTTTTTTTTTTTTGTAAACACTTATATGTTTAGTTATATATTGTTATTACATATTATTACTGAAGTTTGTTGTTATTAAAAAATTAGAGTTTGAATATTTTAATTTTATTAATCTATGTATTTTGGACATTGTTTAAAGATTTAAAGCTTAACAATTTAAAATTTTGAAAATATTAGCTCTTTTTTTTTCTATCATTGTCAAAAAACAAAGAACGGGACGGGAATTTCCCGTCCCCGTAAAATTCCCGCGGGGACGAGGAATAATTCCACATCCCCGCCGAGGAATGGGGCAGGGACGGGAAATGGGGAGTTATTTCGGAGACGGAGACCCCATTCCCCGCTCCCGCCCTACTTGAGTCAACTATAATTTAACAAACAAGCCAAGGACATAATTGTCATAAAACAGCCATTCATAGTGCACTTAAACCTCATTCATTATTGTCGCATCCTAAATCTATTTTACTATGTGGTAAAACACTACCAAAGATGTTACAGAAGTGAATTGAATGATTAATGCATATTTCATTCAAAGATTGAAAAGTGGGAATCTTTATTAGTTAATTGGATGGTACATGTTTCAATGAATGATATATATCATATAATTGATGCATTGATTATACACCATACTTTGGTCATTAATGTGGATTGCAGATTTTTTTTTTTTTTTTTTTGTTTTGTTTTGTTTTGTTTGTGGGGTTATTTGCTCCATCCACATGGATGGGGATGGAACCCCCAACTTCATGTTTAAGGAACAAGGTGCTGAACCAGCACACCAACCATGTTGGTTATTGTGGATTGCAGAATTATCACACCAAAAAACATAGTCAAACAAAAGTGGTCAATAGAATAATTTTCTTCCCCATTTTTTACTCTTTTTACAATTACCAATTGAGTTAATTCCATTTTTGGTTCTAGAATTATAGGCGACAATCCACTTTTAATCTTTTTTATCAGAAACGTCTACTTTTGGTCTAGTATTATTGTGACATGACCATTTTTGGTCCTCTATCAACAAAATAGTTTAAATTTCGTTAAACACAAGGACATTTTGATACTCAATTATGCTTTTTTTTTTTTTAAAAAAAAAGCATATAAAATATAGTGGGTCAACCTACTTTGTATAAAAAAAAAAAGAAGGTATAAATGTCATTGTATTTAA
This sequence comes from Ipomoea trifida, assembly GCA_003576665.1. NCBI lineage: Eukaryota > Viridiplantae > Streptophyta > Magnoliopsida > Solanales > Convolvulaceae > Ipomoea > Ipomoea trifida. The sequence continues at coordinate 3,950,202 of CP025648.1, forward strand.
CGACATTTTATCGATTTTGTTGAAAGATGACCAAAATTGGTCATGTCACAATAATACTATGACTAAAAGTAGATGTTTTAATAAAAAAGGACTAAAAGTGGAATGTCATATAGGACAAAAAATGGAATTAACTCATTACCATTTTATGAAAACTTCTATTTCTCCATCTTAAAATTACTTCCTTCATCCTATGTTAACATTCTTTTTTTCATCTAACTATAAGTTTCTCTAATCATGCTCGTGTTAGATAGGACCTCAAAGGATGCCGGCATCCTATATATTTACATTCTAAGTTTCTAACGTTACATAACAAGAAATTTTTTATCCCAAAATTGTTCTTCTTTTGAATATTTGGTTCCTGTTTGTTAATTATGTCGGGAATTGAATGTGCAATATTCAGGACAATTGAGAGATTAGAGTTGCCCAAATTGATAGACAAGGACCAAAATTTCAAAAGACGAATAATTCAATAACCAAAATTCTAATTTTCTCAAGAACTTTTTATATTCATTTGTTGTCTGTGATTTAACTGCTCCGCAATAAGTTGATTACATAATAGGATAATGACAGGTTAAAACTTTCATTGCATAAGAAGGCAATTTGATGAAAAGTTTAAAAAAAAATGGATGGAAATTTTACAGAGGCAAGATTGCTAAAGCAAAGTGAAAAAACACTAAAATAGACTAAATTAATAATTCACATTCATACCAAGAAAAACAAATACAGTAATTCATGTGATTTAGGATTTTGTGTTTTATTGGTGGAATGTAATTTCTGAGTCAGCAGCAGTCAGTGCTCTGATCATCTACAAGGATGATTACAGGTGTACAGCACAGCCATGGAGACATCATTAGCAGAGTTAGCAGTCTGCATAGAATGTTGTCCCCTCTTCCCCCTCCCCACCCAACCCCAAACACCCCACCCCACCTACCTGATCAAAATTCCCATTTGCCCCATGGTCAAGAGCTAGGGAAATTAAGGCAACCTCGGTCAAGATAGTAAAAATACAAACTTGTAATCACAAGATCACGCCCACTAGATTTGAGTTGGTTAACTATGGACAATCTAGTCTGAGTAACCTCACCAATATGACTAAAGATACAAATTTTGATCAAAAGGTTACGAGTTCGAATTTCAATATCAGTTATGAGCAACTTAGTCTGGTCTTTCTTCTTGTGTTTCTTTACGTGCTAGGATCACAAAACAGAATTTACCCAGTATCCGGTACACACCTAAAATAGTGGTTACGGGTTTCCCTCGAACAAAAAGAAATAAAGAGTGAGGGAAATCCAAACAGAACTAAAAAAAGCTAATCAAGAAAATTACTCCTCACTAATCTGATGAAAGGAATGACTCATCTGGTGAAGCTTCTGGTGTGGAGGGGTCTGAGGCTTGATAATGGTGAATGTGGAGCAGGAGGGGAAGTAGCCAAAGGAAGAACTTGGGAAGAGCTTGAAGGGTAGTGTGAAACAACACTGAGATTATTATTATTATTACCATGTTGTTCCTCTCTGGTTCTTGGAAAGATAAGTGTAATGAATGAGCCATTATTCTCCTCATCTCTAGCTGAAAATGGTGAGGGTGAGAATCTGAACTTGGCATTCTCCTGAGCAGAAAGGAATGGTGGTGAAATCTGGGCTAATTCTTTGTCTGGAACAAAAGAAGAAGAAGAAGCTTCCTTTTTCTTGACCAATCTCTGGGCTTTTTCCTCCAAGATTCTGCTTCTGTGAAGCTTCTCCTCAGCATCTCTCAAGAACTTGAAAGTTGGAGGGGGAGAAGGCTTACTGGAGAACTCAAAATCTGTGGTGGATTCAAAGAAAGGGTTGATGAGAGGAGTGAGGGGTGGGGTGAAATATGGAGGAGAAGCAATAGGGGTCAGAAATGGAGTCTCAAGAACATCACTTAGGCTTCTGGTTCTTGACCCTTTTCTGCTCTTAGATTTCCCATCCTCTGATGACTCCAAATCCTCCTTTGTCTCTTCCTTGATTGTGAACAGAAACCTTGGAGGACCAGAGAGTCTCAACAGCTCAACCTCCATGCTTTCTTCCCCATGGGGGCTCTGCACCTGAGGTTGAGGTTCATGGACAAGGGTATTACTGGAACAAATCTCCTGGGGTTTCATTGCAGAGTTTCCAGAACAAGAAGTAGAAGAAGATGAAGAAGAAGAAGATGGTTTTTTGCCACAGAAAAAGTAGAAGATTTCCTTGCCTGGCCCATCTTCAATCCCTCTTCTTGTGATCCTCTTCTTCCACCATAACAAGTAATATAGCTCTGCAAGAAGAGCAATCAAAAGACACCCAAAGATCACACTCAAAGCTAGCCCTATGCTGCTCAAAGATTTCATCTTTTCATCCACTGGATCAACAACAACAACAACAACCACATCAAACTCCAACCTTAATTAGCTTGCCCCAAATCCTAGGATTCTTGGGAGAAAACCAAAAAAAAAGAAGAAGAAGAGAGAATTAATGAAGAAGCAGATTTCACTTTTGTGTGTGTGTGAAAGGCTGGTGAGATTATGAGTGTACAGAGAAAAAGTTCAACCACCAAAGGGGTAAAGGAAAGGGAAAGGGAAAGGGAAGGAATGGGCTTTTTGATGATAATCAAAATCACAATGTCCCGCGGGATAGCTCAATTAGTTCGATAAATCATCTCAAAGTAATTAAGATACATTAATCGATGAAATGAAGACTCATTGTGTATATAGACAAGGGTGAAAACTTAGAGACAAAATGGATCACTAGCGATTTACTTTCTTCAGCGGTACTTAAACAAGGATTCTGAAGAACTAAGATTAATTTAACTTAAGTTATAATGCTTAATTTATTAAAAAATCATCATATTGCACTAAGAATCTTAGCTTTATGGCAACAGGACACTAGGGGAATCTAAGTACAAGAATGGGATAACCTAGTTTAGTTGTTGCGAATAATTCTATTCTTAATTCAGTTTGACGCTACGTGAATAAGAGGATAATATGTGAATTAACAATTAATTGGAGTACAACTGAGGTTTAGGGGGAATAGGGGGTGAGGGTGTTAGATTAAGCCCAACCTCGAATCCTAGTGTTGAGGTAATTTTAGTCAAATTCATCATATAGTTGGCTTAATAACTTTAAAGTTTTATGTTTGACTTCACATAGGAATATAATTTTAGTCAAATTGACCATATAGTTGGCTTAATAACTTCAAAGTTTTAAGTTTGACTTCACATAGGAATAACTTATTTGCTTTCTTGATTTGAGTCAATCAATAAGCAACTTATGCTGGTTTATTTTTTTGGGGTTCTTTATCGGCTAGGCCACAGAATTGATTCAATTTATTACCTAATGTATACCCTCAAGTAGTGACTAAGAGTTTTATCGTCACCCAAAAAATAGTAAGTGCTATAAGTATTTTGAGATTAAAAATATTCTTTTCTATGTGATGTATTGCGATCAATTAAGTGATGTTAAGTGTTTTGTTCGAAAAAAAAAAAGAAGTAATGTTAAGTGTTTCATATCAAAGAGTATATTTTTTAATTTCTAAGAGTAATTCTATTTTTTATTGTATATATCATTAATTTACATGGTTGGATATAATAATAAAAGTTGATTCTTTGAAAGGGGTGACTGAGAGAGTGAAACATGCATGATTCTTATATCAGAATATCACGAGTACAATTCTTGCTGACATTATCTTAGGTGAGTCTATCGCATATGGTATATTTAGTGTGATTTATTCTGTACGTACCATCCGATAGTGGCTGCAAGTTTTACTTGTCTTTAACAAAAATTGAGGTTAACCTCTTTGTTTTTTTAAAGTAGATGTAAGGTTGTAGGAAAATACAAATTTTATTCCTATCTCACAAAATTTTGATGTTGACATTTTAAGACCCACATGATGAAAGTAACTAATCATTCATTGCCAAAGTATAAATACCATATATTTCATTTATGAAGGGAAGAAAAAAGAATTGATTTTAACTTCTAAGCTACTTGAGAAAGAACCGCTTTTAGGATATTTGCCTTTTGTCATCAATAAGATAAAGTAGTTAGAAGAACGATATAACCTAGTGGGGTAGCTCAAGTGGCAAGTGAGCTCTCTTTGTGGGAGGAATTTCGGGAGAACCCGGGTCCAATTCCCACAAGTGACGATTTACACTATCACTTCACTTTAATCCTAATTTATTCAAACAATTATTTAAAAAAGTGATTGAAGCAAATTAAGCCGAAAGCCTGCAAAACCAGTAGAGGAGGAGTGGCAAGAGGTCGGTAAATACTTGTCTAGTTTATTGTTGGAAGGATGCATCTTTCGAGATAGCTCACATGGGATCATCCATACAGAAGTACTTGCCCTTCATCAATAGTCCTTTCCCCCTCCCTTCTAAAATATATATATATATATATATATATATATATATATATATATATATAGGGTTGACTTCATGTGAGACAACCTGTTTAGATGAGAAGTAAGACTAAATCCAAGCCCTAGGAAATAATTGATGAAGGGTTGAGATTTAATATGTGCCATTAATTATAATCCCTTAAAAATAGTCGTGCTTGCGTTAGTTACAAGGCAACCCAGGGCAAATTTGACAAAGTCTCCACGGTGAATATGGGAAGTCCGATTTTTTCTCCCCCACTGCCTAAACGTCTACGCAAAGAAATCTTTTGGCATCAACGAAGAAGGGAAACAAAAATTCAAGAGGCCGACAAATCCTAGGAAGTTATGGCTGCTACGAAGCAAAGGGAGAAACGGCAGAGAGGCTCCCTAAACAAGTCAGAAAACAGAGGTATGTTGTAATTTATTCCTAAAAGTTTTCAATTTTGTTCTTAATTGGAGGATAAGGTGATTCATTCTAGTTGAAAGAGATTGAACTCAAGCCATTGTGCACACCAAATGTAGGGTTCAGGCAGTAAATTAGACAATAGTGTAGGAGGGGTTTGGTGGCGAAGGGAGTCTAGGTTCTGTAACGGAAGCCGGAAAAACACGCTNCTTATATCAGAATATCACGAGTGCAATTCTTGCTAACGTCCTCTTATGTGAATTTGTCGCATATGGTATTCTTAGTATGATTTATTCCGTACGTACCATCCGATAGTGGATGTAAGTTTTACTTGTCTTTAAAAAACATTTTGAGGTTAACCTTTTTTTTTTTTTTTAAAGTAGATGTAAGGTTGTAGGAAAATACAAATTTTACTCATATCTCACAAAATTTTGATGTTGACATTTTCATTGGGACCCACATGATGAAAATAACTAATCATTCATTGCCAATGGTAGAAATATGGAGTACATGTAGTAGAACTCTAAGGCTGTATATTTTGAAGAGTTCTACTATGCATACTCTCAAATTCTACTCTCTTACTTCAACTCTCTGATGCGACAAATAAGGATTGGTTATTTTCGTTATGTGGGTCCATAGAAAAATGTATACATCAAGAACTTGTAAGAGAAAATATAAGTTGGGAGTATAAAATGAGAGTCTGCCACGCCAAGTATTTTTCCTATCTTGAATATATAATTTCTTTTATCTGTAACTAATTTATATTGTTTAAAGATATAATTGTTCTTATAAATTAAATTTGAAGGGGAACTAATGAGTGCAGAAGGTGACAAATGAACCTCATGTGTGATTGGGGAATGGTGACCAGGTGTTAGATTATTTAAGAGAAGCAAATTAATTATTAAGTTAGATAAGTAATTTTTATTATCTGCATACAATGTAATGTATATATACTGTATTAGAATTAAATAGTATATAGCCTAATTTAAAAAACGAGAAGAGAAAAGGAACAACTTAAAAATATGCGTCCATACTTAGATAAAAGTTAACATGTATAATTGACATTGACGGTTATGTCTACGCTTTAAAAGTAAGCATTTGCAGGACAATATATAAAAAGTTAAGTCGTATATCATAATCACATCATAATTATATATAAGATTTATGATGATACACAAAGTCAACTCCTTGTAACATTCGTTAAAAGTAGTATAAATACCATTTCATTTATGAAGGGAAGAAAAAAGAAATGATTTTAACTACTAAGCTACTTGAGAAAGAACCGCTTTTGGGATATTTGCCTTTTGTCATCAATAAGATAAAGTAGTTAGAAGAAGAACGATATGATCCATTCATTCTAATCGTATCACTTTAATCCTAATTTATTCAAACAATTATTTAAATAAGTGATTGAAGCAAATTAAGCCGAAAGCCTGCAAAACCAGTAGAGGAGGGGTGGCAAGAGGTCGGTAAATACTTGTCTAGTTTATTGTTGGAAGGATGCATCTTTCGAGATTGCTCACATGGGATCATCCATACAAAAGTACTTGCCCTTCATCAATAGTCCTTTCCCCCTCCCTTTTTAAAAAAATAAAAATATTCATGATTCTTTACAAGATAGTATATGTTCTATACATTCTCCCATATTTTCAATTCACAAATTTTAAGCTCTTATCACCGAGGTTCGAACATACGATCACCCATTTGGATTGGTAACCAAAATGTATCACACTACATGATAGTTGTCATTTCTTCTATTTCTTAATTTCTCATTTTTGTTTTTTTGTTTTTTTGTTTTTGTTTTTTTTTTTTTAAATGATGAGGAACCACACTATTTTGTTAGTTGGGTCACACTTGTGTGAGACCGTCCCACGAATCCTTGTTCGTGAGACGAGTCGGGTCGGGTCAAATCACCATGCAAATGTCATACTTATATGCTCAAATATACCACTAATCAAGAATACAATTTTTGTTATTTATAAGAGAAAAAGTAATACATTTCTTATAATAAGTAATGTTGACAAGTGCCCCTTACTTATAAGGGCAAATATAATACTTTTGAGGAAAAATGTAATACTTTTAAATCGAAATGTAAAAGTATTGTAAAAGTATTACATTTACCCTTATAAGTAACAAAAATGTTATTCATGATTAGTATTATATTTGAGCATATAAGTATGACATTTGTGCATATAAGTGTTACATTTGCATCTTGACCCGACCCGTCTCATGGTGAGACGGTCTCACACAATGCAAGTTTTTGCCTTGTTAGTTTGGACGGGAAAATCTCACAATCACATCTAATATATATATAGCCTTGATCATGTGCGGCTTGTCTGCCCCATGCGGTCAATTACAAGCCATTAGATTAGATAGATTCAAGGAATCACATTCCTGAAGACTTCTCTAATATTTTCACACAAGTTCTCCCACTACGTAAACTAGAAGGGTAAGGTCGTCATAGGGCAAATCATATTGTTGTGTGTTTTATGTGCGTTATTGGTGCATTATTAGCGCTACTCTGATGTATTTGTGGATTCGTGTTGGTGCATTGATGATAGTTGATTGTGGTGCATTTTACAATTAGAGTCTCTTTATGCATATCTGAACACTTGTAGTGCATATTTATGCACATAGTGGTGTATAATATGATTACTTGTTGTGCTTTAAAAACGGGTAGAAAACTAGACAAACTTATAATTTGTGATGCATTATTATTCATACTTCGGTGCATTTGTGTGTATATAGTTATGCATTATTGCAGTGTTCTTGTGCTTTTACACAATGACAACTAAATCTTAAAATGAGCTTGATAGTTGTGCATTTATGAACACTTTTGGTGCATGTTTATATAGATAATGGTGCATAATTTAACTACATGTTGTGCTTTAAATACTGGTGAAAATGTTCACCCAGTATTTCAAACTCTATGGCATTTGAGTGTACCTATATAGTTGTGTATTTATTGTAGTTTTGTTGTACTTTTAACCAATTGGAACTAAACGTTAAAATTAGTTTGATTATTGTGCATTTCTGAACCCTTATGGTGCATTTGCATGCACTTTGTGGTGCATAATTTGATTATTGTGCATTTATGAACACTTATGGTGCATGTTTATTTAGATAATAGTGCATAATTTGACTACCTATTTTGCTTTGAACACCTCTTGTTGCACGTAAAAAGAAGATAAAATGATCAACACCCACCGCCTAATTGCAAAGCTTAATTTCCAAATCGATTAAATTTGTTGGATGAAAGGAATCCCATGGCTCAAAATAGGCCACACAACCGCATGCAGAGTACTGACCGCATTTGAGAGTGTATATATATATATATATATATAAATTGATCTTAGTTACCATATCAGGGTTCATTGGTTGAGAATTTTAGTAAAAATTTAAAAATACACGAGGTCAATTTTATAATTGTTGCAAACTTTAAATTTGTAATATTTATAAAATAAACTCTATCATTTTTTTCTAATATTTTTTAGCAACCATCAATCGTTGATCTATCCAAATAGAATTGACGTCGTAAGTCTTTGCGTTTTTTTTTTTAAATTTTATTTAGAGCATACGACGTCAGTTCTACGTATGTATTAATATATATATGACATCAGTGTTTGCCAAGAACCGACGTCATAAATAATATATATTATTTTTGATTTTTTTATTGACATATAATGTTGGGGTGTCAAAATCGACGTTGATTGGGTGGCGTAGTATCCTTTTTTTCTATAGTAGTGGTGGGCCTTGGGCCACTTGCACTAGGGCCCCCTCCTTGGTGGTGCCCAATTCCTAGCTCGTGTAGTGCTGAGTCGGGTAAGAGGAATGATTTGCTTGAGTGTTCGGGTCAGCGGCCAGCTTTTGGGCTAAGCAGGACTCACCCCCCCCCCACTGCTGCTCAGTAGCCCACTCGCCAATGACATTAGTTGTCTCCTGGGCTAAAGATTGGATGCTAGGTCCGACTCATTCCTTGGGGACCTTGGTTGGTTTCGTCGATAATAATGTGTCCTCCGACGACTATTGTGCTAGCCTAACCTCTTATATTCCCTGGGTGGGGAATCGACCCTCGAGAACTGAACCGACTCTCGCCTTGCCGGCTAATGCATTCTTGTTGGTTATGGGAATGTTTGTTTTGTGACTCGACCATTTTGGCGTATCTCGAGTTTGATTGCATAAAGGGAACAAGGGTAAAACAAGTAGAAACTAGGAACACGTGTTTTTTTGTAGCGTTCCCCACGAACAGTACCAATGATGGTTTTGTCGGGAGTGGATCCACCATAAATCGAGTATAGAAGTACAAAACGGGAGTAGAAAAATAGTAGTATTATTGTTCGGGGTGCTAGGTCCAAAAAGTACGTACAAAGCCTAGGGTACTGGCCCAAATAATAAATAATTAAATAATTAATACAAGTTATAACCCAAATAGAGGAGTAGGAATAATATTGTAGTCGTGGGGAATCCAACCATAATTTATGGGTTAAAGGTCAAGACACCAAGCTAGGAGTGTTATAATGATCCAAGGGATGTTGTCTTAAGAAGAATTAATAGTGCCTTATTTATTGTAGAGGTCCTTTCGGATGATTGTCAAATGTACGACATCCACTAGTGTTCATTCTTGGCCACACACGTGTCTCCCACTACCTGGATGTCAGCGATCTTCACACGGATAAATAGAGCATCCTACATTTTTGCATGTGATATCTTGAGTAGCTTGGGTGGTTGGTATTTACATTTAGGTTGGAGGTAATAGGTTCAAACTTTGCTATTTGACTTTTGTTAATGTTTTGCTTTCTTTTCACTCCTTCAACTTCTTGGACCACAATTCTTCTCTTAGTATATATAAGTGTTAGTTGATCGCATAACTTGAACAAAACAAGATTATATAGCATTATCATATCCACAATCCATACATAGTGTTGCATAATTTGAAAGGTCACGTTAAGATTTTATTTTTAATTTTTATTTTATGGAATTGAGGAACTTGGGGTGTAAGGTTTCATAGGAATGAATCAGCATTCACCTTTTTATTTATTTATTTATTTATTTATATTTAAATCCATTGTGCTGAAAAAAGAGAAAAGGGGACAATCGGACAATTGTACATACAAACACAATGTATGGCGACATACGTACATATGAGCATACACACACATGTAAAGTTACAACAATGATGATACTCCAAATAAATAAAAAAACTCGATACCTTGAATTTTTTAATTAAAAATAAAAGATGTCTATTTTGGCTGTTAAAATATATTTTTTTTTAGCAATCATGATATTTTATTTTGAAAAGTACTATTTACCCCTCATAAATTTTCCCTAATATTTTACCTCCATAATAATATTCATTATATTGGGTGTCATTATTAGCTGACCCCACACAATTTTACTTAAATATATACTAAATAATTCAATTAAATTGTGCCACATTTTTTGAATACAACTGACCCTATTACATTGTAGTATCTGTTCATCTATACTTTTCTCAACCTGTTGAAGTACAAAGAGTCAATTTCGAGATCTCCACCACTGAGACTCGAACTCATGACCTCCCATCTGAGGGTGGCCACTACATGCCAATTGAGCACAAGGTGCTTGGCTTAAATTGTGCCACATCAAAAGAGAAAATTAAGAGGGAAGTTTTTAGAAGAGGTACCTAGCATTACTTCCTTTTTTTTTTTTTTTTAATCTTTACTGTTACGGACTTTCGGGCACATTGCTTAGGTAGTTAGATTGAAAATATGTCGAAAGAGAACACATGTTACTAGATTACAATGTTAGATATGATTAAATTTTTAATGAGTATATAGTACGCTATAAAACTGCAATATTTTTTTGAGAATTATTAACTTTATTAGCATATATGAGTTATTATATGAAAAACAAAGTCCTTTTCTTAAATTGTAATAAAAGTTAAATATAAAAAGAACGCTACTCAATCAACTTGTGCTTCAACACCAACACTTATAAATGGTAATAATACAAAAACAATCATTTAAATGTCCAACATATAGCAATTAAATCTTGTATTTTTTTTAAGAGTTAATACCACAAATCGTTCTCTGACTATTGAGCTAGTACTCCTTTTAGTCCTTAACTTTCAATTCGACCACAAATGATCATCTGACTTTTATTTTTTACCACAAATAGTCATCCGTTAAAAATTCTGTTAAATAGGTATTAAATCTAGGGGTAATATCGTCAAATTGATTAATATTATTATAATTACTTCTTTTTGAGAATTATATGACACCATAATTAATTTCAAACATTAATAAACATTAAGTTAATAAATATAAAAACAAAATGAACGTGACAAATCACACAAATGAACAAAATAAATAAAAACTCATTATTAATGTTCGTAATTTGTACTTATTAATTATATTAATTCAACGGTGGCGGCCTTCAGTTATGTCCCAAACAAAATATTTGATCGATTAATGAAGAGTGAAAACTATTATTCGACCATGTATGAACAACCATGAAAATGATGGAAGCAAGGTTTTTGAAAAAAAAAATTATTCCATTTTAATCTATTAGTTAAATTAAAAACAAATAGCTCTAATTTTAAACCTTCATTGTACGCATAATTACGAGAATAAGGTGTATTATCTTTTTATTTAGGAGTATTTATATTTGTTAATTATTTCAAATATGCTTGTTGGTGAAAATTCTGAACATTTTTATTATACTAGCCTAATAGTTAGAGGACCATTTATGGTATTAACTCTTTTTTTAACATACTGCACTGATACTCACCTCTCATGTGAAAAGATTATTATAGTCAAGTCTTGGTTGAATCTCATTTTATGCCTAGAGTTTTGTTGTTTAGATGAGTCTCAATCGGGTTTCATATATATATATATATATATATATATATATATATATATATATATATATATATATATATATATATATATATAACTCATCTTTTTTATCGTCCTTGATAAAATTTGAAAACTACGTACATTTAACAACGACTAGTAAAATAAAATTTATAAATTTATTTGCATAATTTTTTTTTTTCATTCTTAAAGGAAGATGGGGTATTTATACCACTCATTAAATGGACAGAATGATCCAGCTGTTGCTTACCTTTATGTGTGGTTACTCATTATCCTCATTTATTCACCCTAAAATTTTAGGACAATCTCATGTGGACTGAGCTTTCATAACAATTCCATATATGTACCTTCATTTTCCACTTTTTATCCTTTCTATCATTTTTTTTTTGGAAAGCGAACTCCCGCAAAACCTTACATGGGAAGTTTTCATTAATATTTACTATTTCATTCATAATATATTCAAATTCGAGATCTTATTTAAAGAAAATTAAATTCACTTGAATCACATTTATTATTTCATTCACAATGTTTAAACTCGAAACTTTAAAAGAAATCAAAAAAATTAAATTCAAGTTAAGATCACCGTTACATTTACAATGTTAAAACTCGAAAGCGTACTTGAAGAAAATCAAACACACGTCGTTTCACCTCACTAATAGGGAATGAACTGATTACGATGGAACTCCCTCCTGTTGTGATGAAAGCCCTTCACAACAATAGTTACGGGTGTGCCAGAAAAGAAGAATGGTTTCCGTGGATAGTAATTACGACCTGTTTGGATAACCCCGAAAAAAAAAAAGAAACTTTTTTCACTTCAACTACAAAACATATATCATTTCAATTGGAGATGGAATCTAAAAATCTCAACTCAAATTGATATCATCATACTACAAGAGTAAACTTATTTGAAAATTTTTTGACAACTTTCAAAGGCAAGCCTGTTAAAGTAAGTTGTCATGTATGTTAAATGAATATGTAAGTTTTGTGGAAGTTATCTTTTTCAATATTGAATTTAAACAAAAAAAAAAAAAAAAGTTGTGGGTGTTGGGAAAAATACAAGCTACGAAAAGAATGTGTAGTTCTCATTTATTAAACAATAATTCTAAAATTTATTTTCACCAATATTGGTCAGGATCTATTGTTATAACATGTGGTTTCCTATTCACTTGCCTATATTTTTTAAGGAAAACATAATAAGTTCATACATTAGACCGTGATTGTCGGGACATAATGAGTTCAGTGATTGTCTGGTCTCTTTCTTGTGTCCCATTATTACTCTTATTGTGATGCACAAGTTGCAATCCAAGCTCCACGTGTACAGAGATGAGGATTGTTATTACGTTGCGATACTATTTATATATATATATATATATATATATATTAGAATATAAGAATACAAATAACCACAAATAAACAAAAATTTGAAATAAAATCTATACTATATATAAAAGTAAAATCCTCCTATTTTATTTTCCCGTTCAAACTTTTGCAGTCAATTAACTAAATATTTTATTGGTCAAATAATTAATAAAGCTTGATGGGGTTATGGGGTACGGGCTCAATTTTTGGGCAAAGCCCAATAATCAAAAGTGGAACAAGATAGGCCCAGCGGAGGAGTGGGGCATGCTAGGAAGATGACTAGTGCACGCACGATGCCGCGAAGGAGTGGTGCATGCTGGGAAGTTGACCAGTGCACACATGATGCCACGTAAGAGTGGTGCATGCTAGGAAGTTGACCAGTGCACGCAAGATGCCGCGGAAGAGTGGTGCATGCTAGGAAGTTGACCAGTGCATGCAAGATTGCTAATGGCAGCAAAAGTTGCCCCACGTGTACCTTTATGTTTATTTATTTATTGGTTAATACTTTAATGTTATATATATATATATATATATATATATATATATATATATATATATATATAAACTTTTTAAAGTGATGTGAAATTGGGGTCCATTTTTGAAAGTGAGAGGGTATTGTAAGGATGAGACATCCTTATACTCCGTAACAAAAACATGGCCAGAAGTAGGCATGGGCAAAAGGTTCGATTTAAAACCGAAGAACCAATCGTTGTATGAGGTATACAGTGCATTGTATGCAGGGGCGGAGGCAAGTGTTTGCCAAGGGGGGCCATGCCCCCCCCCCCCCCCCACCCTACCTCACCCCTAAAATATTTTAAATATTATATATAATATTAAATTTTTAAAAAGTATTATATAGAATATCAATTTTTGGTTTTCTCTTTAAAATATTTGGCCCCCTCCCTCTTAAATTAATTTTACAGGCAAATTAAACTATAAATTTCTTCATCTTCTCAACTTCTCTAGTTCTCTCCTATTTCAAATTATGTCTTCTCAATATTGTTGGCTCACATTCAAACCTCATTTAACCTACTTACTGGTTTATCTCTCTAGAACCATACATATATACGCTATAACAAGATAATTTGTCATTATTATAATCTATATGCATATTTTTCAAGTTAATTTTTGTTTTGTTTTTTTTTTTGTTTTTGTTGTTTTTATTTTTTTTAATATTTCTATACGAACTACTTGTTTGGTTAATTTTTGTTTCATATGCTATTGTTTATTTAAATAGTTATTTTGTTTGATTCTAAATAATGGATATAAATGTGCATTTGTTTGGTTGATTATGCAGATTTTGTGGTTATGTGATAAATTTTGTATTTAATTTAACATGCATAATAATGTAAAAATTTGTAGTATTATATTTGAGAAAGCAATTGCTATTATGTTTTCAAGAAATAATGAATAGTCTTTTAAAACATGCGTAAATGTTTTCATTCTTTCAATCTTAAAAAGCAATGTATATTGAAAAGCATATTGCAAAATAATTTAATATAGATTCAATTATAAATGATTTATTCTAAACTTTAGTAAATTTGTAATGTAATAATTATTTTGAAATATGTTAAATGAGTATATATGTATTTGATTTAGTACTTCAACCGTAATTGGCCCCCCACACTCTCCAATCTTGGCTCCGCCCCTGATTGTATGCTAAACCAAGTGCAACTACAAATCAAAGTGGGGGTGGAAGTGAAAGTGGAAGTGGGAGTGTAAGTCAATCTTATGAAACTAGTGAATCTGTTTTAGATGTTGGTGATGCCCTACCAGTTCCAAATTTTTTGACATGTACTTGGATATGGTATGTGAAAAAATGAGAAGTGGAAGAAACATCAAATGGCCGGGTTGGATATATACTTGATGGAAAAGATTGAAAAGCCAACTCTTATTAATAGATTGCGTATGCAATTTAATATTTTGTCATAGTGGAAGAAAGAAAGTATGAAAATCCCAATCTTGTTAGAAATGACACGTGATATTCTTGCAATTCCAGTTTTTAGTGTTGCATCTGAGTCTGCTTTTAGCACTTCGGGCCGTATTTTAGACCAATATCGGAGTTCTTTGAAACCGTATATGGTAGATGCATTGATTTTGACACAAGATTGGTTACAGTCTTCACTTCAATTTGATGCAACAGTAAGCCTTGTTCAAATATCAGAAGAAATTGAGTTTATGGATTTTCTTGCAGAAGGTATCTGACAATTTTATATTTTATTATGAATTTATGTATAGTATATACTATATTAGTTTATGCTTCAATATGTTATTATTACTTAAGGGTGTGTTTGGTTGGGGGGTTTAGACATAAGGAATGGGTATGAAAGTGATTGTTTGTGTTTGGTTGATAGGTTTTGTGAATGCTACTATGGGTTTGGAATACCCCATTAATGACAAAACCCATACCCTTATTAAATAAGGATTTCATCTCCCTTCCTCCTTTCTTTCTCAACTATTAATAATCATTCCCATTCCACCCAATTACCAAACATGTTAAATACTTTCACGTACCAAAACCCATTACCATTACCAAGTATTTGATACCCATTCCGATTCCGATTCCATGTGCGAACCAAACGCACCCTTAATCTTGTTTTATTTTTCGTTTGTTTTATTGTATAGGTTCGCAAATGAGTAAGGAATGTCATGATATTGATCCGTGATGATGGATGAACAACTGAACAAGATATGACTTTGGAATTTGGATTGCTATATTAATTGTGTTTGAATTCTTATGTTGGTATGTAATATTTAGATATTAGACTATGGATTGCTATTTTGTTATATAATGTTTAGATTTTGGATTTGGATTTGGATTTGGATTATGTGATTATATAATATGTATTGTTTGGTAGTATGTTTGAAAAATTAGGAAATGTTGAAATTTGGGAATGTTAAACCAAACCGAGTTCTAATGTTAAACCGAATGGTTTAAGTTTTTTTAAAACCGAAAAGAATCGAACCGAAGTCCAAAACGCCGCCCCTAGCTAGAAGTCCACCACTTTGCTTATTGTCAATATATAGTACTTCTTCACTACCTTTGAGTTTTATACAAAGCAATTTTTATGATAAAAATTGGTTGTTTTCCTAATAAATTTATCTCTTAATATTTACTTCTGAGAATACAATTCTTTATATATATTCATTAGATCAATTTCCATCAATTGGTCACCCAACTATGAGTTTAAAAAGAATATTACTTAATGATTCAAAAAAAAAAAACTAATAATTGAGTAATATCATATTTAGAAGTGAATATTATTAAGATGTAAATTTAAGAGATAAATTAGTAATACTTGAATAACTAAAAGCTAGGTGAAATCTATAACGGTGCATGCAATCGTGATAGAAGTATAATTAGATTAAAATATGTTGCTTAATTAGACTAGTTATGTGTTTTTCTTTTCTTCGTTCAAGAATGACAATTTTGATCTTTCAATTGTAAGCAAAATTATTAGTTTATTTCATTAATATATATTATTTGGGTCACCGCATTTGGTTCTGAGTTTCAAGTTTGTGGTAGAGTTAGTCCCCAAATTGATTGAAATGTTTGTTTTAGTCATTACTTTCTCCTAATAAAATCAATTTTATAATTTAGAAAGCTTAATATATTTCTACAAGAATTGATATTTTGATTTTACAATTCGCTTAATAATTGTTCCATGCAACTGTTGGGTTATGCAAAGTTAAAAGTTTTAGCTTGCACAACTAGTTCAGTTGTAAATTGTAAGCAAAGACACAAAATAAGTGTTTACAGCCGCAGTGTGAGAGTTAATTTACGCTAATTTAGTGGTCTTGCCTAATTCTCTGGGTCCATCTAATACCCTACTAAGTTCGTTTCTGTAATTTGTTAGACATGTATGCCTTAGAAGCCAAGATTTATTATTTTGGGCATTGATTTCTTATTAAATAAATATAATAAATAAATTTTGTATTTATTTTTTTTTGGCTTAATTAATATTTGATGTTATTCCATACAATCTTTTTAATTCTTTATTTTTAAGAGTTAAGAATATGAGTGACGAAGAATTAATAAAAGAAATATTGTAAAAATGTTCCTAGTTGTTCCTTATGGAACTATAAGCGTACTTGGTGGCCTAGTTCAATATTGTACGGAGACATGTGTGCGTTTAATAGAAGGCCCACCGGCTTGAGATAACATGAATACACAGAACGGTTGCCTAGAATACACAGAATGATTGCCTGGAATACACAGAATGATTACCTAGAATACACAGAATGATTACCTAGAATACACAGAACTCATTTTGGTACGGGGTGCACAATGCATTGTGCACCGTGGTCCACGATATAAATCGCCTATATAGCCTGGTTTGGCCCAAATATGCTAGCCTTTAAAAGCGCAAAACTACCCAATATTGAATTAGTCCATTAATCAATTATTAATGTATTAATTCACTATTGATAACTCTTTATCGATTTCTTTTAAAGTTCTCAATATTATCACGAACCATTAAGGTGTGACTTTCTAGGTTCATAGTCAAACTAGCAACAATAATATTTAATAACTCATTATTAAATAAAGAAACGGTTGTCGTCGAGTCTTAATAAAGCTCCGTAAATGAAACTACAGTTCATATCAAAAGATATTGCATCACATTTATTTTTATATTGCCAAGCACCTTGTGCTCAATTGGCATGTAGTGACCACCTTTAGATGGGAGGTCATGAGTTCGAGCATTAGTGGAGGAGATATCGAAATTGACTCTTTATGCTTCAAAATAGTATAAAAAAAAATCAAACAATTCTAATTAAGCAATTAAATTTGACAATAGAAGGAAGATGATTTTCCCTTTGTCTTTAATAGCAAAGAAAGCGTATTACCAAACAGCACCTATATATATCTACAGATCGAAGTCTAGTGGATGAATTTGTTGCCACGCGTTACGCGTACCGGCCTACAACTCCAAATATATCGTCCATTCACTTCAACCAACACAGCAATTCGCCTTTCCGATTCGCCACCTGTTTCCGCCCTTCCCGCCGCCGCTTAAACCATTATATCTATCCTTCCACACAAATGTATATATAAGGAGAGAGAAAGGGGTAAGAATTGAAGAAGAAGAAGAAGAATGGGTATTCCTTCAACATTATTAAGTTTCCTTTACCCACCGCCCCCCTCTCTGTACATCACAGCCATGACTGTGATAAACTTTGCGGCACTGGGCAACGCAGGGTTGAAGGAGACGAGAGGGAAGAATATGCAGTATTCAAAGTTCTCCAGTTCTTCTTCTTCTTCTGCGGCCATGAATAAGGCTAAAATCTCAAGCAAAAGTGGGATGGTTATTCTGTACACTCCCGCGTTTCTTGCTGGCCTTTTTGCTTCATTTTGGATGGTCCCAGATGAGGATTCCAGGTTTCGTTTGGTCTCTGTTGCACTTACCATCCATTTCTTCAAGCGAGTCTTTGAGGTACATATATATATGTTACTTTCTTTTAATTTTTGGTTTAATATTTCCCAGTTTTTTTTTATTGATTTATAAAGTTTGTGTGTTCAATTCCTTATAATAATCTAGTTAAGTTTGGCCTTGGCTAGGCCCTATTGGGTTTAGATACTACAATTAACATGAGAGTTAAAGATCAATTATTATACTATAGACCTGGTGAATGGGTATGGTGTACTCTAGTTCAAAAATTATGTACCTAGCTACCGTTTACATATTTAGTGTTTTAATTTAATAAATTATATATATATATTTATAAATAAAATATTTAGTGTTTTCATTTAATAAATTATATATCTATAAATAAAATAATAAATTGAAGCACATAATTTGTTTGTTAGTTACAGATACATAATATATTAATTGTATAATTATCACAAAAATCTATCATTTTGGATTATGATCCACAATGCAAGGTGAACTTTAATTAGTTCATGGTATAATTTGACATTAAAAATTCAAAATATGTGGTAACTTCATTCAATGATTAAACTGTGTTAGTGACCACAAAAGTTATAAATTTGACTCTCATTGGTGGTCTATTAGCCTTATTATTTTAAGCTAGTCAGTTATGAACAATTTAGACTAATTTATCTACTTGTAGTCCTATGTCCACTAAAATTACAAGTAGAGTTTATTTAGAGTATACGTACCATAGCTACAGGTTTCCTATCACTAAAAAAAGATTCAAAAATTTTCATGGCATTTTTGTTTAATTAATAATTCTAATATGTGATGTGTTCTCTAATCACCCCACACAACTTCATCCCATAACAGGTACTATTTGTTCACAAATACAGTGGCAGCATGGATGTAGAAGCAACCATTGCAATATCCTTGAGTTACTTAATATCCACTGCAAACATGATTTATGCTCAGCACCTCACCCATGGCTTCCCAGAGCCCCAAGTTGATCTGAAAACCGTCGGAGCCGGGATCTTTCTGATCGGAATACTGGGTAATTTGTACCACCATTATTTGCTGTCTAGCCTAAGAGCCAAGGGGGAGAAGCAATACAAGATACCCCAGGGAGGGCTGTTCAACCTTGTGGTGTGCCCACATTATCTTTTTGAGGTCTTAGGTTTTGTTGGGATTTCCTGCATTTCTCAGACTTGGTATGCATTCATGTTTACTTTGGGGACAACTTTGTATTTGATGGGGAGGAGTGTTGCCACTAGAAGATGGTACCACTCTAAGTTTGAACACTTTCCCAAGGATAGGAAGGCAATCATTCCTTATCTCTTTTAGATACATACATATATATATATATATATATATATATATATATATATATATATATAGCAAATAATATCACTCAAAAATTGCACCATCATGTAACTTATAATAAATAAATGTCATAATTTTATTCTTCATATTTATAAAAATTATAGGAATCAATCAGTCTTATTAGGATGATCTAAGTTTTAATGCAAATATGGAAATGGGTGGTTTTTTTCTTTTCACTTTTGCATGAGGCATTGAGAGTTGAGACTATCTACTAGATTAATCCTCTATAAGGTGTATATATGTCTAAGTATCCCTTGAATGTTTTGACATTTTCATTGCTCCCTTTTAGTTTATACTTTAAATGGATCTTTGAGAATATATAATATGTATTATCGTCTAAGTGCTTTTATATATATGACAAATTATGTATGTATGTAGACCAGGTCTATCATATCCATACCATCTTATATGGTGGATTTTGGTAAAAAACTATGTTATTTTATATTAAGTGTCAAAATGCAAAGTATAGTGTTGCAAAGTCCATATTTAATATTGGAGAAAATTATCAAAATATCACCACATTTTTCTTTCATTGCTCTATAATCATTAGGTTGACCAAATGGATAGCTGAAATTTAGTTTTCTATCCTAATTCGTTCTTTCATTGCTCTATAATCATTAGGTTGGCCAAATGGATAGCTGAAATTTAGTTTTCTATCTTAAGGCGACTGGCCGCTGCCCAACTGAGTTGTCCCCTTGAATGCCTTCCCTTTAATTTAACCCCTTGCTTCCCTTTCCCGGGAGCGAGCGAGACTGAGTTTCAGCTCGAGCATTGGTTGCCTGGGTCACATCGCGATGATGAGTCCTCTCTCGCTTTGGTGATATCACTTTATCCTCCTGCGTGGCGCCCGGGGCACTTGTCCATAAATCCCTGCCACCAATTGGGTTAGCGTTGCCATTGCCGGTTGAATGTATGGGCAATCACTTGAAGATCCATAGGTGGTATCGATGTCCCGAGCCCTTGTTGCCCTCCTCTACGGTTGTTGTGTCCCGAGCCCTTGCTATCCTCCTCTACGGTTGTTGTTAGCCATGGCGTCCATGCTAGTGTTATTGCCATTGCGGTTTTGGCCACAGGAACCTGCACGGGATCCTGCTCCAAGCTTGTTGATGAGATACAAAGATGTATGTTGTAGCCTGCTTAAGTTAATTTCATGCTCTTAATGAAAGCACTTACTGGCATATATTTGAAAAGTAATCAAGTTTGTATTGCTTAAGAGTTTCCGTACAAGATTTTTAGCATGTCCCCCTTGTTACTTGTGCTCGACTTTTATATTGGACAATGGGCTATTAAGTATAACAGTTACAATAATGGCACAACAGCTTCCTATTAAGCGCTACGGCTCCCTTTACTAAGTGTCATGGATCCTTAGTAATTGTTGTGTGTTCTCCTTCATAACTGCTGGAAATCATCATATTTCCGACCACCCAAAAGTGGTCGGAAATGGCCTTAATTAGGTCGAAAAGGCCTGTTCCGACCACTTTTCCGACCAATTTGGGTGTCCGGAAAAACCATCGTCGCTAATTCCGTCCACCAGGGGAAGTGGACGGAAATTCCGACCACTTCAGAAAAGTAGTCGGAAGAAAACGACCAACAAAGCGACCAGGCGAGTCCAGAATTCCCGACCACCGGTAGTCGGAACTTCCGACCACCCAGGTGGTCGGAAAACTGGAAACAACAAATAAAAAAAATCGTTTCACTACAGAGAATCCCTCTGTAGTGAAATGAATATATATATACATATATATATTGTTGCAAGTTGGTAGGATAATTGTTGAAATTACTCCAAAGAAACAATGTTTATTTGATAATGAACTAACAAATACTCCTACTGTTTAGTGTTTACTAATGGCTATTAAGCATTTAGACTTCAAATTTCAAGTGTTAGCTGCTCTGTAGAGCCACAAAGAAGATCCAATAGGAAAGCACTGGCAGTTACAAAGAGAACCAAATACCCAATTGAAT